>JAODJW010000019.1:22424596-22445368 GCA_026777045.1 Hyperopisus bebe
CCCCCCCCCCCCCCGCCTCCTTCTCCTTAATTTACCCACGAGCAAAGTACAACAGAGAAACACAAAGTCTATTTACAGAGGCCCACTGCTTTGCGGGTTATTGTGGGGACGTCGTGCTGTCCAATCTGGCCGGCAGCGTTTGCACAAGGCTGCTGTTTGCCCAGCAAGCTCCGTGACGTTAACGGCTTGTGAAAGACGCGGGTCGGACTTTCGGTTCTGCGGAGGGCAGGTCGGCCCCCGAACACGCCTGCACCGCAGTATGTTTTTAGACTGTGGGAGGAATGTGGAGGAAACCCCACAGCGACAGGGGAACAACCTGCGAACTCCACACACATGGAGTCACAGCAAAGACTCAAACCCTACATCCAGAGGTGTGAGGCAACAGTGCCAATCACTGCACCCCCACGCCACTCCCAGGTTTAATCCCAGCCTGCTAAAGGTCTACATGATAAAGTCGGTAGAGAGGCTGGAACAAGGGGGATTCCCAGAAGACAACGTGACAATACCATTAGTCACTTATGCGTCAGGCCTGGTCACACTCGGATTAAAAGACTCATGTCAGTCATCTGTGGTAATCTGAGCCATGAGTGTGGCCTCACTCCCGTGACCTTCTGAGGAACCGGGTTACAAGTCTGCTTACAAAACATCTTCCGTCCAATAAAGTGACAGAAAACAACACCGGCTGAAAGGTCTTGTGGTTAGGGTTACGGCTGGCTGACTTGAAGGCTGTAGACCTTTAAGGAGACGATCTGTTGGATGCTGTAATAAAACACCCATCTATACAAATGCAATAAAAACTGCGACAATCAGTGCAAATAGACTGTAAAAGGAACATGTTATGCAAATATACAACTCCCCTGAACAGTACAGTAACCTTGACGACCCAGTGACGGATCATGGTGCGGGACATTTATGGGATGACCTTGGTTACCTCTAAATGCCCCTTGACCCACCCCGAAGCCTGATTCAAGATCAGGCTGCCTGACTCTTCCTGGCACTGGCAGTGTTAAGTCTCCAAATAGGGTGACCCCCAGTAAACTGAGGTTATTAAATATTAAACCAGGACATTGACATAAAGTGCCTCTTCTGTACAGGACAAATACATCAGCTACACCCAGCAAACACCCAGCTTCGCTATAATACTTTTTATTCTTCCTACATGTTTTGATTTCACTAAGCTCCCATCATTCCTTGCTCCCTTTCCTCATGTGAGCGGTGAGCCGTCGAACGCTTCACATGAGATTTACTGTATATGGTCATCGTGAACTTTCCGGAAGACTCGTCCCAGCCACACGACTTCTATCCATTACACACCCAGGGATAGCAGGACATTCCTAATGATTCCTGATTCCTCCCCGCAGGAGCGATCTGGAGAGAACCGGCCAGTCCCCCCAAATACCTGATGCGCGTGTGAGTTCAGCGCAGTGCTGACGCTGTGCCAGCAGTTTTCGAACAATAGCAAGGAGCCGTAAGCGGTCAGCTTCCGCCGCACTGGCCCACATCTCCCTCCCCTGACGCGGCTGCTCTCTCCTGACTCAGCGCCCCCCCCCGGTGCCTCTACGTTAATAATGCCTGTTAACGGTGCCCCTCAGGCCCCCAGGGCTTCACGTCAGAGCCGACCAGCTAAGTTTTGGTCCAGGAGACACATAAGACCCCCGGGCTGCGTTTCTGCGTGATTTTTTCTGCTTTTGTTTTTCTTTTTCCACCAGTCTTCTTTCGCTTCCTCATGCAAATTTAATGAGCTGGTCGTTTTGACTGAATAAAATAAAACACACGCTACACCCAGACTTATATAAAAAAAAAAAAAAAAAAACCAGTTTGGTTAAAAAGTTAGCAACCTCCTCCCCACGCACCCACTGCTTCTCTTCCTCCCCTCTTTCCTCTTATCCCCCTTTCTCTCCCTCTATATCAGGGGTACTCAGCGACCCCTGCTTAGTCCATTCATATAACCGTAAGAGTGGGACACACACAGGCGCGCACACAAAATGACACTCACCAGATAGTTCATTTTCCCCCCTCTTGAGTTTGTGTGACTCCAGATAAGAGTTGGGGGGGCCACGGCTCGGCCTGTGGAGGAATCCTTCGTGTGACCACCAGGAATTAAAGCTCCACCGGAACTCCAAACGAGCAGCCCTGACAGACCCTAATGCATCTCCAGGAGCGTTATCTAGCCGGGCAAGAACAGAGTATCCCGTTTCCCTCTCTCTGCCGACGCTCACCGCCGTGGTTCTGACGCTCTGAACCTCATACCGCCTCTTTCCTGCTCTCTTCCCTCCTGACCAAGGGGAGGGTGGAATGCGCGGTAATCTTACACTTCTCAGTGCCTGCTCAATCCCAACATGTCTCTCCTGGCCTCTGATTGGACAAGGCCCTCCTTCTTATGCTAATGAGGCGTATCCAATGCCTGCCCAGTTTGTAGGAAACTCAGAGGCCGTTTCTACGGGGAATCTGAAACTGGGAGATGAGTCGCTGTTCACTGGGTTCCCTCTTTTCACCCTTTTCTTCCCCTGTTAGTTAGTTGCTTTATTTGTAGGCCTAAATATACTTCTAAAGCAATGATACTTTTAAAAGCAAATATACTTCTAAAGCAGTGATACTTTTAGAATTAAATATACTTCTAAAGCAATGATATCACCACCAGTTCCACAACCAATTTTTCTTTCTTCTAGTCTACATACCTTAAAGTAATTAAAGTAATTTAAAGCTTTTCAAAGTAATTGCCCTTGTTGATATAGACTTTCCACTGTAGTCCCCCTTATATTAAAACAAGCTTGTGTACTTCTGGATTCTAGTCACAAAGATACAGAAATGTTATCAGTAATATAAGCACATGCATACAGAAAAAACAGAAAATGAAAAATGAAATGTGACACATGGATATTTGGCAAAACAGGATTTGAACAAAAGCTACCCATCCCAGAATTAGTGGCAAATCCACTTGTCACTGGCCAACCCCACAAACTCTGCTTTAGGGTTAAACTGTGGGACTGGGAAGTTAAACTGAGACAGGCGTCCCACGTAAATCTGGGTCAGCGGCACCAGACTGAGCGCATTTGGACTTTGGACTGCGGCAGCGATATGACAGGAAGCCGAAAGTCCTGGAATTACAGCCTCAGTGGAAGCTGCTGTAGGGTATGGAAGCTGCTGTAGGGTATGGAAGCTGATGTAGGGTATGGAAGCTGCTGTAGGGTATGGAAGCTGATGTAGGGTATGGAATCTGCTGTAGGGTATGGAAGCTGCTGTAGGGTATCCGCATCTGCAATGTGCTGTTAGCACAGCAAGCACTCAGGTCGGCTGGATGGTCAGTGTGGTTATTTACTTGGTCGGTTGGTTTCATGGACCTGGCCTTCTGTGAGTCTGCTTGGAGAGGCTGTGCTGTCGTCTCTCCCCCACCACACACTAAGCATGTAACAGACCATGAAAACCACCCGAATGCAAATTTATTTCTGTCACGGGTTCCGTCTTTTTGATCAAAGTCAGCATAAGTGAAGTGAAGCACCCAACATAGGGGTACGAATCATCGAGTTCGTCAGTCAGAGTCTGACCAGGTCACAGGCCTCTGGGTACATCTCCAATGCCACATCCTGGCTACACAGGGGCAAGACATCCACTGAGCGCAGACCACTATCTGAGGTCACTCGCCGCAGGCTGTTATGTGGCATAGACCAGAACAGACTGAGCGGAGGGCATCTGACTGGGTATCAGTGAGCAGGCAGTGATCACCAGGCACAATCCATCAGGTAGCAGAGATGACATCAGATCAAAGCGTACACCCTGGTGCAGATACACACCCTTCCCCACAAGGTGTCCCTGAACAAAGGAGCCCGCTTTCTCTCCGGTTGAGCTGGGGTTCAGCCAAGCAGCATTAGAGAGATCCCAGTTAAACACTGGGTTGGAGACCCGACTCTTCTTACAGAAGGGTATGGGGGAGCTGGATAAACTGCAGCCTTGATATCTCCACAGGGTTCCTGGATTCAGAATCATGGACCGTGGGCACGTCCTCAAATGGGTACAGTCACACAAATCTATGCCAACGTGTCACTCCTCACATGACAGCGACCCTTCAGAATCTCAGGGTAGGTCCTCCAGAGCCTCATCACCGCTGAAACCATGTCCCACAGCCATTGTCGTACCACCCGCATTTCCAATCCTGGCTGACGTTCAGGAACTGACTAATCGACATCAAGCCCCTGCTTGCTCACTATGGCCAACCTGTATGCTCGAGACCAATCCCCAGGTCCTGCTGACGTAACTGGCAGTGCGCACACTCTCGCACAAAGACGACCGCTCTTCTTGCTGCTAACCACTGGCACCCATGAGGGTGCCCTTGTCTGGAGAGGGGAACAATGGCCCCAAGAACCAGAGGGGGACACAGTTCGTCCAGAACACTGAGTCCATTGTGCTGGATCTACTGGGTCAGGCTGCCTGCACATTCCTCACACCTACACGCGGCCCGGACCCCCATATCTGCCGGCCCCTCTTCACACTGACCCGCTCACGGTCACCTCTCGCCCCTGGCACGACCAGCCGTCCCACTCCTGCCATCGCCCACGCCCCCGCCCACCCGCACACTCGACCTCTGTCACATCGACGCAGGACAGGCTGCTGAAAAACAGTGCCCCCCCACCCCCCGTCTCCCATAAGCATGGAGCATTCATCAGGCAATCGGGCCCCCAGCACAAAAAGGCTCTTGAGAATATGAAGATATCAAAATATGGGAATAATTAGTTCCTTTCAAACCGAGGCCTGCATTCCGATTTCCTCTGCTTCCGTGGCACCCCAATGCCAAAACCTTGTGAGAGTTTCGCACGGGGGGTGAGGGATCTCCATTCGACGCGACGATTTGTGTCCTCGGGGCTGCGGCTTCGCGATTAGAGAAACACGCCACGTTTGTCACATGGGGGAGCTATAGCCAGCGCCAGGCAGTTTGCTGACATCCCAGAATGCACTGTAACCACAACGCTTTCCTTGCTGTATTAATATGGCAGACATAACCACAGAAACAACAGGAGGGGGACAATCTGGACTTATAACCTGCTGTAACTCTGGTTCCTTGAGGAAGGTACTATATACAAATCTTAGGTAAACACACCAATCTATTTTTGGAAGATGCGCGTGTACCCAAACACGGTCACGCCCTGACCGACATCGTGTGAGTCCCCTGAGCCACCAGCCTACGCTGGAAAAGCACCCAGCCAAACATTCAGGGAACATCTGGGAACATCTGACACTGTGTTCTCACAGGACATCTAAGAAAAATCAAAGAAAGTCAATCTGTATAATAACAAAATGAAGTGTGATATGGGACGGTGTGGAGCGTCTGTCTCTGCGTCGACAGTCCTACACGAGCTCAAACGGAGTGGCAGCAGCAAACTGGAGAGAGGGTGAGCTTCACTGGAGAGAGGGTGAGCTTCACTGGAGAGAGGGTGAGCTTCACTGGAGAGAGGTGAGTTTCACTGGAGAGAGGGTGAGCTTCACTGGAGAGAGGGTGAGCTTCACGGGAGAGAGGGTGAGCTTCATGCTGTCATTGCAGCTCTTTCAAGAAATAATCTCAGAAGGCTGAGGCAGCACCAGAGCATTTCGGGAATGTTAAAACAACTTCCTGTGAAGACGCCGGAGGTCACCCACGCTGCCCTCTGGTGATGTCACTCGGGAATCTCCAGGCGCACACAACCCCCCCCCCCCAAAAAAAACCCCTGGGTAACAATGTCTGTCCTTGTGCGAGGACATCCGGCTCTCGTAGCTGGCACTCGTGAAGCCTGGGTGGACTGTGTATGACGTGGCACATCATCGTATACTAAAAAACACAAATGCAGGTCCAGCACAACACAGGCACAGCACAGGTACAGCAGAGGTACAGCAAAGGCAGAGCACAGGTACAGCACAGACATAGCACAGGTACAGCACAGACATGGCACAGGTACAGCAAAGACATAGCACAGATACAGCACAGACATGGCACAGGTACAGCAAAGACATAGCACAGGTACAGCACAGACATACCACAGATACAGCAGACATGGCACAGGTACAGCACCGACATGGCACAGGTACAGCACAGGTACAGCACAGACATGGCACAGATACAGCACAGACATGGCACAGATACAGCACAGGTACAGCACATACATAGCACAGGTACAGCACAGACATGGCACATGTACAGCACAGGTACAGCACATACATAGCACAGATACAGCACAGACATGGCACAGATACAGCACAGACATGGCACAGGTACAGCACAAGTACAGCACATGCACAAACTCAACCTAATTATTCCTACATTCAACCGAATGAGAGATTAGCTTTTAAGATTCTGCACTCTACACAGGTACCAAAATAAAGTAACAGATCCTCAGTAACAGTAGGTGCAAAGTAGTACTTTTTGATACTTGGATTTTCACAGCAATTTTTTATCACAGTTATAAAATGTCACATTCCAACTATTCAGCAAAATACATAAAACATAACCTCATACAGATTTGAGACTAAAAAAAGCCACGGTAATTTAATAGCTGATCGACATAGAGCCTTCATTTGTTGAAACTGTTCACACAAAGTCTGTTCATTTATAAAGTGCATTTTTTAAATGACTAACAATCCTCTTCCTCACAAATTGCGGTTTACATGATTGAGCACCTACTCCTCCCCATTGCGCTGTTTTAAAACAGCTTCACTGTAATTTGGCAAGAAGTTCACGAAATTATCCACATCCCTGGGAAACCAGGGGGAGGGTGAGCTTCCAGTGTAAACAGATGGAATGCTGGGTAAGTGAGCCCCCAGGAATAAAATCTCATTCCCAGACAGCGCGTTTCCGCACAGCAACGACCCAGAGACACAGAGGATTCCTATCCACACAAACGCAGGAAAAGCAAGAAAATTCTGCCCCCGTTAATTATAATCTTATCATTTCTCACTATCGCTCCCAACCCTAACAGACAGATTTCTCCAGTTTTATTCCGGAGAAGTTGAAGTGAAACCGACGGCTCTGGCGTCTGTCGGCTCTGCCACACTGCAAAATAAACAGCTAGCGTCACACTGACAGCATCACATCACTGTGTCTGTGAATATCTCCATGGTGTTAAGTGACTCACTCACACAACGCTGTAGTGATTGAAAACCTCCATGACATTTACTGACTACATTTGCATTTATTTACATTTATTTATTTAGCAGACGCTTTTGTCTGAAGTGATGTATGCGTGTAGAAGACAATATATTACAGTGTTACATCACTGTGCCTTTGGATATCTTTATAGTGTTAAGTTTCTAGCACCTCTATGGTACTGACTGACTAGATCCGTACTATACTAAAAGAAACCCTTTATGTATTTACTGACTAGCACCGTACTACACTGAATGAAAACCTCTACGATATTTACTGACTAACACTGTACTATACTGAGTGAAAACCTCTATGGTATTTACTGACTAGCACTATACTATGCTGAATGAAAACCTCTATGGTACTGACTAGCATGGTGCTTTACTGAGAAAATAGCTTTGTGTTTTGATTGATTACTACAGCTTTATATTGAGCAACCTGCCCCCAATTTGCTCTGTATCTATGCACATACAGACGCACTCTCACACATAACTTCCTCCCCCACTGTTAGGAATGCAGGAATGCGACCCCCCCCACACACACTCCATGCTAGCAGGAAGGCGACTTCCTGCTTGCCAGACCCCGTCAAGGTGGCCGAGTCTGATTCACTTCACAGCAATGAGGATCAAGGGTCAAACCCAGCAGCAGGCCACAAACACACACACACATGCACACGCGCATGGACACACACGCATGGACACACACGCATGGACACACACGCATGGACACACACGCATGGACACACGCGCATGGACACACACGAACGCGCACACTGCAGATGGGGCGAATTCTCCTCAGCCACATCCATATCGATGGCACATGTAACGAATCAGAAGCAGCCAGTCTAACAAGCGAACAGCCACGAAGTCACTGGCCGCCCCCGAAATAGGACTTTTCGCACGACACGTCACATGCACACGTAACCGAATACGGCGAGACGTCACTGAAAGTGAGCTGAAGTGGTAACACGGGGAAACGTGAGCGCTCTTTACTCACAGCATGGTGATTAATGCTGACATCCTGGCACCGGTACTCCTCATATTACATCTCACCCTCAGCATCACTTGCTTTTATTTATTCTTGCGCTCATTTGCACGATGTGTCAGCGACATATAAATGTCAGCCTGCTGATGTCTGACAGATGCTGGAAAGGTAACGGTGGGTCTGCCTGGCCCGGCACGAGGGTGATGTTGGCCTCTAACAGATGAATCTCGGTAAAACTGGTTTAGGGAAACGCATTAAAAGGCAGCGCTCACTGCGTCGCTTCATTCCTGGACCCTGGTGCAGTGACGCCTAACCACCTCCTACCCCGCCTGCTCCATGTGGTGGCATGAAGCCACCCCCCCCCCCAACCACACCACTGACCCCTCTGGGGTACAATTAATTACCCTCCTTAAGCACAAAGTTGCCAGTGGAGTGCTATGGGGATTGAGGCTGTGAAATCTGACACCTCACCGGCAAAGCAGGGATTGTGCCCCCATAACAGCATGTACCCCCCCCCCCCAGGCACTGCAGACACNNNTATGCTGTTGTACGCTATCCAGGGTCTGAGCCAGCACAGCCCCCACCTCTTAACCCAGCCCCCCCTACCAGTTCATTCGCTAAGTCTTCTCACATCATTAACAGTCACTGAGAATGGGGCACATTCTCTCTCTCTCTGTCCCTCAGACTCACACCCTCTATCCCCTGCCTCACACATCACTATAAAAACACAATTAGAGCTAACAAACACCAGAGGCAATCAGAGCTGATCTGTTATTAGGCAATTAGCGTCTTTCAGAGCCACAAGGACGGGGAGCCCCTACTCTTCCTGCGGACGAGAGCCAATTGAAGAGGCCACCCCCCCTTTTTGTGGGATGAGTCGTAGAGAAAAGGTGAGAGAGGTTGAAAACACAGAAGTCCCCGCCTGGGGAACTGGGCTCAGTTCCAAACAGAGGCTTCACATCGCCAGTGAACCCAGTCCAGCCCTTTCCAGGGGCCAGAGACCCACGGCAAGAGAAGGGGCCCAAAGCACCGACTGACAGCAAGATCTCAGATGGGGGAAAGGGCATAAGGTAACCCAGCCGGCTGCCTTCAGGAAGCAACCAGACAGAAACACATCCAGAGGAGTGTAAAGGAGGAAGCAAGCGTCCCTGCAGAGCGACAGGAAGTGGGAACAGCACACTGAGGCCGGACGGGTTCGGCACACGCACAGCTGGGCAAGCACTCGAACCCATGACACTACAACGGAGTCAACTGATGAGCCACTGGACCCCCCCCATATTATGGAAAATATGAATCCACAAAGGAGCAAAGACTATCGTGAGAGTAAAGTCAAAAGCTCGTGGGAGTTCTACTTGCACAAAAAAATTTCTGAAGGCAGAGTGAAAAATGATTGGTTCAGAGACTGGTACAAATCAGATTGTAGAGGAGGTGAGTCCAAGCAACTAAAGGAGGTTGGAACAACTAATCAGATATCTTGGTCCTGCCTCCTCTATTTGTTTGGACCCACCTCCTCTACAATCAGATTGGTTATCTCTCTGAACCAATCATTTTCCATTCTGACCTGAGAACATTTTTCCATAAGTAAAACTCCCATGAGCAAGTCAAACAGCACTGAGCTGCTGACCAGGACCCTACATGAGGGCACAGGCTATGCAGCATTACCCAAGCACCAGGGGTCCCTGCAGCCCCTAATCCACACTGCGACAGCATTATATTTACACAAAAATTATGTGGTTTTCATGGGACAGATGGGCTGCTTGGTATCTCTGGCTATGCAGCCTTGGGCGAGGTACTTAAATTGTGTCGTTAAAAAAAAAAACTTGGGTGAATGTGTGAAAGATGAAGTATGCAGGCCTCATGCACGCTGTAAACAGATGTACAGGTGGATGAAACAGAGTGAGGCAGACGGGGGGGGGAAGGGTCCGTGCTATAGGTGCATGCATCACTGCAGACACACCGTCCTCATCGCCACGCTCCAGTGCATGCAGCTGGGGGGCTCTGCTCTACATTAGTGGATCCAACCGGTGGCTGGAGGTCTTTGATCAGAGATATCATAACCTAAAACTACCTCCCCTCCCATCAGACACAGACTGTGTGCTTCACAGCATGGGATGGGATTAGGATGGGTGTGGGGGATGGGCAAAATGCGGGAAGAATAAGAGCAGGCATGGTTCGGCGGTAAATGGCGGGGGGGGGGGGAGGCAAATCAAGACTCCGGAAATGGGAGAGGTGATGATTAAATCTGGGTCACTGCAAGTTGCCTGGCTTTCCCCAGCTAACTTTACCCCAACAAATCATAATATATACACACGAGGGCCATCTGCTCCACTTAGGCCAAGGCCCCGGGGCGGAGCGTCTGCGCAGGCAGCTCCTTAGGCCAAGGCCCCGGGGCGGAGCGTCTGCGCAGGCAGCTCCTTACGCCCTGGGTGAGGCCGGGCGGCAGAAAGCTCCCAGGTGTCTTTTGCCTGATCTGCTCCTGTGTTCTGCTCCTCCCATGCAGTGCAAGTCACTCCCACTATTTGGGTTTCAGGAACGGACGCCGTGACCCAGCTGGCCCAGTTCCCGCGAGCCACAGCCCCCCCCCCACACCCCCCCCCCCCCCCCCCCCCCCCCCCAACGCCACAGCCCCCCCCCCCCCCCGTTTCCTGCAGAAAGTACCCCCTCACCCACTTAATCGCAGCGAAATGTGGTGGAAAGAGCTGTGTGTCTGTGCCTCCGGAACCACCTGGGAGGAACCAGGTTTGAGGTCTTGGGGAGGTCACAGCCAGGCCACTGCTCTCCTGAGGGGTTAAAGCCCTGCAGTCAGGACACATTTTTCCCCCCCACCCACGGATGTATGCTCCACGCCTCCACGGACTCCCCCTTTCACGCCATTTGTGTCACTGCCGCTGTCACACCATCTCTCACCACCTCTCCGCGTCACATGTCATCACAAAGCCAAACCAGCGCCCTCTACAGGAGGAGGGCTACACCCATTACAGCCAGATCTAGAGGCTAAAGGGAGAACATTATCAACGCTAATAGCAGGTTACTGGGAGAGCCTTTTCTGGCCATTTCTGACTGGTCAAATCTGTTCTTTTGTAGAGCTTCCAGAAAAATCTGGCAGGTGTTAGAACAGCTGGCAGGATATGTTGTCCTATGACACCACCGTTCCTGTCAGGACAGGTATAGAAAGAAGGCAGAACATTCACTGTTTTGTGTATATTTTTCATCCATTTTCATAACTCTCTCTCTCTCCAGGAAGGTCATTTAAATGAAGAATGACGACGTCATTGTCATTTCCTTGTGTATTTTGGTAGTTTTCATATCCATCAAAAAGCCCATCCAGCAAATAACACTAGTCTAAAGCTTAAGGTGAAACAAGCAGCTAAGCTCTCTCCAGCGTTCTTATCGTGACTGGGCTGAGGAAGGACGAGAAGTCACTTCCTCTCCATGTGTCACACTGAATCACGGGGGCTTGTGTCAGGACGACGCCCTTAGGTAGGAAGCAGTGCCCGCAAATCCAAAACAAACCCGTGGCTGTTTAAGTGCTGACCATTTAAAACTCATTTCCTTTCTAATGGTAAGGTTCACGTAGCGTAACGCGATACTTGCAGCAGGATTAAATCCATAAGCAAATGATAAAGATCTAAAATGTTGTGCTTCCATTTGTGGTAAAGATTGGAGAGCAAGTTAAACAAATATTTCTATTAATACTTTTTATTAATACTTTTTAGGATTATTGAGCTGAGTAAATATTTTTTTTTTCCAGAACATAAGATCATCTTCCCCTAAGCAGATGTTCTAAGAGCATAGACATTTTTTTACGGTCAGTTAACAAGGTGGGTATCAGGTAGCCACGGTAACAACATCGCCTTCCATCCAGAGATTGCCGGGGTGATGTCATGGAGGCAAACACGACTCCAGCGGCAGAGGTGATTCAAAGCTACACACCCCTCAGGGCTATGATCTTAAAATCCCCGCTTGTCTCTCACAGTTACAATCTACATGGAGTGACTGACTCAGAGCTGGGGGGGATGAATATGCTGGGGGTGGGGTTTATAGACCCGGCTTGAGCCCGGCTCTGGCATGTTTTTTCTCCTGTGGGGCTCCGTGTTCATCCCGCGCCTCTAGCTGTGTGCGGATGACGACCGCCGAGTTACCAAGGAGACCCACACCCAACAGCTCTGAGAGCCAGACCAGTCCAGTCCAGCTCTAGATAAGGGGCTCCCAGCAGTACGTGTCGCATTCTTCCATCCTCATCCATCTGTCATTACAACATATACACATGATAATCGTGCAAGTGCCTCAATTCCCTTCATGCTGACTGGCCTCATCACGTCTGCGCCAGCAGTGCCTTAGTGATAAGCTGAAAATATCTCAACAGTCATTAAAAATCTACCCATCCATCCATTTTCTGTAGCCGCTTTACCTGTTCATGGCTGGGGGAGTCTTCATGGCTGGGGGGGGGGGGTCTTTCGCGGAAGCTAAACGGACAAGGCAGGGAGTAATCTGATTCTGCAAAGAGTGGATGTCAAGTATGTACCAAGAGTCTAGCTTTGGTTTCAGCATTGGACCCAATAAAAACACACAAAACTCCCACAATATTGGTGTCCCTCCTGTTGAAACACAAACCTACAGCAGCACTCGATGGACAGACATTGCATTCAAGGCAACAGAGATGGGAAAGGACAGCGTTTAGTGTAGTTTCAAGTTTCAGGTTTTTTTGTTACGTGTTCAGAAGGAACACAGTGACATTCTTTTGTTATAGTTGCAGAGTCGGGCTGCAGGGGACAGGAGAAGGTGCAGGACAAACAGTGCAATGTAAGAATGAGTAAACAGATAAGGAAAGCATACAGACCAGAACGGGGGTTAAGGAAAGGGTGTGAGTGGGGGGGGGGGGGGTGACTCTGAGGTCACATGGCAATGTAGGACACCTTGGAGTTCCTGAAGTCAAATATAAGAGCCAGTGCACCCCCTGTTGCCAGCTTAGAGTCTCCCACCCTCTGACAAAACCAAAGGCTATCAGCTGCTGAGTGTTTAACTGTCAGCTAAAATCATGGGCTGTTTGTAGCTCTCTGTTCCTGATATTTTATACCTTTATGGGGGAAGTAATGTTTATATAAATGTTACTTTAAATGCTGGGTGCAATCCGCTTCCCAGCAGTTACTCTCTCGGCTCCTGTTGGGTAAAACCAAGCGGTGATTGGCAGTGTGTGGAAATCCTGTCCACTGCCAGCGTCAAAGCCTAATTTCTCCTCTTACTGTTATTTATGTGCTTGTGCAGTAGGAAACAACTGCAAACTCCCAATGAGAACATCCATTTAGCAGAGGGAGGTGCCCTTCTCCAGATCGCCCTCTGTTGGCCTCCTGCTGCAGAGCACCCAGGCACACGGAGAAATACACAGGAATCAGACAATGCACGACACCTCGGATCAGAGTCGCCAATGTGCGCTGAGCAGTGAGCACACAACCAGAACTGGAACGCGGTTTCCCCGAAGGACCATCACGGAGTTCGAGTTTGAGAGAGCTGCTCAGAAGTAGAGTAGGTTAATTGGAAAATAAGACCTCAATGTCACACCAAAAATAACAATCACAATAATAACAGCTCAGGTTCCTTGCTGGGCCGAGTCGACAGACGGAAGCCATTATGCTAGTATAACGTAATCACCTGACACGGAACGTCGGGCTTGGCGTTCTCCATCCGGAGCCAACGCCGTAGGCGTGGGAGCGCCGGGGTTTCCGAAGGGCACTGGCGGCTCAGCTTCCGGAGCCTGCCGATCAGATGGGAGTACTGGGAACGCCTGGGACCCCACAGCAATCTGAGAGCTATTTCACGTCAGGTCATTAGTGATTCTCCCACGGAAAAACGGACCACCCTCATGTGGGGGGAGGGGGAGGCTTAAAAATGACCTCCCAGGCATGGAGGCTGCAAGGTGGGGGGCACAGAGCCCCAACGGTACCCTGGCAAGAGGAGCCTCGTGGCAGGAGGTACTGCGCCCCTATACCCATCAGCCAGCAAACTGGACTTGGGGGCACCAGAAGGTCACCTGGGCTTATCGGGACCACCAAGGTCGTCCATCCCAGGGAAAGAGAATCACTCCAAACAGCACAAACTGCTCGAGTCCCCGGCATGGACGAGCCACGACCACAGCAGCCCGTGGCCAATCAGAGCTCAGCTGTCTGTGTGAATGCGCACGATTGAGGCCCTTTAGGCTGCCCCATGTATATAATGCCTGAGGATGATGGACGTCCGCAGTTCTGTACTGTCCCACACACACACGCACACACACAAACACAGGTTTGTAAGTACATCTTTGTGGGGACTCTCCATTAATTTCTATGGGGAAAACTCTAATCCCAACATGAAGACCTTAACCCCTACCTAGCCTTAACCTTATCCAAACCAGAAGTAACCAAATAAAACAGGACATTTGCATGTTTAGTTTTTATTATATTCACGGATCTTTGTGAGGACCTAAAAATGGTCCCCACATCATCAAAATAACAGGTTTTTATCACATTGTGGAGGATATTTAGTCCCCACAATGTAATACAAACCTAGTCCACACACACACACACACACACACACACTGGCTCAAACCTAGAGGCCTCCACTGAAAGTGCATAAAGACAAAATCTGTGATGCTGAGCTACTTGCCCCTATCATGGAGACATTAAAATCGGAGAGCTGATGGGCTTCAAGGGGTCCCTAAGTGGAAGGAATTAAGCAAATCGCAGGGCCTGGAGGGGAAGCCACAGCGGCGGAGGGCTATTCTCTGCTGTGCCCCCCTACTTCCACCAGCCGCGGGTTCCGAAGCCTCTATTCCTTCGTGGGTGTGGTGAGACCTCAGAGCTCCCCCGCCCACGATCTCACATCCTCCAGTGTGACACACACACCCACTAAGACTCCTGCAGCTCAACAGGCAGAGCACTGTGTTAAAATGCAGGAGTTGTGGGTTCAAGTCCCAGAAGAAGGACACATAAGTCATAACCAGTGTGTGAAATATGGGGGGGGGGGGTCCAACGCCCCCAATTAACCCATGAGACCCCCTGACAGCCTCAAAAGCAAAATTTTAAGGGGGTGTCAACATCGGTATTGCGCAACAATAGGGAGATGGGGACCCCCCCCAAATATTGACGGGTGTTTAGCACACAACCCCCCCTGTACTAGAGGTTACGATTGGCTAAAGGTGTCAGACAGAGGAATAAAATATGAGGCTTGGAATCCACTAGGTTCATTAGCCGAAAAGTCACAGCAAACCGGACATTCAGCTTATACACTATTCCGTTCCCGAATCCAATGATACATAAAAACACACGGCAAGCTGCCACATGCGCCTGCTGGTTCTGTGTACGCATATTGATTTATGTTTTATTTAGTTAGCGGATGCTATTATCCAAAATGACATAACACTGGGTCAGTCAGTCCCCGGAGGCACTGGGGTTAAGAGGCCCGACTGTGAAATTACTCTGCTGACCAGAGGATTCAAACACGCGACCTTGCGATTGCAGGCCATCAGGCTTTATCACCAAGCAGCAGACCACTCCCACTACCCTTCAGAATATGACACACTACCTATTGTGGTAACAAGGCAGAACATTGTTCACGTGACTTTGTTTAAATGTAAGCATTGACAATAGAGTCTCCCTGCCCCCACCCACCCTGTCACACAGGTCTGTTGTTGACCAGTCAGTCAGACTGTACCGGCCCAGCTATCATTACAGGCTTATAACGAACAAAGAACAAGATGAGGAAAGACAGCACACATACAGCCCTCATTCCCTTCCTCTGATTGGCTGAGACCCCTATCTTCCTGTATCTCTTGGGCATGGTCATCATGAAGTCACCCACAATGCCCTAGGGCCGATGACAAACAGGGCCCATAGTTCAGCGGCATGATGGACAGCAGAGGACACATCGTCTGGCGTGCGGAGCGAGCGGGGGAGACAGAAGGCATAGAAGCCCTGTCATCTTTCAAAAACCGTGCAGATCTGACTCGCCTGCTTCTGCGCCAGCACCCCCTACAAACATCCACCAGCCAACACCCCTGTCACATTTCCCAGAGTCCCCTAATCGCAAGTTCTGGCAAAGCCTCAGTGAAACCGTTTCACCCCACGCCAGACCGCATGCCGGCTATGCTGATGTCATCGCTCGTTAAGTGCCTTAATGATGCTCCTCGCCGACGCTTCAATTAGCGTGCTTGTTTAGCCACCTGCTAACCGAAAGCCGTGCCTCCCCACGCAGGAATGAAAATGGCAGCTGCGTGTGATCCCAGGGAGGGCGGGGGTGCTGCTATCTTAACACGGCGTGTGACGAACGTGCGTAACAGCGCGATCAACGAGGCCACTAAGCACGCAGCTGCAGAAGAAAAACGGTCGCAATTCAGCCGACAATTCAGAGCTCCGATGGCCGGCAAGCATTCGGACACCGTTACTGTCGCCTCCGAATTGCCGTACAGACCCTTCTGCTGCTCGTGCGAAACCCACCCACCCTGCATCTGCCGCAGGTAAACAGCTCACTTAATGAGCCGTGCACCCCGCAAACTGGCTCATGCCCCCCCCCCCCAGCGGACCTGAGGCGTCGGGGAGCAGGCCGGTCAGAGCGTCTCACCTGGGGGGGAAGAATTTAATATAACAACCGGACTCAAATGGAGTCATATGAATTGTAAATTCCAAAGGGAGCCTGCAGCCTGTTTAAATGTGTTTCATTCATACATCACATCAATCATAAACAGCGTAAATATAAATCACATCTCACATGAATACAAATATGCTTCAGGAAGGCAGAAGTGTTCATTCCTCAGCTTAGTTGGTTTCGTTCCAAGTAAAAGTGTTCAGAGTAAAAAATGATGCGGGGAGCAGCCATCTTTACCAGAACTTTCAAAGTGGTTCTTTGCCATTTCTAAAACACAGGAAGAACCCAGTGGTTCCAAACCCATGGAACAGTCTGTTTTCGGTCACCCTGGAGAGAGCCAAACCAGAATGTTCTAAAGCTAGACAGTGACTGCTGGTCTGTCCCCTGCCCAGAACCCTGGAACATCCCTGTGTCTGGGCCACAGAGACACCACACCCCCCCCCGTCCCCTGATCTCCCTGTAGTTTCTTCCCTACCTTCACCTTCATCGGGAAATCTCATCTCAGCCTGTTGTCTGCAGATATCAGGAGAAACGCAGACAAAAGCGGAGAGCTTCCTTAGGAATGCAGCTGCTTGCTGGAGCCCGCAGGTCTGTCACACGTGCAAAATTAGCAAAGAGGTTACGTTTGCAAATGAGGAGGGGGCCGCATGACTCCATCACCGTGCTGAACAAAATCGAGCGAAAGCACGGACGGTGAAAGGATGCATTTATTTGTTTTCTCTACCAGGAAGTAGGCCAGGATGCTGGCTATAATATGGTAATGTATTCACAGGAAGAGTGGGACCAGCACAGAGGTAACCCTACTTACCATTCCGCTTCTACTGTAGCACAAACCCCACATCGTAATGTCCAAATACTGTCAGATAAAAAGTGTCTTAATACAAAGTCATGCATAAACATGAGCTACATTTAGATGCATTACCTGAATTAAAAGTCGCTACACCAATCTCTGCCTGTACCTCAATGTGGGTTTTTCGTTTGCTGGCTACAGACGAGCGTAACGTCACGGAGAGCAGCCAGCAACAAAATCAGCTTTATTTAACGAAAAACACAGGCCCAAAGAGGACGTTTTGTGGAATTGCCCAGTGCTAAACGGGTCATTTTGCTGAATCAGGGATGTCTGGCTGAAGGCTGACTGTGGTCCTGAAGCCTGATAGCTTAGAAAAGGCCTCTGTGTTGTGTTACATAGTGTCACGCTTGGCATGGTAACAGGACCTTCACAGTTTGGCTCGATATGACTTGGTATGTCCATCTATGGCATGAGATGGCACGATATGGCACAGTATGGCAAGATATGGCACATTCCAGACACTTTCTGCTGACCTATCTGGCTGCTTTCTTTTTGTGGTGCTTTTGTTTTCACTCGTCGTCCATGAAAAGCAGTCAGAGCGTCTCTGACATCTGTGCTGGAGCAGTTTATCTTGTCCAGCCGAACGGATATAAGCAAAACAAGAGGCGAGTGCCACGAATCAGGAACAAAAATCTAAATAGAGACTCCTCATTGGCTGAACCAGATCCTCATGGGCTGAACCAGAGATAAAGTGTTTTACATGTATGACAGTATGACAGGGCTGTATGATGACTGGTATATGAGAGGCTGAGTATGACGGACGGTGTACGATGAGTGGTGTATGATGTATGGTGTATGATAGACTCCCTGACAGACAGTGTATGATGAGTGGTGTATGATGTATGGTGTATGATGGATGGTGTATGACAGATGGTGTATGATGGATGGTGTATGAAAGGTATATTACTGGTGGTATGTGACATGTGGTGTTCGACAAACAACTATATTTCTGTTGTAAAGTCTGTCCACAAACTCACATGTTTGTTCAATTTGAGAGGTTGAGTCTGGTAAATTCAATCCATATCTGGGGCATTCGAGATCATAAATATGTCAGACATACTGCAGAAATTCTAACACGTTTTGAAGAGGATTGAGCGGAATGCACTGTGATGAACGTTTATGGCGGCCATTTTGTCTGTTTTTCCCCTCCAGCGGTGAGAGAGGAAGAACATGTAGGACACTGCAGAAATCTACAGGAAAAAAAAGGGCCTGTTTGGTGGTAGGAGAGGAAACAGGCGAACCAGCGGGAGGCCAGAAACAATGATGCAGGCAGCTGAAGCTGGGCCCCTGCTCTGGGGCAGCATCAGAGAGCAGGCAGAACGCAACCCTGGGTGCGGCCCGGGGTCAGCACACTCTCCGCTGCCGTCCTCCCCTTCAGCGCCACCTTGTGGGATCGTCTGGAAGAACATCCACCGGATGATATCTGCCCAGAGGCTTTCGGGCCTCAACTGGGCCTCTCGTTTTCGAGGACTACCCCCCACCAGTGATTCGCAGGCCGTACCAGGAGACAGGAGACATCCTGGCGCACACACAGGCGCAGAGGGATACCCAGAGTCACGCACCGCTGGGCCAGGATCCAGACCCGCAGACCCGCAGGTGCGAGGCCACCGTGTCCCTGCAGGGCCACCGTATCTCATTTTTAAAAATGTGAATCATGGTGAATCATTCAAGCATATAAGGGGCCACAGACTCGAACCCTCGCCCTCTGCCTATATCCCCGTGTCCCCAGGTGCTCCTCCAGGCCTGCATGTTCCACACCTCCTCCTCCTCTGTGTACATGCTTCATGATTTGCCGTCCCGTGTGAACTGATCAGGACAACTCAAGGTCAGGAGTCTGTTATTGCATTAATTTCATTCTATTGTTTTCAGAGTGTATTTAAAGTGATAAAGCACTGAGAGCTGATTATAGGTGGATCTGAAGGGCCACGTCTCAGTTTCCTTATTCTGTTTGTGTTCCTCCGGTGAAGGATGAGCGATGGCTTTGACACCGTCACGTCGTGGGAACACTCTCGCCCCGGTCCCCCCCTCCCAGTGTACACTAACATTAGGGCCACCTGACTTCCTCTGGCAGGCGTACTGGTCACTCATTTCGAGGGTATGGGGCCCCGCCCAGCTCATATAAAGAGCCATGGCACCAGGAATGATGGGTGAACAGGAAGGCAGGCAGGGCAGCGACATCCTGTCAGCCGGGGGGACGAGGGCAGGGCAGCCGCTGGCGCCCGGATGAACGCCGGCCACTTTACTGAAGGGCACGGCGCTGAGATCTCCGCGGGCCACCAGGCCGCTTTACTGAAGGGCACGGCGCTGAGATCTCCGCGGGGCCACCAGGCCACTTCCCGTCTTCGATTTTCCAATAAAAGCTCATTGGCGGTTGTAGCTCAGTGTGGCAGGACACCACCACTAGACCAAAGGTGGGATCGTCACACCGGTCAGAGCGTTTACTGGGATGGCACTGGTCTGGGCCTAAGCCGCGAAACAGCTGTTATGTACGACGAGTCCAGCATGAAGTAACTAACGTGCATTCAAAAACGCAAAAAGGCAGGGCTTGTAGTGCAGTAACCCACTTATACCAAAGCTACTAGATATATCGCTTACGCGTTTGCACCTAAACGCACCTAGCATTTATTAACGAAGTACATTCTTCTGCCAATGATTAAACATTTCCGTTCAGTTTCTGATTTTAGACTGTATTCTGCATCTGGAATGCTAAGTAGCATTAGCTAGTGATGAAGATTATAAGCATGCATGGATTTACTACCGAGATACGCCTGGCTGACACTGCTTGAAGATTAATTAACAGCCTTCTGACCAATCAGATTTGAGAATTCAGCATTTATACAGTACATAGATAAATTCCGTAGTAAGAATGCAGGGGAAAGAGGACTGTCATGTCTGCCTAAGGTGCAAGGGACCTTCTGGTGTAGCTGTAAGAGGTAAGCTCAGTCACATTGTGTATTACACCTCATTCAGGTCAGTTTATTTTTACCATAGCACCAAAGATGTCGAGGACATTGCAGATAGATGTCCCTACTTACAATGCATGGGAACGCATACCACACGCTTGCATGTGCTGTGACACACGCATCCAGGTCGCAATGCTGGGTGCACATCACATACGTACGAAGATGGAAGCGGACAGAGCAGCGCGCTGTGGCACAGCTTAGCCTGGCATCCTAGCTGCACCCTCCACCCCCCCCCCAAACCCCCTGCCCCC
>JAODJW010000019.1:22445468-22458759 GCA_026777045.1 Hyperopisus bebe
TGTACTCCACAAACACCTCCTCTGAATCCTATACTCCACAAAGACCTCCTCTGAATCCTGTACTCCACAAACACCTCCTCTGAATCCTGTACTCCACAAACACCTCCTCTGAATCCTATACTCCACAAAGACCTCCTCTGAATCCTGTACTCCACAAACACCTCCTCTGAATCCTGTACTCCACAAACACCTCCTCTGAATCCTATACTCCACAAAGACCTCCTCTGAATCCTGTACTCCACAAACACCTCACTGAATCCTGTACTCTGAAAACACCCCCCCCCAGTTCCTTTACTTTACCAGCATCTCCTGTACTCCACTACCACCTATATTTCCTCCACAATATCAGCTTGGACTCGGTCCATTTGGCATAGACCGGCCCCCTCACAGTCACACCACTTCTCTGCACATGCACACTCTCTCTGAAACAGATGCCATAATTTTTGCTTCCTGCAGCCTATAGTGTGGTCCCTCCAAACACCGCCGTCCATCGCTGTTTACGTCCGCCCTCCCAGTCGCTCTGCGTTCTCATAAGAGGTGCTATCTACTCTGAATGAGGAATAAATTGCTTGCCCTCATAGTTCAGAACCAATTCAGCTGCAGCTCCCAGGGATGGTAGCCAAGCGGATTGAGATGCAAAAGACCGAGGCAAGGGGGGGCATGACGCCGAGTTTCCAGAAAAGGTCAGCCTGCGGTCTCCAAACAGGCACTGGGAGGTAGACAGCGAGGTGCGCCCCCGCCAGGAGTGCTGTGTGCCTATGGTCAAGCCTAAAGATAATTGAGAACCTTCAAACCTAGATGAAATGGAGCTATGTGTGTTGATGGACCAGCTACACTGTGTGTTGCCATCCCTGGAATCTCCACCCTTGATACAAAGTCACACCTCAACTGACATGAGAGTTAGAGAGTTAGAATATCTCCTCACGTTTCATCTACTCCAACCTGTCACAGTTAATGTGTTCCTCCAGGTCCAACCCCAGTCTCAGATATAGGACATATAAAGGGATGCAGGGGCATCAGCTGACTTGGGTCTCTACTTCTCCTATACTCCTTAGGTCTTTACCAAGTACAGTTAACCAACCAGTAGACTTAACAAACAGCGAAAGTTAGCTCATGGAAGTGTTACTTTCACAAAAATGTTCTGAGGGTAGAACAAAAAATGATTGGTTCAGAGAGATCATCAGTCAGATTGTGGAGGAGGTGGTCCAGGCAACTAGAGAAAGCGGGACCAACCAATCACATGTCTTGGTCCCGCCTCCTCTACAATATGATTGGTTATCTCCGTGAACTAATAATTTTTCATTCTGCCCTCAATACATTTTTCGTGTAAGTAAAACGAGCATAAAGTTAGCCAGCTGCTGAACTACTGCAGTGATTATTCCATTACAGTGGGCAATCGCCTAATTAAAAAAAAAATCAGCAATCAGCCCACCTACAGCACTGGTTCTGAAGGCCGTCTAGAGGGGAATAAGTGTGTCCATGAAGTCCTCCACAACCTGTGGGAACATAACAGCAACTGCCTGCATGACGGATGAGGTATGAAAGCCATTAAGACCATGCTCTCAGCATGCATGTGTCTTTGGTCTTAGAACAGAGGAAAGACAACAAAAACGTCACAGTCCTAAAGCATCTCAAAGCATCACATTAACGTTCAGCCCTTTACACACATTAAGTGTGCGGTTTACCAAATCGTGTGTCACTGCATTATGAAATCCACAGGCCTGAGGACATTAAAGCAGAACACTATTTGTGCTTAAAAGTGGCCAGCAACCAGCAACAGTGACTAGACAAAATGGAAATCAGAGCGGGGAAAATATTGCTACAGGGTAAACAGCGTTTATTAACATCACCCCCCACCCGTACTGTGTATACATAAACACACGAGCCTCTTCTCCAGGCGGAGAGTTCTGTATAGACACCACCCTGTCTGACACTGGGAATGAAACACCCTATTTATCGAGGAGAACCAGGTCCAACCATCAGACAGTCACAGCCTGAGTTACTTGTGTTATGAGATCCCAGTTAATAAGTATCCTGAAAATTTCATTTAGGGTCTTAACCGTAAGGTGAAGTTCTCGTGCGCATCAATGGGCAAGTGACTGAGGAAATGATATATCATATGAGATAACGGGTTCCTTGAAAAAAAATCCATTATTTGTTGCCCATAAAGCATTTCCTCCCCAACTAGCCAGATAACCGAAGACGTTACTGTTTCTGTTTCCGGAAGCCTAATTCTGAATGCGGCACCAGTGAGGCTGGATGAACCCACAAAGGTCAGGCCCGAAGATCGATAGAAGCAGCAACATCATCTCGACATCGCCGCCATGTTGTGCTGACTATAATCCCAGCGTTTGCCGTGAAAGGTCCTGCACCCACCCCCCACCCCCTGATCACATGATCACCGGCTTCCCATGACAAAGAGGCTCAGATGGAGTGATGTGGAATTAGCGCTGCCACCAGCTCCAGGAATGACACATTTCCATTTAATCTCCGGTCAGCTTGATAACATGGGGGGAAGGCAGAGCCATGGCAGCCGTGGGGGCGGTGAAGGGCTGGCGGGAAGGGGGGGGGGGCGTGTACACCATCCGCCGGTTATCTGACGGAAATTCTACAGCAATTACAGCACTGAGGACCTGCCAGGTGAGTGACTATAACACGGTACAGAGACAGACCACAAGTCACCACAACCGGGACCAAAAGCTGAGACCACCATCAAACAACCATGAAGACCAAAAAAAGAGTTTTTGTTTTAATCCAACATCCAAACCAGACTTGTGTAGCATGATTAGCTGTTTCCACAGAGCCGTTGACAGCTGGCAGCTTTGGGGGGGGGGATTGAAATACAGCACAAAAGAATGTCAGCCATCATTAAATCATCCATTAAACATCGCCCCAAATTTCCTTCTCTTGCTTTATGATTGAGTACTCGTAAAATTTCCATTACATGTATATAGTTTTCCTTGTTTTCGTTAAATCCAGCTTTGCGAGAGATGTTTGAACATGCATTGGCAGTAAGGAATTTTATTGCGGGGGATCCAACTTACCAAGATATCGTTGTTTTTGGAAATACCATCAAAATACTGTATACTGAAGTATCCAGACAGTGTGACAAATTAGATACTGTCCAAGCCAAATTTGTAGGACATTTTTTTTTCCACAACAACAGGATGTAATGTTACAGGATAAATCAAAGAGCGGTAATAGCAAAGAAATGAATCTGGGCCACTCCGGGAAAATTTCCAGGTGTCTAAGTGTGCTAATGCAGTAAGCTGCTGTGGACAGCGGCATCAGTCATGTGACCAAATGTAAACGTAATGTCGTTTGGCTCCTGCCTGTGCCTCCCTGCTGCCAACGTGACGCATGGCGCAGCCGCACAGGCGCAGTGCCAGCTGTAGGACCCGCTGCTACATCGCCAAGGTAATGAGGCAAGCCGCCGAATGCCCTCGTCCCCATGCCACGTGTGCCAGGGTGGCAGAGCGGTGACGGATAAGCGGCCGCTAATGGCATCCGGGCACAGAGAGGTGCATCTGAATGGTGGAAATTAATGAGGGGACAGTGCATGAAGTAAGTACAGGGCACGATAATTATCCTCACCACAGTCTGGCAACGCCACCTCGCTAATTTTCTGTGAGTGTGCGGGACCTGTCTGTGAGAGTGCGGGACCTGTCTGTGAGCGTGCGGGACCTGTCTGTGAGCGTGCGGGACCTGTCTGTGAGCGTGAGGGACCTGTCTGTGAGTGTGAGGGACCTGTCTGTGAGTGTGCGGGACCTGTCTGTGAGTGTGAGGGACCTGTCTGTGAGTGTGCGGGACCTGTCTGTGAGCGTAAGGGACCTGTCAGTGAGAGTGCGGGACCACCAATAACTGCCTCCACTGCGGACTTCCTGCAAAACTCCCTTAAAGTATACAGATGCAATCAAACGGTGCTGCCATGGAAACAGCGAGAGGATATCCTGGTTCAATATGGGGGCCAGTGGGGAGCAGAGTACTCAGTTGGGCAGTGAGGTTTGTAATCACCTGCGGTGCCTCTGGGGAGACGTGGGGGCAGGGGGGTGTGGAGACTGAGCTGAGTCCTTCCTGAAGGGGATCAAGGTCTGCAAGTCCCTCTCCTCCACAGAACCTCCTGAACTGACTGGATAACATGCCCACCATGCACACATGTACCTGCATTACGCCCAAACTGGCACATTATACAGCTTCATGCATCGGTTCTGGGAAGGAGGGAAGCTGCATTTTCGAGACTGGAACTCCCTCTTCATTCTGCACATTTATAGAGTCGCCCTCCCACATACAAAGCAGACACATCCTGGTTCTCTCTCACACACACGTAGACAGAGCAACTCCCACACCCCAAGGAGGAAATTCCTTGCTGCTCACACAGAAATGCCCGCCACTGTTGGGGACACAAAGGCACGACTCTGCCCCCGACGGCCCCGGCGTGAGAGCCCTGTCCCGTTGTCCATTGTGTGTACCCAGAGAGGACGGCCGGCACAGTTCAGATGCCCGCTGGCCTCTTCCTCTTCTCCGCTGCAGGACTCAAAGCTCTAAAGCTTCATCCCCACAGAGCCCATTGTTCATTCATGTGTTTCAAAATAGCTCCAAGTCCTCCAACATTTCTAAGCGGACTTCAGAGATAAGGGAGACAGACAGAGAGACAGAAAA
Source organism: Hyperopisus bebe (assembly GCA_026777045.1). NCBI lineage: Eukaryota > Metazoa > Chordata > Actinopteri > Osteoglossiformes > Mormyridae > Hyperopisus > Hyperopisus bebe. The sequence continues at coordinate 22,450,128 of JAODJW010000019.1, forward strand.
GGCACCAGAGAAGATTGCTACAATGGGGAAGGCATCAGGCAGATTGACAGCACAAGCGGGCTCAGAAGCCATGAGGGAGGGAGAAAAGAAAGATAATTATCGGACATTCCCCTTGATGGAAGTACGGCGGTTTTATTATTCTGCTACTGTATGCTGATGCATGTTAGCAGACTGAGAGGACAGGCAGGCAACACGAGTCCGGCTACTCTCCGCATTCGCAAATCTTCACATTAAACATTTCAGACTTTGATTATGATTATATATCACGATAACAGCCGCGTGTCTTCATCGTTTAACTTAAATAGCATCGATTTACATTTCACTACTTAGCCGTAGCTCAATTACGGAAGTTGCGCTCATTAAGCACAAAAAGTGAAGAGGCTAAATGTTGTGTTTGTGTGTGCAGGGAGTGTCTCGCCTGAGTCAGGAAATGGGCAATCAACAGCGACTGACATGTTTACGGGAGCGAGGATGATGACATAGTTACTGTGGCAACCTACACAAACAGTTCTAAATGGGGATACTGATATGCAAAAGACCTACCTCAGCAACAATTAGGAATACCTATGCGGGGCATCATCACTGGCAACTATCAAACAGCCACATGCAAGGTCTATATCAGAGCCTCTCTGCCAGTGACCGGCTCAGACTCCTGCAGCTGCCCAGTGAGGGAACCGAACACTTCTGCAGAAACACTGGACCTCTGGAACCAGCGGCCAGGCTGGGGCTTTAATCTGGGAGTGACGCCACCATCAGCACTCAGAGAGCCTCTGGAGGGGGGTCACCACACTGTCACCACACACACGCCTCGCGCCGCACCAACACAGGTACCATATTAGTGCAGGCGCACAGTATATACCACAACAGCTCAAGCAGGAGATTACCTTTGTTCTTATCTCCTTAGGCAAATGCCTCAGAGGTGAATTTTATTCCCAGAATGCCTCGGTTCAGTGCTGAGACACAATGAATCATCCCCTTTGGTGCCAGAGTGGTTCAGTGTCTCTGGGCACCGGAAACAGGGCCAGCAGGCTGCGCTGTCTGCTCTCTAAGACCTCCAAGGCCTGGTTGTAGTGTCCGGATACACTGGGGGGCGCCAGAGGTCACAAGGTCACGCTGCAGTTTCCTCACGCTTAGCCCCACGAGGGCGGAATCCTGGACCCTGAACCCCACCCACCCCCACAAGCAAACGCTCCACCTTTGCTTATTATCTTTTAGGCTCCATCTCTTCACGCTGATGTTGTGACTAGCGCTCACTATGAGCTGCGATCACCAGGCTTGCTCTGCGAGGAGGGCCATCTTTTCCCCTCAGCCCATGACTGTTACCCAACCAGAGATGAATCAGAATCTTCCTCCATACAGTCCCCACCCATGTACTACACATGTGACCAGGGATGCCCCAGTTTAATCATGCAGCACAGGCAAGAATAAAGTGTTGTTCATGAAAACCTGGCCGTATAGTAGGTAACCCTGTGCAAGGGCATAACTTTGGTTTGAACACTGGGGGGGCGTTGAGGTCTCCACCCATTTAGGGGGAGACATGATTATTAGGGGAGGGGGGGTTCCAACCCCACCCCCATAATTTACACCCCTGACCCTGCGGCACCATGGGGCCAGTTGGACAGCTAGCTAGCCTGCTCCATACCTGTTGCACTTAGCCAAACATCAGAGGAAGGCGGCACCGTCCCCGACCGAACTACCCCACGGCCTAAACGCGAAATCGCACAGCATGAAAGTGTCTCCTCAGCATGATTTACGCTTTATCATCCTGCAATCCGCAGCTCAAAAGAAATAACCACGCTAGCAGAGAACCACGCTGGTTTACCGCACATTTCTGCCCAAGAAGCAATTCATGAAACCCTAGTCTGTACAGCGCGATTGGCAGAATTAAAGTTTGGTGATGATACATTCAAGACAGGTCGGATGTTAAATAGACACGACGCTGAATTTACACATTCGTGCGGATCCCTTATCCCGTCGACACTGTCTGAAGTGCAGAAAATCTACGTTGGAAATAATACTAAGAAATACCGCGTAGCCCAGTTCCTTACACAAAACCTCTCGATTGCTATTTGTGTAGCAGCGAGAGTTCCGATGCCCTGAAATCAGACACCCCCTTTTAAACGATCCGTGCTGTAATACCTTACGTGGCCGGACCGGAGCGTCATGTTTCTGTCCCGATTTGCTCGTTAAGCGGCCACGCAACCACTTTCAGCTTCACTACTGAAAATACTGAGTGGCACCTCACACCGAAAACGCGGTGCTGTGAGCTCATCCCTCCTGCACACCTGTCCCAGGAACAGAAAGCACACCAAAAACCAGGTACTACGGACTCCGAAGAAGTAGGATAGAAAATATGTTTTTAAGTACTTAATGTTATTTAAAGATTTTTAATACTAATGAGCTCAGTGTAATTAAAGGGTCTACCGCCCCATCATAATTATCACATTAAGTATTAAGCAATCGTCAGCTATTCATATATTACGTAACATTTGAACCCTTGCATAAGCCCCATAATCACTATTTTAAAAGACATTTTAAAGATGCGTTTTAGAATTAACCGTTTAGTAGGTTAAGATTGGAATTCGATCGTAAACTGTGCTGGTGCTGATGTCCTATTAATCAGATCTCTTGGTAAACCTATGGCTCTCCACAAAACGACCACAAACCCTAGATCCGATTTGCGAGGAAGCATTAAACCACCATGTCGCGCTAGGCAGCCGGAAAGAAATATTCTCTCAAAACACTGAAAAAATACGGGTCCGGATATTTTGCGTGGACCACGTAGCGTGAAAGGACCGCAGCGTGAATCGCTCCTTCTGCAATATAAACAGACGTAGTGGCACTCGAGCCTTTCAGTGTGCTGTCTACACCAGTGTGCTGTCTACACCAGTGTGCTGTCTACACCCAGGGTCTTTTTGACAGCTTGCCAGGTAACATCTGCACGCAGAGTTGTGCCCTGCTTTCCGCCGGACCCAAGGCAGGGTGTTTAAACTGTACAGGACAAGTCAGAAGCACAGCGGAAAGGACACCAGAGTATCCCCACGGCATGATGGAAGAAGGCGGGCACACACTTTACCGCAACACACTCGGGAGCTTTTTAACATGCCAAATCAGTCACACCAGCGCAGACGCTCGGGTGGACCCCCACATCTGTACGTCCCGACACGCAGTAAGTAATGGCCCTTATTAATAAACGTGCTACAATTAGAAGGTGAATTTAGAACCTACTCACCGGGACAGACATCTTGCGCTGTGATTTTTTTCCGCTCTGCGTTATGATTAATGGGAGCAGAAGGCTTCACGTTTTTCGACTGAAAACCGCTATTCTCTTCTCTAGCACGCAGTCCCCCTGTATCTGTATCTACTCCATGGTTTGAAATCTGTATCCAAACAGAAGAAAAAAAAAATCTTTTTCTCGTATGACTATAATGACTTGGAATATTTTTAAAGCACCTTGAATCAGTCTTTAAAATGCAGTCCAGTGAGTCCAGCACATGAAGGTGGCATTTACTGGTACCCCTTACTTCTTCCTTCTTGTAAATGCCACCTTATTCGGCTGTTAAATACTTTTTAAAATCTCTCCCCGAAACAAAGCGAGCAGAATCCTTTATGCAAACTGCATCCGAAAAACCTTCGCAGACTTGCGGCTGTAAATGTCACGCAGCTGCAGAACTAAGCGAAGGGCTGCGCTCGCGCTGGTATCAGCAAGTTGGCTTTAAAGGGATGGCCACCCAGAGGGAAGCGCAGGCGCTTGGAAAACACAGCGGAGCCTGGAATTAAAGGGAACGCGCCTTTATGTCGGCGGAGAGCACGCCGACCGGCCGTAATCGTGCCTCCAATCAGAGGGCCCCGAGGCGCTGTTCGGCTACTGTATCAGTTACATTTCATCCTAATAAGCTGCACCTAGGTAAGAAACATCAGCTAACAGTTCCCAGCAATCACAGCTGCATTGGGCTGTTACAATGTCAGGGAATACGAGGAGCAGCTAAAGGAGGAGACGCTCATTACTTCACCATATCGGTTACTATGTTAAGTAACCGAGTTAACCGCGGGCTCGGTATTTAAAGGGAAAGGGATTATGCAAGTTGCAGTGAAGCAAGTCGGTGAATTCTTTGGCATGGAAAAGCAGACACAAACTCGGGTGCCAACCACTATTAATTTGACAGCGATACATGTAGCTTCAGGCTAACCTGCGCACATGAAAGCTTATCAGATGTCATCTTAGCTCAAGTAAATGACTTTCCCACACTTTATATCGCAGTATTTTCCATGTTTAGCCCTTTACTCTGCCACTTACATCTAAAATCCTACAACCTCAAATGCAAATTGCAGTACTTCCACCTAATTCTTGACACCAAACACTTAAAGAGCACAAAGTGTCTCGTTCATTCATCAATTGCAGTTAAGGGCCTTGCGCAGGGGCCAAATGATGATCCATGTTCTCTACGGGCCACGGGATTGAAACCCATGACCTTCCAGAAACAGGAACAGATGGGTAACCCACAGAGCTGCACACCCCCCATCATGGGCCCGGTGCCTAGGGGGGTCCAGGCTCATTTGGGTCCAGGCTCACCGCGTCCTGGTACCTGATATAGCATATAGTTAATGTCTGCTTACACCACACCCTAAAACCCACTGGCGAAGTGGAGAGACTCCCGTAATCAAGGCTCAGAGTGCAGCACTCGCCTAGCAGAGAACTTAATAAGGACTTGCAGTATTAACACAAACATGGGGGGTGGGGGATTGCAGACAGTGCTGATGCTCTAAGGCTGACGAGCACTTAAGCAGTGTCATGCAACCGAGGGAATGTGCACTGCAGAGCACGTCACTGTAACAGCGGGAGCTTAAGCAGTGCCATGCAACCGAGGGAATGTGCACTGCAGAGCACGTCACTGTAACAGCGGGAGCTTAAGCAAGTCCGAGACGCTTTCAGTTGTCACTTCGGTTCTTATGACTGCGTTGGACAGACTGAAATGAAAGCGTCTGCTCTTCGCCCTTCATAAATCACCATTGGTCCGGCGGGAGAGTGTGTGTAGGCTTGGAAACAGCTTGGAGTCTGGAGGTACGGTGTGCGATGGGTTACTCACTGTCACTGCTCTCTGCCTTAAGAATTCTGGCCCCCACCAAAGTCACCCCAACCCTTTGGTCTGGGCAGAAGAAGAAAAACATCTCACTGTGGTAACAATAGATTTTGTTTTCCAGCTTCCTTCAAAGGCTGTTTCCGCTCCAGATTGCAAACACACACACACACACACACACACACACACACACACACACACAGTGTGTGACGATGGACTTCACAGAGTAGCCTGATTTGATCGATGAGAATCGAGTTCCAGCGCTTCCTTTCTTCAAGACATGCTCTGCTTGCTTTTAATCTTTTTTTTCCCCTTTCCAAAAAAAAAACAGGATACGGTCACTACAGAAACATTAAAGGGAGCGTTCTCTCTTACTTTGTCTCCTGCGTTTCTCCTTTAATAAAGTAAAGCCGTAAGCCAGTTATTGATTTAACAGACAAACAATGAAGGGGTGCAGACAGCAGCGGAGCAGGCAGGAGAACGAGAGAGCGGGGAGTGAATGAAGGCCCCCCCCGAAAAGCAGAGTGCAGACAACACCGGGGGGATTATAGGGGTGACAATATCATCGGAGAGAGGAAACAGGAAAAAACAAAACAGAAGGGAGGAAGCGGAGATCTGCGGTGGCAGGATCCTTTGTGCTAGTATGTGGGTGACAGCAGCTTTCAGAGCTTCAGGCTGCGTGTCCATTAACCTGGACGCAGGGCGATTGCTGGGGCAAAAGGGCCTCAGCTAGCAGGTGCTATAGGGTCCCAGCCTAGCCGGCACGTGTGGGTGGTATTACAGCCACCCAACTACACCTCACACCTAAAGAGGCAGGGTGTGTAGAGTCACCTACCATTCCAGATTCAGAAGACTGACCCCCCAACCACAAAAAAATTAATTAAAAGGAGCTTCAGTACAATGCGGCACAGTTAAATCCATGTTCGTGCAGATTTATGCTTAATTAATCCTTTGATGTAAAGTCACTTACATTTTACCCCATTTATATAGGAGGATACATTTTGTTTAAAGAATTGAAGTTAAACATGCTGTCCAAGGTAAAACAGGAGTCCCCCCCCATGGGATTTAACCTTGCAGTATTCAGTTCGGGTTCATGTCCTTGAAAACTGAAACTGGCATAACTGAGGAGGAAGACTGAATATCCAGTCTGATCCTGTCTGTTTCCAGGTTAACCATGTAACCATATGCATTTAATACTGGGAATGTTCCTGTAGAGGGACGAGCAGGTGGCACGACGGAACGTGGAGGAACGACGACAGCTTTAGATCTTAGCTAAATCGTTACCAACTGCTGCCATATGACCAGGCAAACACTGGTAAGCCCAGCGGGTTGATGTACAAAAGTAGCCCGAACCTTTTGCCATAAATCACACAAAACTTCAGAAGATGTTCTGAAACTTCGGATTAAGCACAAGACCAGTAAAAACAAATGAAACCACATGGCCTGTTTTACTCAGCATTATACATTTATGACATTTGCACATATCACTGTAACAAACACCACAATTTCAGTGAAAATACAGTAGCATTAATCATTCAACGTAATGTACAGGCATGTTATGGAAGGACCCAGTCATCTGCTAACATGAAATCAGAGACCCTGAATTAGTATGTTTCAGAGAGTTTGCCACCATACTAACATGTAATTTCACTGTAGACGCTACACTGCCTTGTGTAATTTCAATACACTGTACTCTGTTATTAGACAGGGAAGACAGGTGGACTGATACTGTAGGTACTTCACCACCCCCCCATCCCACTATCTGCTCCAATTCTGCCAGACTGGGGGGTAAAATTATAGAGATTCATTTTACTCCTCATGTTGATTAGCACAACAGATGGGCATTCATTTCCACACATATAGCACTTAGTTTAGGGTGCAAGGTTTTGTACCTTTATCAGCCTGGATTTGCAGCCAAAACAATATCACCCTTTATAACAGGAGGCTGAATCTACTTAGGTTTCACATATAAAATAGAATAAAAGAAAAAAACGAAAGAACAAAATGACACGTGACAACATGCAACCTGAATCACTGAGTCGGTGATGTGGGAGGGGCTTAGAGAATCATTAAAACATTAAGCATTTCAAAGAGAAAATTTAAACTACAGAATGAAGAAGAGGAGCACATGGCCGTGGTAACCCCCCCCATGCTGCCAGCTGGATCAGGGACAGCTTGTGTGGAAAAGGGGCATCGTGTGGGACTGCGAGAATGTGGAAAGTAACCCACGGAGAAAAAGGCAGCGGAAACCGGGGACACTGGGAAGCAGCTGCACTGGCATGTGCTCCTGTGTGTGTGTGTGTGTGCATGTGTGTGTGTGTGTGTGTGTGTGTGTGTGTGTGCGTGCTGTGCGCCCGTGTGTCCATTAGTCAGGCCTCGCCAGGTCCTGTCATCGCTTCATATTGCTCATCCGGACACTCCTCTCCAGCTCAAACTGACGGTGGTCCACCCTCTCCAGGAAGTTCTTCCTCTCCAGGTATCTAGGACACACACAGACACAAAGACAGACAGCTTAAAAAGCATGCCAACAATTTACCGACGCAATAGTGCATTGTGGGTACATCATTCCTGTATGTGTACAACAATGACTTGTGCAGTCATTGTTATGCTCTGCGTTTCCCAGTCTGTCTCTCTCGGCATTCCTCTAGCTGACGCCAGTCTGTTCGGAAATGCATCAAACTGTTTAACCTCCTCCATCAAGGTACCAGCAATTAAGGATACTTAACAACAAACAAGATTTAGAGTATGGATGTTACACAAGACAATGACGTTAACTATAGTGTGAAAAGGCACAGGAGATCTGAGGTACAAATACACGGCTGATCAAACGAAAACTGCTTCTCAGGCCAGTCCTCGGTGACCCCCAGACAGTCTGCATTTTTGCCCCCTCCCTGCTCACACCCAATCAAGAACACCGAATGCCTGGTTTAGGTGTGCTGGGAGCTGGGAGGGGGTGAAAATGTGGATTGTCTAGGGTCAGTGAGCACTGGGTTGAGAAACACTGAAGTAAATGATCACACCGCTGATCTGGTCCCGGCAAAGACGGGAGCCTACCGGCACTTGGGGCCACACACCGGGCCCCCCACCGGCCTCCTCCGGGGAGCCGCGGGAGGTGTTAATCCCCGAGGTATATATACCATTACACATCATCACGGGTGACAGGCTGGGGGGGGGACAGGGGGGCAGAAAGGCGTTTCCAGGGCGTTAACCTACCCAATCATTCAACTGGACTGGCAATTTCACTAGAGCTGGTTAGGTTCCTTGCTCAGAGGTACTAGAGACTCAAACCAGTTATGAGCTTAGTCCTTAACCACTCTGCCACCTACTGACCCATCCTACGTAGAGCAGGCACAGGAAGCAGGCCCATAACCGTCGTTTCTTACAGAACAGGGTGTTTTCCACCCTTTTCTTATCACTGATCTCGCGACTTGGGCTCCTGGTCCAGCAGACTGCCCAGGGGAGGAAGGTTTCCTGTGGCCAGGCAATCTGGACTCCGCTTCCCCTGGCAACGTACCGCCCTCCAGCAATCCCTGTGCTTGGTTGTCCAGAATGCT
>JAODJW010000019.1:22466749-22491907 GCA_026777045.1 Hyperopisus bebe
GGCCAGGACGGTTTGAGGACATGGAGGCAGAACCAGAAGCTTCTGGAACTGATATGTCCCAGTTATTAAACAGATGTCACTTCAAATAAGAAACAGAGCTTGTGTGTGTGTGTGTGTGTGTGTGCGCGCGCATGAGTGAGCGCGCGTCTGTGTGAGCGTGAGAGACAAAAGGGGACCAGATTACCCAGAGCACTTCTGCTTCACCGTGTGACATCACCTGCAGTCACATGACATGGACCACAGGACCCAACACCAACGCTTCCTGACCCCATGGGGCCAGCCCCCCCCCCACACGTCACTTCTCCTTATGACATTTTTTTTAATAAGACGGCTGTTCAGTCCTGGGGGGGGGTTGTCACAGTACAGTAAGTATACATAGCAGTGTTTAATCTGAGCTGGGGGGATCCGCAGAACCACCGTAAGTGAGGAAACATGCGTGTCGGGGGGGTGGCCGCCTTAATCAGTGCCACCCCACCCCTACATGGGGGCAGCCAAGACCTCTGGCACATCTGGAACTCTGCTTAGCAGCACATCTGGCAGCTTAACCTCATGCACTCAGCCCCGTTTCCCTTCCCACAGCCTGCAGGCGCTGGCCAATAGGGGGCAGCGTGCCGTTCTCTAGGGTGAAATGGAAGAGAATGTGCAATTCAAACGCCCAAAAAGAGCAACGCCCGAGGTTACCTCGCCCCCCCCATAATCGGAAAAACAGGCCCGGAATTGTGCAGAGCATGGAAGCGATTTGCATCACTCGGACAGCGAGGCTGCCACTAACGCGTTCCCGTCGCAGCTCGCGGACACGTCTGTCGCAGAGAAACAGCAGCTCAACAGGCACAGGAGGAGCTCTGCCCCGTGGGGCTGCAGGCAGAGAGAGGTGCGAGACAGGAAAGGCTCCGATTCTACAGCTGGGGCGGGGAAGCGACAGCCCGGGAAGGATTTGAAGGAAGGCTTTCTCCTGCTTGCTTTAGAGCGGCATGGGGAAGCTGACACCCCCACCCAAGCTGGCTGCCCAAGCCCCCCCAGCCACGAGAGAAGCAGGCCAAGTGGCGGTGCCTTTAAGAGCAATCTGGGGGCTGTAGTGATGAACGGAGATATAATGCAGCGTGTCTGTACCTTTAAGAGCAGCTCTCAGCCTATGGCATTGAAGTGGGATAAAATAAGGTGCGCCTGTGCCTTTAAGAGAGGCTCCGGGCCGGCAGTGGTGCGCTGGATGCTGACTCAGGCCTTCCCAGCCTCAAAGCTCCAGCTGGAGGGGCTGCTGTGCGTCTCTCTCTGCACTTCCAGAACGCCGGGGGCCCACTCAGCCTGGCTTTTAAATCAGACGCCCCAATCCCAGACGCCGGGCCCAGAGGCTTCGCTGGCCGGAGCGCAGGTGGGTTGGGAGAGCCGTTTCCTGGGAAAGCCGCTTGCAGCATGAAGATGGATATCCCAGAATTCCCAAAAAACACATGCACACTTACCTGCAGCGAAAACATTAGCTGCATTTTCCGGTTATATTCAACAAGTCTGCTGACTGTCCAGATCAGCATCGCAATCGCATGAGATGAAATTATACCATTTTAATTACGGGGGGGCTGGATGCAGGGGGGCACAGACGGGCAGACGCAACACCACACAGGAACGGACGTCCTGTTCTGACTCTCTGCCACCCCAGGAAATGAGCCCCAGGGCCTCAGGAGGAGGAGGGAGGCGTGGGGATGACCGGCAGGCTGAGGGGGGCGACCTGGCCCGCCATTACGCACGTGGGGGCACGCCTATCGGCATGATGGGGGGCCGGACAGGACAAAGGCGGAAAAACAGCAGCCGGTGTCATCGAGACCATCACCGACGTCACTGAGCCAGGGAGGGGGCTGTTTACGGAAGCCGCCACTCCCCCCAACCTAAAATTAAACCACTTGTGACCGTGCCACCGGCATTAACGGGTTTATTATTACATTAATAACTGCTCTGGGGAAAACACTGGAGTTAACCAGACTGAACATGAAGATCAGGAATGGAGGGATTGGAGGTTTCCTGGAGGAAAACGGAACTTACACGCACGCACGCACGCACACGCGCACACGCGCACGCACACACGCACGCACACACGCACGCACGCACGCACGCACGCACGCACACACGCACACACGCACACACACACGCACACACACACGCACACACACACGCACACACACACGCACACACACGCACGCACAGACACCTAATTGACTGGAAGGGAAGATAAATGTAATCCCTCCTCCTTGATACCTCTCACTTCCTCTGCCACAAATAGCTCATTGCAGAAGATCAAAGGCGTAATGTGACAGTGATCAGACATCACAGAGCAGCAAGTCCCCTTCAAAGACAGCCTGCAAGTACTGCGGGGGGGGGGGGGTGCACACACTTGGGGTCACAGAGGAGACTAATCTCCAAGGAGAAATTTGGGAAAAAAAGAATGTTCTTCTGTGGGGGAGGCTGCGGTGAATCCCTGCAGCCTATAGTTCACATAACACTTCATCTTCCATTATCTGATGCCGATTAGCGTCACCTCTAGGTGCCTCTCTCTCTCTCTGATGCGTACGAGTCACTGCAGTAGATGACAGTCTGGCCATGTGACAGGACAGAGTGGGCGTGTCCTTCAGCAATGGGCGGGGCCAGACACACCCAGCCACCGGTGTGTGCATGGGCAGCTCCGTCACTCACGCCTCCAGCGCTGGGGTTCAAAACTCACCTCTGCTCTATATGGGTGGAGCATGTATATGTGGGTTTTCAAATACATGAAGTTAAGCTAAAGTGCATCTCTAAATTTATCATATTTCCCAATCTGGTCCTCAGGTACCCAGAGTTGGTCCATGTTTTTGCTCCCTCTGTGCTCCCTGCCAGACAGTCTACATTTCTGCTCCCTCCCAGCCCCTAGTAGGTCTGTGGGTCCCCTAGGACTGGACTGGAAAACACTGTCATACAGTGTGCATGTGCCCTGTATTGCACTGGCACCTTGAGCAGGACGTACGCTATGCTGCCTGGGACAGTGGGAAGATGGTGGTGCAGGAGATAGTGTTATCGTTCTGCAACCAGAGGGTTGCAGGTTCGAGTACCGGTTCCTGCTGACCCCATCAAAGTGTCCTTAAGCAAGACACTGGACCCCAAATTGCTCCCGGTGGGCAGGCTGGCGCCTTGCATGACAGCCTCCACTCGTAGGAGTAGAAAAGCGATAAAGTCCATTTACATTTAACAACTGTGTGGTGCGAGGGGTCTGATGGATATAGACAGGAGTTCTACCTGGGTCCAGGGGCAGGTGAGGCTACAGAAGGCATGTCCGGGCAGGACTCAGGCTCCTCCTTCATCTCCCTGGACTTCAGGAAGCTCTTGGCTTCCTTGGAGCTTGCATCCACCTCCTTAGTGACCCTGAGGAAGAGCCAGAGTGGATGAAAGACTGCGCAAGAAAGCAGCACATCCGCAGGCCGACCAGTGGGACAAGTCGAGAAAAGCTTGTGAGTGCTTAAGGCTCTGTGGTGTTCAGGGAGAAAAGTATTGGAGGTAATCACTTTATCACTGTTTTGTTTTTTTTTTTTTTGGGGGGGGGGGGTGCTGTGATGACACCCAGACACCCAGAGGTCAAAGCTGCAGTCTTACAGTCATAAACTCTGACTGTGCTCCCTGTTAGCCAACAGACACCCGACTACATCATACCAAACGGGATGTCTACTCTCACAAGAGTACAAACAAACGGAAATCATGACCTATATCTTATTACACAATGACAGCGTAATAAATCTAAATGCCGCTAAATATTTCAGCAAATCACAACCGCTTCCGACAGCTCGGTGGTTCGCTGAGCCACTAAAGAACTCTGGGCTAATGCTGCCATCTAGTGGCCATTCTGCGTCATGACAAACATAACACTGGTCTTGAGGCACTTTCCCAGCGTATTTTGCAAGGCGTGTACCATACTGAAGCCAGATGAGAGGCTTCATAGCTTGCTCAGTGTGAATCAGCCCCCCCAGCCCCCCACTAGCATCGCCTAAAGAAAAAAAATAAAGTCATGCACAGCAGAGTGATTTACCGAACTTCCTCGCCTGCAAAGTCGAAAACCTTTGTTATTGTGACCTTAGCAGGTTCTCTCGGCTTCTCCTGGGGCTTAGGGGATGCATCACCGGCCTCTTTCGGCTTTTCCAAAGTGGCCTGTGGATGGCGTCACGGAGCAGAGAATTACAAACATAATCAGCAAATGCCAGGTCAGTTCCCTGGGGCGGCCACACCTATTGTGACAGTAATACCGTCTAGGGTTGAATATTCTAATTAATCTAATTATACACAATTAACCAGAAACAAACGTCAAAATATAAAGCATGAGCTACAGAAATAAATGAAATAATTGTTTTTATTTTAACCAAAAATCACCTAATTTTCTTTTAGAAAAGTAGACCAAACGATTTCCAAAGTGTCACACTTACGCAGTGATTTTACACAGCAGCCAGGTAACTCTAAAAGACTTCTGCTTTAGAGATTTTAAGTTCTATTCATGGAGACACACATTTTTACCGTTGTTCATCATAAATCAGTGCGCTTTTGAAACTGATGGACACAGGTATACAGTATGTGGTGTGTGTGTGTGTGTGTGTGTGTGTGTGTGTGTGTGTGTGTGTGTCCTTCTTGTGTCCATCTCTAGAGTAGAGGTGTCGCAACAGTACAGGCAGCCGCCTGGATCTCCAGAGGGTGACTGATTACATTGTTCATTGCAGTGACAAATCAGATTTATTTGTGTAATTGTTTTTAACAATAGTGAAATAAAGGACTTTTATTTATTAATTACTCTTTGGTGATATTATCAATTTAGACTTCACACTAAAATAATGGTAATGAATATTACTTTGTCTGAAGTGGGTGACTTTTTGGGCCCCATTTCCTCTTTTTTTTGCCTACTGCCCTAAAGTGACGTCCTGCTATTAGGGGACATCAGGAGCACAGAGTCCTGCAGAGGCCTTCGGTACCTTTGAGTCAGTAGCGGAGGGGAGGAGCTCTGGGGCGGCAATCTTGGGTCGGGGCCCAACGTCACTCAGGAAGCTGGCCCACAGATCGTCAGCTCTCTTCTTCTCCTGATCTTCCCGGCCCACAGTCAGCTCATCTTCACCTGCTTCTTCTCCTTGCTCCTCATCCTGTGTTCCTTGTTCTCCCTCTTTTATTTCTTTACTGCTGTTGTCTTCCAGTTTTAACAGCCCTTTCTTTCTTTTCCTGTCCGGATTAATGTAAACAGCAGTGATGGATTCTGTTGCACATACTTACTGACCCGCAAGAGGGACGCCATCACTGCCAACAAATTTTATAATTCATTACTTTCATAGCATTTAAATGCGTATTTGTAATATCTTGTTATTTAAATATAGATTAGCTCAACACACAATTATATACCAATTTACCATCAACTATCTTGGGTGCCACTAGAGATTCTGGAGAGCCAGGTCCACAATCCAGGCTGAACCAATTACCTTCCACGTTATTTGGAATCAATCCTAACCCCTAACCCCACGCACCCCTGCTTTGAAGTTAAAGCAGAGCTGTGCCATCTGTCAAGTGTCACCTACCGCACCCCGACAGCTTTCTTGCTCTTTTTCTTCTTTACTGCCTTAGATTGCAGTTCATTTTGCTGGGTATCTAGCCCGTCCTCGTTCACGCATTCGTTCATGTCATCTTCACTCAGGCTATCATCTGAAATGCATTTTGGTGTGGATTCATGAGACGGCGGCTTCAAATGAGATGGCATAAGTTAACATACTTGTAGTAGAAACACATATATACGTACAATTCGACAGATAATAATAAGTGATACTCTTATCTTATAATATGAATCAAATGATTATGCCACTTCTTCAATTATGTTTTTCTCCCGTTATATACATAGTACTTTAGAAATGATTAAAAGTGGTTAAATATATATTTACAGGATTCGGGCGACGCTAATATAGCAAATATATTGTACGTGAGTAGAGTTACCATTAAAATATACAAAAAAATGTACTGCTTAGAGCCATACTCGGACACAGCTGTACAAGGGAAACTCGACATTTAAAGGAATCAAGGAAAATATTCCAAGACTCACAATTGCCACCACGCAAACGTCTCCGATAAAATGAAACCAAGTCAAGCTTCATTATCCATTAACCTACCAGAGGGTATATAATCTGCGTCCTCGCCTGAGGAATAATCTTCTGAATCGTAATCTGAAATGTTCATATTTTTCGTAAAATATACGCATAAACTATTAACAAAAACCCTAAAGCGCGACGCCGAAATTCCTTATGTATAAATTCCGCGACAACAACCAACCAATGAAATCGGAACTACGGAAAACCTATAGGGTCATAATATCCCGTTGCGATTGTCGTACATTGTTTTGATCTCCTTTTATGTTTTGTTTTGGCGTGGGTTATTGGAACAAAATGGTTCACTTGACTACAGTTCTGTAATAGTTTTTTTCTGAATATTTTACCATCCTCCATTAATTAAGCGAATTCAGGTCTTAGTGGTAGGTTTAGAAAGCAGTAAATGCGCGAAGAAAATATGCAAGGGGTACTGTAGGCTGAGCTTTGTGACGTCGATCTTCAAGTTTCGTTTAAGTGCCTTCTGGAAGACAGATATTTCCGAGTCTGTGTTATTTTTAATTCAGTTTTTTTGCTCTTCCGTCGCTGTATATGTTGTATTCGATGTTCCAACAATGCAGACTGGGAATAGTGAGATAGGATTTGTCCAGCAAATTCTCAGTTTGAATTTGGTCCCAAGAGAAAATGGCACTAAGTGTGGTAACGACACATCGCTGTGCGACTTTTCAGGTTAGTACATTTTACAGTGTCATTGTAATCGATCCCACTAACGTAGCAGTTAGTTTTATTTGCTAAACATATTAAAGTAAACCTGGAAAGATAAATGTTATTTACACACATAGCAACTTTTGGACGATGTTCACCTTTAAAAAAAACAAAGTATTTTCACTTTTGGAAAAAGAAGTAAAGGTTGACGCAGCCGATGCATTGCAACAAAAAGGAATGTATCAATAATAATGTTAGCATTGATAACTTTTGCAGCCAAAACAAAACGTGTTCTAAAGGTTTCTCTCTGTTACACACAAGCTGGACTGTGTCCAGATTTACACAGAAAATACTATAGTGTGTGAGGTATGAGAGCACAGGTGAGGAGTTGAAACATAATCGACATTCTTTCATAAAGTGACACCAGTGTGGGCAGTAGACATGCGGCTAGTTTTCCACAGGCATCCCGATGTCGTTTTTGTATTAATGTTATGACGGTGGTGTCCTGTGTGCGTCCCCTTTCTCAGAGATGTGGTATGGCGTGTTCTTATGGACCGTGGTTTCTTCCTTGATGTTTCACCTGCCTGCCGCCCTCCTGGCACTGGGCACCCTGCGGCAGCATCGTGTGGCGCGTTTCATGCCCATTGCCATCATGCTGATGAGCATCGTGGGTCCACTCTGCGGGGGCGTCCTCACCAGTACGTCCCTCGTCTCGACTCGTGCCGCCTCCCTCCTGTGTCTGCTCGTCGCTCTCAGGAATTACAGCTCTTTGCTCAGTCCCTGAAACGGGCCAGTAGGAGGCCTCGTATTTACAATAACAACATGGTTTCATAACGAGCATTGTGGAAGTTACTCACAAAAGTAATCCAAGTTACTCCATCACATACAGTTCTTGCCCAGAAAGTACAAATCTAGACTAAAGTTTAGTTTCAACCAACCAGCGGAACACTTTGTGATTGTAACTCTTTGTACTTAACTGCTTAACTCACAAAAGTAACTTCTGTTCATAACCTAAATGTTTCAGGTTTGAAAGGAAATGCTGTTGCACTGTATATTTTAAAAATACTTGCTACAGCGCTCTCAATGCAGGACACTGGAATAACTCTCATTCATTACAAGGGGTGACATAATCAGTGTAACCTCATTAATATGAGAATCGCTTTGAAGTCATTTAACTTCATTATTTGTTCAAGAAAAAATAGCCCAAGCTCAGAAACCATGAGCATAGATGCGAACTGGAAAAAGGTACTAGCAGTCATCTGAAATTATACTTATTTATAAATTACCCAGCAACTGCTTTAGACCTGAGTGGACAGGGCATCCTGGGGAAAAATGACATCATGAAGCATATAACAAATGATATTTTATATCAAAAAGTCTTCAGTTGAGCAGGATGTAATATTTTTAAGATACCCTTGCCTGCTTATGAAGGACATTGTGTCATTTCCTGTTTGTGTGGGTCACAGGTGCTGCTATAGCAGGAGTGTACAAAGCTGCTGGGAAGACGATGATCTCCCTGGAAGCCCTGGTGTTCGGAGTGGGCCAGTCCTTCTGCGTACTTGTCATCTCCTTCCTCAGGATCCTGGCTACGCTATAACACTGGCGGATGAGGCACCCAGACCCTCTGTGGGCCTTTACTTCCAGAAGCAGCTGTTCTGTTAGTGCCCTGACTCCTTCAGCTGGATTCTGTTCTTGCGCCGAGTGAATAGTTCAGTCCTTCAAACCCATGGTGGGTGTGTAGCGACTGACACCGCATGCTAATCTTACCCATCATGCAAGTCGGGGCTCGTTTCTTCCCGGTTTAGTGCACAGCTATTTTGCAGGGTCATGATATGGAGCGGAACCATGGCCAGACAGGTGAAGCCAGGCTCATTCTAGAACAATCCGCGATCTCTCAGGTATCCTGAGCTGGATTTATTTCTCCTTGGGATGTTTTTCTTATTTTATAGGCTAGTGGCCATTAGACCGCAGCTGTAGACCAGCATTATATATCATAAAGTGGGAGAGAGCTCGTTGTAAGCCGGACCAGAGCGGTGTGTCCAAAGGCATTGTCAGATGTTTGGGGCTTAAACATGTATTTTTACTAATGAGACAATATCAGGCGTCGTCACTGATCAGGTTTTCAAACGCCTGACCATGAGCTATAATTTCACATAATGTACCTCACACATGAGATTTCCTATGTTTTTGTCCACGTGGATGATGGTGTTTGATTAGCACCAACTAACCAAACATGGCTGATTATTTCTTTGAGGTGACATTTCTTTCTGGCACTAAAACCTTACAATCCCCAAACTATACATACATACATTTATGTATGATGTTTTATCCAGGGGATAATTGAGTATTTTTTGAAATGGATGCTTGAACTGCAAAGAAGCATTCTGTGTGGAATCTATTTCTTTATTTTTCTTTCCATAATTAACTTATTTGTTTCCATTTATTATGCAGACCTTCTCAAATGGTGCCTTTATTCAATGACTGATATTTGTAATCTGTTGTAATTTTTCAAATGTTCATTTGTTGTTAAATATTGATATTTTGAAATAACACAAATTGTGACCTATGTAAAACGATATTTTTGAAACTTACCAAAAGAACTAATTTAGCTTGAGTTAGCTTAATTTGAAACAATGTTCTTATTATTTCCAGCCAGGTTGCTAAATGCAAGATTTTGCAAATTATAATCACAGAAATTCTTGAGTTTTTGTTTGCTGTTCCGTTAATTATAAATGGGTTTAATTTTACATTATATCCAACAGTATCAAACATAAGAGAATTACAGTTGTTTTTGCACTTAAATATTTTGCCTTTGAAAGCAGCTTTTGAGCAATTCATATTATGGCATGTTTTGGACCAGAATTATACTAATGTTATAATGTGTAAGTAAATTTCTTTTATTTACTTGCTGATGCCTTCAGTTTCCTGTTGAAGGTTATACAGACGCTCCTCTACTTATGAACGAGATACGTTTTGAACGGCCGTTCGTAACTTGCAATGTTCGTTAATCATCATTAAACATCATTTTAAGGGTATATGCAAGTACAAACACCTAGGATGCTGGAAGTACGCACGCTACGCTGCTGCGCGGTGGGAGTAGCGGCCAGAAGTCGTACTGGGCAGAATTGGCGCACAGAAAAAAAAAATGATGTTGCAGACAGGAAACGGGAGCCCAATTAACACAATTTGAACTTACAGTCCTCCTTGTTCGTATGTCTGAAAGTTCGTAAGTTGAAAATTCGTAAGTAGAGGAGTGCCTGTGTGATATAGGTTTGAGCTTTTTTGTTGCTTTACAATAAGCATAAGCAATTGAATTTATTTACTTTGCCATTAATATATTTTAATAATGCCACCAAATCACAACACTACCTGTGACCATGGATAGATCATTGTCTTGATTGTCAGTTCCACCTTTCTGCCGGGTTGCTGCCAATTCAGGAACAATCTCATCGAGTTTTCTGATGATTTCACAGTAGCGGGTCTCAGCACCAATAATGTTTCTGCAAACAGGAGCAAAGTGTTAATAGCGTTATGACATTAATCTCACCCTGAAGATCAGTAAAACAACGGAGATTGTGGACTTCAGGAGACGGCAAGAGTCACGCACCAGTCATCACTGATGCCTTTCCAGTGCACGCTGTCAGTAACCACACATTCTTTGTCCTTCAGATTTCAGAGAATCAGAGAAAGACTGTCAAATGGCTAGCCGTTTTAGCTTTAATTCCTTTCTAGAGGATATCAAAACCTTCGGAAGATAGGCAGAGGATGAGCTAAGCCGCACTAACCTACCAAAATGCCATTGAAAGTCTTACGGTTTGGTATGGTGTGGTTTAGTGTAGTGTGGTGTGTAATATGGTGTGGCTTGGTATAATGGGGTGGTGTGGTGGAGCAGTAGGTCATGAGAGGAAAGCCATTCAGAAGGTAATGAGGTTGTCTCAGAAGACCAGAAGAACTGCCGTCTCGCAGATATGTACTGCCCGCTACTGCAGTAAATAATAAAGTATATTTTGGTGCCTAACCACAAGCTGTTCTCACCCCCGGAGTCTGGTAGGAGGTTTCACAGAAACAGAACCCTGACTAACAGATTTAAGAGGAATGTCTTCCCTCAAGCCATATGCAGTAGAACATCTAAATTTGGACTACTGCAATATCACTTGCACCTCTGTGAATTGAATGTCTTTTTTTACTTGTCTTCACCACAATATGGCACCTCTATTGGCCATTTATTTCTTTATATATTGTTGGCTGTTTGTACTGACTACGACTGAGCAAGTAAGCATTCCAATTCACATGGTCAATTAATTAAACAGCTTACATTTTCTGTCTTGAATCTTTCAGTGATGTAATATTCACATTTCCTTGTGTCTTTGACAGATTATTTCTGGATTAAGAATTTTTAATCAGTGTTACACAAAAGTTAATGGGCAGCTTCAGAGTACAACGCGTTGCGTTATAAGTGATATTAAAGCATTTCCCGGTAAACATATCACACCCATAGGAACCGTAACTGCCCGCGTCTTGTTCTTCGGGGACGGAATTTAGGGAGACACTGCGTTACAGCGGCAGCTATTGTGTTTCCAGGGGAACAGCTCCAACGCTTCACAGGAGATGAGTGTAAGTAAGAGTGCAATTCATCACTGAAAGTTACTGTTATTTAACTATTTATTTCGTTGAGGGGGATGTTTCCACTAATTTCTAAGCGAAGATAAACACGCTTCACGGTTGGTGTTCGACTCCGTAAACAAAATAAATCGCAGTTACTTGTACTTTGTTTTCACTTAATGGATGGAATAAAAACTACGCACAGACGTTGGGATCCCAGTATTTATATTGTTATTTGCAGTTATGTCCCTTTTTACTGGGGGACAGGAGGATGCTATCATGTCTAATGGCACCCAAGCTGAACCATGGATCGAGGAGTTGATCCAGAACTACGGAACTCGGCGAAGGACCGCCAGGGTGCTCGCTCGTGTTTTAAGGGTACTGGAAAGCCACGCAGTACGTTGTCTTATTTTGCTTTAATCCGAGCTTTGGACCGATGCACAGGGACCGCTGTTCTTGATGTTGTCATACTATGTCGCAGGTTGGTGAAGCGACAGGCTCTCTGAAGGAGCTGGATGAGGATCCGGTGGCGCTCCTTCTTCTGTCTGACGGACCGGCTGCCATCCGTGGCCTCCTCACTAGGGAGGCATGGCAGAAGTTTCTCAGGTGCAAAACACCAGCATGACTTTCATAGTATACAGCTCTGGAAAAAATGAGACCACTCCATATTTCTTAAGTATCTG
This sequence comes from Hyperopisus bebe, assembly GCA_026777045.1. NCBI lineage: Eukaryota > Metazoa > Chordata > Actinopteri > Osteoglossiformes > Mormyridae > Hyperopisus > Hyperopisus bebe. Next base: position 22,478,814 of record JAODJW010000019.1, read on the forward strand.
TGTTGTTAAATCCTGATTTAATCCTGGTTCTTCTGAGAGAAGGCTCAAAATTTATAAGACCACAGTACACAAGAACAATGTGAAAAAGGGAGACACTGGGGAGGACCAAAAACTAGCCAGGTAGAGAGCAGAAGCAAGTGTCTAAATGCCAGAGATGACTGACGACTTACACAACAATGCTTCATGAATCGGAGGACCACATCAAGTGACCTTCAATAAGAAGGGGAAACATTAAGTGCAGGTGTGAAGTGCACTGCTAGGACAGTTTGTATCAGGCTCCTAGAAGCAGGACTGAAGACCCATAAAGCAAGGAAGAAGCTCTTCATCAATGAGAAACAGAGAAGGACCAGGCTGCACTTTGCAAATATATATATATGTTACACAGGCATATACTCATAAATTGAGAAATGAGTGAAACTAAACATGTTGCTGTGGTCCTTTAATTTTCTCTAGAGCTGCATGTCCCTGACCTTCCTCATGTGCCGTCCATCATTTAGACCTGTAATACGATCTCTGTTGATGACCGCTTTAGTGTCCTTCTTAAACCACCGCATCTCAAACACTTTTACAAATCGTACCAGGATTTTATTTGCTCTGACAAAACTGATTGTTAGTTACTAAGTAATTATATTATGAACGAGATAAGGTTGCATTTTGGTCCATGAGCAAAACATTGACATTTACAGTAGTGTTGTTTTCGCAGAGGCCCCCACAGCCCGGGGGCGGGTGAAACGTTCTCCAGCCTTGCAGGCCACAGCGTGTTGCTGCTCAGATACAGCCTCATGGCCCAGAGGGAGATGGAGGAGGTTCGAATTGGCAGACCGTACCGGCTTCCAGCTGCTGCTGTGAAACAGGCACCATTTTGAAAACAACACTCTTCTTTGTTACCAGGGAAAATGGCAGTTGATGTTGACAGTCCATGAACTGACCACCACATTTACCCCTGGGGTTCATAAACCCCGCAGGTATGTGACGTACAGCAGAAACCTGGGTGTTGAATCACACAGCACAGTGGTTTGTTCCTTTAGTAAAAGCAATAATAGGTAGAATGGGTTATGATTTTGGAGTTTAATGTGGCATACTGCATACTGTTATGCGCGTTCAAGCAGCAGACATTTGGTGGAAAATGGGACGACATATGGGGGGACTGGGCTGAACTGGTCCTCTCAGAGCTCCGAAGCAAGCGCCAGCTCAGCTTGTATCTCTGCAGCTCCATGCAGGGTTGTGGGTTGTGAGCGTTGCCATGGTGACCTGGAGTTCCACAACACATGTGGGATGAGTCCCATGCAGCCACCTGAATGCTGCCCCCTGCTGCTTCCAGTGCGCCTCTGCGTGCCTCTTTCCCTCTGTGTCTCGGTCTGATCTCTGTTGCCGGGACTGTGGCGGCAGATTTGTGAGATCTGCAGGAATGATACTGTTACCAAGCCTGGGATCCACTGCAAGACGGACCATTTATAAAACGGTTTATTTTACCGAACACAAATGCACCACAACCTGGTGAATGATGCAATGACATTTACAGTCCTTAACATAAAGAAAACATACAACAATTAAACCAACACAATGCAGCCTTATGATGTAACTGTTATTAAATTTAATCATTTGATCAAGGTATTACTTATAAATAAACAAACCGAATATTAACTCTGTTATGCATACTGCAAAGCATGCTGGGTGACTATCAGAAATACAGCATGCTGTGGCTAAGGGATGCTACAGTACACTGAGAAGCACTATATTTCTTAAATGGCCTGTGGCCTGTACTGCGAAGCGGGGTTACTGGCTTATCGGGGTAACTTGTTGGATTTAAGGTACCGCAGTTTAAATGGACTTCATATTCGTTCACTTACATTTTGCCCAGACTACCTTAAATCCGACAAGTTTCCCCGATAAGCCAGTAACCCCGCTTCGTAGTACAGGCCACTGGGGTAGGGGTGTGCGATATCACACTGCAGTATAATCGAAATTATATGCCGCATGCACAATAATCACCAGGGCTTTAGATGATGGGCAGAATATTTGTCTGGATGCCGGCTTTTCAGAACTATATGGACATTTCCTTACACCCACAATTTGGTAAGCAAATTAGTAATACGCATAAAATATGAATGAGGTGTTTTGTGACGCCCAAAAGTTAGTAATCGTTATAATAATGCTTATGTTTATTAAATTCAGTTAGCAGCGCACATGACGTGCTACTGTTTTGGTACAGTGTTGTGAAAAAATTAAAAATTTAAGTTCTTTATTAAGAAATATAATAATATTTAAATATTTAAAATGCCTAGAATTAGATCCAGGTGCTTGAGGACAACGTGAGACCATCTGTCCATTAGCTATTAGGGCATAGGGTGTCCCAACTTTTTCCTCTGCAGGAGTTGGCATCTTGGATAATTTCCTTTGTTAAATAAGTGAATTTGTTTCTTGTTTTTGCATAGGAGGTGCAGTTACATCACCTTTATCTACAGTTACAAATTGAAAGATGATTTAATATTGATGCGTTGATATTTCTTAATAAAGAACTAAATACCTAATGGGGCGTCCTAATTTTTTCACATGACTGAGTATCTTGTAAGCGATAAGCACTGAAGCGGCGGTGAAGAAAGGGACAGATCAGCAGCTGCAGCATCTTTGAAAAGAGGAGATCTTGTGGATGAATGAAGTAAAAAGATGTCTGTGGTGTGGCTGTACTTTTTGCAATTTAAAGTCTGACGTTTATTTAACATAAGGACACCAAATTCATACAGATTATTCACTTTTTATATATCGGCATAATACTGAAAAGCTGGCGTCTGGACAAATGTCTGTGCCTTGGTGATTATTGCTCACGTGCCATATAAACACGGTATGACATCATGCAGCCGTAACGTGGAGTGTGTGTGTGTGTGGGGGGGGTGCTGTTGTCATGGCGCCCTCATGCTTTGCTGGTCGGGTGTCTTTCAGGTCTCTGCAGGAGGGACCTTCCTCTGACAGTGACCCATGCTGTTCAGGTTTGTACTGCCCTGCCCATCATGTGCATGCATGTAGTGAGTGGTTAGGAATTTTAGGGTGACCCCAACAGCACCCCCTCATGTCCAAGCAGGGCATAGAGGGAGGCATCGAGGCAGTCATCAATGTGGCGCTTTCCCATTTTACCCAGAGTCCCCTGCGACGGCATGTCGGGACAGACTGAGCTTTCTCCTGCTGGAAGTTAGGGGGCTGCTGTCACCCCCCTATGGCCCTGATTGCCAGGGCTGTCCTCTGACTGCCAGAACGAGATGGGATAGAGACAGGATCAGGCACAAGGTGGGCAGCCAGTCATTTATAAAGAGCAGCTATACTGAGAGGTGTTGTCATTAAATGTGGGAATGGTGGGAATGAAGGTAAAGGAGATGGGGCTTATGTTTATCTGCTGAAACATCATAGAATCTGTTTTGAAATTCTGACCTGGGGGACTGTTAAAGGCTAAAGGCTTTTTCTCAAAGAGTTACTGCTGTTTCTTTAGACAGCACTAAATCTCTTTCAGTGAAGCATGGGATAAACTAAATGACCAAATTCGCTGCTGTGCAGTTCGGAGCAAACTGCCTTCAGGGGCGTGTTGGACAGGAATCAACATAGATGACCAGCAACTGACTGTCATTCAAAATTCACCTGGAGGATGTTAAGAATGAACTTGGAATATCCTGAACCACTTTTTGGTACCCCAATCTGACCCATTCAGTATTTATATCTGTGGATTGCGAATTCCAATATGATCTTTTAATAAATAGATAAATATACATACACATACAGCAAGCCTCATGATTTCATGGTTCTTCCTTATGCTGTTACTGCAAGTGCCTAATTAGATCTGTTGTATTAAGCGACACTCCACAGGACGGCACTGCAAATATTGCAGGAAACTGCTGGGCTGCTTTGAGTTTCCATTCAGCCGATGTGTCGATAATTTATAGCTTCAAGCCATGCGCCTTAGGCGGTACTGCAGCGTGTGACGGAACCAGACCATCGGTGCAACTCGTGTAAATTAAGCAGAAATTAAATAGATCGGGCTGTGGTAGCCAGTGCCGATCAATTATCCCAGTGACTCGGGATGTCACTGGAATAAACTGTGTGACTCGCCTGAGTCAGACCTTCAGGGGGTATAATTCAGTTGATTAGCGTTGTCCCTGTCTATGCTTGCTGCATTAGCAAGACAGTTTGGTTTCTGTGACCCTGTTTCAGGACGGCATCGCATTCTCCATCCCTGTTTCCTGCTGCTATATCTCCGAGTGCCAGATGGAGGCGATGCAGAGGCAGGCCGCCAGCCTGTGTGTTTCTGTGACATGTAGTTCAGGTAACGCCCCTTCACCTGTAGCCCGGAAACCGAACCCGTCTGTAGCTGTCGTGTCACCGTCAGCTCAGGTGGACCTTGTTCCTGTTTCAAACACCATGGTTCCTGTAGACAGGGAACCTCGACAACTTGCAAGCTTTCAGATTTTGTTAGATCACTTACCGTAGTCTAACTGTGCTGATCAACAGAGAGGTTTTCTAACCCCATGACATCACCACTGTCAATGACATGTATTTCTGTGTGTGCACTGTTTTGTGCTGCTTTATTGCAATGTTTCTTAATCCAGTGCTCAGAGACCCCCAGTCAGTCCACATTTTTCCTCCCTCCCTATTCCCACCACACCTGTTCCAGGTGTTCAGTGTTCTTGATCGCTGGATTGTTTGGTTCAGGTGTGCTGGGAGCTGGGAGGGAACAAAAATGTGAAGTGTCTGGGGTCCCAGCAAACCAGGTTGAGAATTACTGGTTTATAGTGTATGGGGAATGAGAATGTTTGTTTCTGATTTATATCTTTGCCTGTGGCCAGGTGAACTGGGGGAAAAGGGTTATCCTCACAGCCCTGACCCGGAAAACGATTCTCTCTTGGAATTTGGGAATCAGGAGAAGATGCTCATTAACCCATGGGATAGGTTTGCTGCTGAAGTCGGAATCAGAACACCGTCTGAGGAAGGTAGTCCCGTTGACTTCCTGGTGGGGGCAGCACTTCTCCCTGTCTGCCAGTTTACCGGTAAAGGTGCCCAGCCTTGGCTGTGCGGAGAATCGGCCAGAGGCTCATCGCAGCATTTTTATTTCCTGTGACTCAGGGTCAGGGTCTGTCAGCCCCGAAGGCCTTCCTGAAATAGACGACTCACCGCTGTGTTGCCCGCAACCCCATCACTCTCAGCCCGATGAGGTTGCCATGGCAACAGGCAGGCAGATGTCAACCTCGAGCAATAGGCCGGCCCCATGCGAGAAGCAGGCTAATGAAGGCCTCGAGTCTGCGGGAGGCTCAGAGCAGCTGAGAAGACCTTCTAACCAGAGCAGCCACCCCCCTGCAGAGCCCCCGTCAAGCTCCGCTGCGTCCCCCTCCCCTGTGTGGACACCACTCTTAGCCAATGATGTGACCCCTTCCCTTGACCTTGGCCCATGCCTCTCCAAGCATTGGGACCGCCTCGGGCTCCACCCCCGGATCCGCCCCCCACTAACCCCACCCCCAATTTGTGAACTGAAAACTCAGCAGGAAGAAGGAGTCCTGCTGAGTAAGTCAGTCAGTAGAAGTCAGAGGAGGAAGAGGCCTCTATTAACCGTAGATGAGCACGTCGGATTCTGGGAGGATGAAGAAGACCAGGAGGGGGGCGGGCTGCATGAGGAAGAAGAACCCAAAGTTCTCATTGGCTGGGATTCCTGCCCTTCAGGACCAGGGACTGTCAGGAGCCTGATTAAGCCCTGCCCCAAGCATGCACACCCCCCAGCCATTCAGGGTAGGAAGGTTTTACACATCACTCTTCCCTGCGTAGTGATAAGTGACAACTGGGGCAAGCATTAACAGTATGTTTTAATAATAGCACAATCATAAATTATTTTACATCTAATAATCTAATTGATAATTTAATGTACAAAATTAATTCAATATGCACGGTGGTTTGCGAATGGTCCTCTTTCCACCTCTGTTGTAGACTCACCCCAGCGACTCAGCTACACCTGCGACCCAAAGGGCTGTGTGGCACAAGCCCCCCGCATGCTGAGGTGAGGGGTGGGGGATGGGGGCCTCTCAGGCTGAGGAGCAATACCACAAGCCATCTGCAATTCACACGAGTCACACCAGCACTGTTTATTTCATTCCAGTTTATTGGAAGTCGAATTAGAGTCAAGGGACACCGGCCATCGACCAAAGTGAAAATTGTCATAACGCTTTTCTACAGAATTCAGCTGGGCCAGGAGCAGATGAACAGGGACTAGCGCTGCTCGTATGGGGATGGCTTCAGAAGCTCAAGGAGGTGTACAGGAGCTTGTGGTCAGCGTCGCATCCTCACGGCGTATTTAGTGCGTTTGCTGTGTTTCTTGTAGGGTTGGTGATGACATCTTGCGGTGGACAGTGAGGTACCTGATCCATAAAGTCCCCTATGAGAGCACCAGCTGACCTTCATCAGCAAGCTGCACAACCCAAGTTCCTGAGGATGATCTCTGACCCTTAGCTCTCATTGAACTGTAACCCCATTAGTATGAACTAGAATAAAACTGCTCTGTTCCTTGTTCACATGAGCAGTAAGCAGTAGTAGTATCAGTTTACGTGTAATCAGTCATTTGATCTGGACTGGTGGGTTTCTGTTGGGAGTAGGACTTCAGGTGGACTGTTCCTCGGTGTAGAGCAGCAGCCTTAACCGGACCATTTTCTGCACTTCCCCCAGGTTGGCTCTGGTATGTCCCTCAGGTTAAAGAGAACCTGATAAGCTGCTTGGGTTTTCAGAAGAACCAGCAGCTCCAGCTCACTTCCTCTGTTCTTTCAGTTTGTCTCCTGCTAAATCTGGGGAAAGACCAGGAGGGGGTTGGGCTGCATGAGTCCTGTAGCCACTGGGGTGGGGCAGTGGGAATTGTAGTTTTTCTTCAGTGCGCAGAGGCTGGGAAGTGTAGTTTTTACAAAAGGCGTGACGTACTGCTCAATCATTAGAAGTCACAGACTGTAAAAAGTGACGGGGTGGAAGGTGAGTCACTAGCATTGCCCAATCCGATGCCACTCGCAGTCTGCTCCATCCAGATGTTCCCTTCGTCAGTCAGGTCGGCAGTGTTGGGCGCTGTTCAACTTGGGTTCTTGTGTTCATGTTCTGGTGGGTGATGTTTGCTTGGCGAATTTAGTCTCTGCTCAGTACCACTCCAGTTATTATGGACTGTGTCTTTGTTAGGTTGGCCCAGTACATTCATCCACTCCGTGTCACTGTTTAACCATAAGTATTGGGTAAGCAGTAGGTCTACAGTCCTACGTCAGTTATTTCAAAGCAGTTATTATGTTTATATAAAAAGGGTCTATGATAGGGATCGACCAATATCATTTTTTCAAAGCCGATATTGATTATTGACCCGTGAGACTGATTATCAATCACTGAAGCCGATATTCTGTAAATTTAAAGTTTTGAAAAAGTAACACAGTTTCTACACAAATCTCGCATTAACTGAAAATGTTAACATTTTAAACATTACAACAATAATTGCTTGAAAAGTAACTTAAATGACTCTAGAAATGATTTTCTGAAACACAAAACAATTGGCAAAAAAAACCACGCATTCAGTAAAATGAAATTAAACTTCACTGCTGCAAAACTAAAAACTAGGTAACATAGGATGGAATATGTTACCTAGGTGCAAGTACTGTCAGCCTTTATTGCTTTTGAACTTACAATTATCTTTCTTTCTCTGATACACAGCCTTTTTCCTCTTTCCATTTACTGGTTTAAGTTGAGGTGAACTTGTTCATATCTCAGCCAATCCATTTAGTGGACTTTGTGAGAGGTCTTGTCAGAGAACTGTATGCAACACGCATGATGAGACTTTCTCGGTAACACTGGGTAAAAATAAAGGCCTGATATCGAAAATAAGATGAATATCGACTGATAATTGGCAGAACTGTCAATTGGTCGATCCCTAATCTTTGAGGCTCTTAACACACTACCCTTGGTCAGTTAATCTCTTCCCTGATGCCTGAAGGACCCCCCCCCCCATCCCAGTGGTACCAGTCACTTACCCCCTATGGTAGCCAGTCCCTGCAGATGTTGCTTCTGGTCTCCGGAAGGTTTGCACCATTCCCATGATACCATTCACTGGACAGAGGTGCATTCGGAGCTGTGCTTTTAGTTTTTTTTTTCTTTTTTCAGAAACAGGACATTTTTGAGGCAATTAACCAGATAATTAAATAGATCTTAAATAGATCCTAACAAGAAGAGGGAGCGATCTCCCGATCAACCAAACCATAGAACCACCGGCATAAACAGAATTCTCCATAAGACATCTGAATGGAATTTTTAATAATATTTAACAAGTATAGACACGGTCTTCCTCTTTTTTTTCTTAGTTTTGTTTGTTTTTTTTTTGTCTGGCGTGCAATGCAAAGGGACACGGTAGAAAATAGACTCTGCGTACGGTCAGTTCATGTCTTTGAGGAGCTGTGGGTGATCAGTTCTTTGGTCTGACGGACCTCCCTGCACGTTGTGCTGCGGTGTCACCATCTCGCCCCCCGCCTCCTTGCTCTGTTCGCTCTCCTCGCTGGTTCTTTTGCCTGCTGAGGGTTGGGGGGGGGACACACACACACAAGAACTCACATTTAATTTTCAGAGGCTTGTCAGTGTAAGACTCGCTCAGTACGTTTACATGCACAGCTAAGTTAAGCTACAGTTATACGCCATTTAACCAGACTGCTGTCCTTCTCCCAGTATACATGCATGGGATGGGAATCGATTGATTGACCAAAGCATGTCTGACTCCGCTACAATAGGTGGTGATATGGCTCCTTTCAGCTTGTTAGTATTGGGCTTTTTCTGGTTGATCTATTATGTCACAGGTGTAAAAATTAATAAAATTAATGATAATGGATGCATGGACAAATGAAGTGACACGAGCGTCAACTGCACTCTGGTCAGAAGAATAGATACAACCAGATCTGGATATCATAGTATTAAATAAAGTATTTTGTATAATATACTATGTATGGAATTTTACACTGTGATTTTGTTATTAGGGTATTTATGAAACATGTTTCTCAGATATTTCTCACGAACCTGTCTAGGAGTGATTTAAACAGCAAGGATGAAAATCATTATTATCGTCTCAGAGAACGCATGCAGCGCACATGCAAAAGCAGTGGAGGTAAACTTTAAACTACATAATCTCGAAAATGAATAATCATTAAAATTGCAAAGCTAACTAAGTGTTTTTTTCTATGACAGAGTAAAAACGTTTTAGCGAATCTTAAACTGTCTGCACTGCATTATAATGTCCATGTACAGAATTTAAAGTAAGAAAAAGCCGGATCTTAATCTAGCTGACTAGCAATGTAAGAAACGGACGTGCATAACATGTGATGTTGATATTAATATCGCAGGTCCTCCAGTCCTTCTACAGCCATTTCTCAAATTCAGTATAAAATTCTCGCGTTGTGATGCCTTTTGGCGCCGGTACCAGTTTCTACAGCAGTAGAAAACCAACACCTTGAAGTACCGCACTTTTGGTACCATCTTGAAGTACCAAAAGTACGGTACCTGGTGCGGTAGAAAAGCACCCTTTAGTTAAGCACTGAATTGGACAACTTTACAGAACTGTGCATTTTGTACGTGCTGTACGTCCTCTGCTATGCTCCGAGCTTCTTCTGTGTACCAGGGGGGGACTGTGGAGTCCGACTTTGAGAAATTCAATTTAGTGCGATTTCAGTCAGACTAACATGTTTGCATGCAAGTCTTTTAGTCGGTTATAGTCGGACTAACACAATAATTAGATTTTCTTATTGTGCATGTAAACGTACTGACTGACCACCAGGGGCGATTGTGAGATTCTAGGGGACATTAGAGGGGGCATTTTTCATACTAAGGGGCCAACCTTATCATTAACCAATGATTTGTTCTGAATCTGTGAGTGATGATGGAGGACAAGGGGGGCGAGATTGGCATTTCACAGCTGGTACTCCATTGGTGCTGATCATGCCACTCATTGCGTGCTGTCAGAGCTCATTTTCCCATCTCTACAAATCACCATGCTAAGTAGACGAGACGATATTGGAAACCCCGGAAGAAGAGTTCTACAATCCTTAATTCAGTAACATCTCCTAATCAACAGATGGCTCAATTTGGTCTGATGCTATACGCCAAACACTGATGACAGAATAATGATGATGGATTGCAGTTAATAAGCAGTGTTATCCCCAGTGCCCCGATTGCAGATCTCGATCCGGCCAACTTAATAAGCTGCTCTTCCCTTTCTTCCGGACATTATCCTCCTCTCCCTGCAAATTGTAGGTATTTGTCTGAATTATGACTGCGGCACTCAGGTATAGTAAATGTGAGCTGTGATGTCATAGTGGCACCAGAGCGTAGGAGCCAGTGACTGAAGGCTTGGGGATCACATGACTGCCTGTGTCATGGCCATGTGCAGAGAGGCCCACTTTACTCCCTTCCCCAAGCTCCCCGTGCCCCTCGAACCCCAGCTCACCCTCCTCTCCTTCAGGCAGAGCCTCACTGCAGGGGACCAGCTCCCCGTGATTGGCCCACTTCCGCACCGGCGACCTCTGCAGCCGTGGCAACGCAGCCTTCAGCTCTGAGGGCATAACAACGTGTTAATAGCATCCTGGTGTACGTGTCCTCAGTACACAAGTATGTGATTTGAGTTAAATGCTTTATGTTACACTGATTGGATAAAGCACGACTTCTTAGACAGCCGATTGGCTATAATCTAGCGAATGAGGAGAAGGGTAGGTCTGTGAAGGAGCAAACCTAAGGGGACGTCGAAATTGCATACTTAAACAGTACATACTGAATTTCATTAGAACTCTACTACTCGACCATTAACGTAGTACATACTGTATGTATGCACGAGGACAGTATGCATGTACTGCGTTGCCATCTTGTGTGTTACCTAACCCAAATTTTTACCAATGATGTAGCTTGACCCTCATAAAAGTTAAGAACTGTAACTATCAATGAAAAAAATACATATTCAAGTCAACTAATGTACTGAGTTTGTTTTCTGCTTCGGTTTGTGCAAAGATGGCACTTTCTCCACCATCTTGAAAAAAGTTTATGAGCAAGCCACTTCCCTCGTCTCTTTTCAGCTCCGGTTGCCTTGTGGGACAGCGTAGTATCCATTGGTTACATACTTCAGAATTTCACAATGTAGCATGTTACTTACTAACAGTATGAATGACCTGGGTACAGGTCACCTACTGTCTTGTCCATGATAAGGATTCAGACATACTGCTCTCATCGCATACTATGTTTCATGGTACTATGTACATAGCAAACAAGTTTGTCATTTCAGAGCCACCCAGGGACTTGCGCCGCTATGAGATATTGCCCACCAGAACCTGGGGATGATACCATTGACCTCAGTGGCACAGGAAGTGGGATGACTGGTGCCAGGCTCACCCTCAGGGTCCAAAAGGGCAGCCTGTTCACGGAGCGACTCCTCGTGGACGGAGATTGCGCGGCGCTGGGGTGAGGGCTTGGTCCGGGGACGTGGTTTGGGGAGGGTATCTGGAGGACAGAGGGGCCCTCAGACAATACACCCACATGGCAGAAATTCACTCTGTGCCTCCGGATTAAGACGGTGAAACCCAGTTACTGCGTCGCTCTGAGTCGGTCTGGGCTCGGCGGGATGTGAAAGCTCATACACGCAGCACATAATCACATAAAAGCCTGTTTGTTTCCATCACAGAACGAGAGGCTGCATTCACATTTTAAATGCTGTCAGCCATCCGATACGGCTGCCCGGCCTGTGTATGTTTTGGATTAAGTTACGTGAATTTGTCTTCATTCTGTTCATCCTACTGCAGCGTTTCAGGAGCCATCTTTAGGAATAACAGCTGTATCTGATATTTTTGCTGTCTGATACAGAAATGCACGATATCTAGGGCAGTTTTGCAATGGTTTTTCAAGATAGCGAGTATGGCACATACTAACAGCACTAAGATATACTGTCTGAAATAACAGTAATGTCTGAATGAGTGTTTAGGTGTACCTTCAGTGACTGACTGCGCCCGTTCCGATCGGTCACGGCAGTCTCCCGGGACAACCGTCCTGCGTGGCGATGGAACTGGAGGGGTTTCCCTGCGGGGGCTGACTGATTCCAGCAGCTGAACAGTCTCAGGCTCGGCAGGGGGGGGGCCCACACTGGCAGGACTGGGCTGGCTGGTGGTCCACGGGGACGTCCTGAGGGCTGCAGGGGACTCTGGGGTCAACAGTGGGGGCTTGATGGTGGGTTTGGGGGTGAGTGGACTGGGGCGTTCCGGGGGGGGTGGCCTCTCGACGGCCTCGACGGCCCTGAGTGACTCCAGTGCAGTCTTGCCACCCCGCACGGGCCGTCTTGTGTCTGTGGGGGGGGGGGGGGTGTCAGTGCTGATCAGTCATTGCTGTCTGTCACAGTAAAAGCCCCCAGTAAAACGATTCCCTGCCTTCACCAGCTGAAGGCCACTTCGACAGGCGCGTGCCTCACCTGAGGACGTGGACATGGTGCGGGGCTTGGTGGGTGGGGGCTCGGGTTTGCTGTCGATGATCGTCCCTGGAAGAGAGACGCACGCATGGCCATGTTATGAGACAGAGAGGCCCACATTGCCGGCGGGAATAAGACCGTGAGATGGGGGAGCGTGAAGACTTAAGTACGCAGAGGGGTGAGCATTGCACATAGATTGAGCCCAGCGGTGCGTAAAGGGGGTGGGGTCACAGGCCACAACTGAAAGTCGATTGGCCACCAGAGTACCCCATCTCCTGTCAGTCATTGATTCAAAGTATATGATTGGCTAATGATAAGGTTGGCCCCTCTTATGCTGCCTGACGTGCTGCAGGAGTGTGAGGGGTGCTTACCCTCTGAGTCAGCCTTCCTCAGCTCGCCCTCCTTGTTTTGCTGGAAGGTACAAAGAAAATCCACCTAAATCCAATTTGTCACATAAATCCATGTCGCCATGTAAATTTATACCACCGCGTCGCCCCCATTCCTGTATGCTGCCACCCCCCCTCCCCCTAAATGATTCAGAGTCCCTCATAAAAGAACTGAAATCACTGCTATTGGAGCAGAGTGTTGACCCCCAGCTGGCCAAAATGCAGCTCTATAAACATTTTTC
>JAODJW010000019.1:22499535-22515242 GCA_026777045.1 Hyperopisus bebe
AACCCCCCCCTCCCCCCCCCCCCCCCCCAGTTCCTAGCGAGAGAGTGAGGCAGAGGGAGAGAGGCAGGGCAGGCAGGCAGCTGGGGAAGGAGTCGCATCCATAACGTGGGGACATTAAAAATTAAGATACTACCGCGGCTCCCACTGAGATAGCCGCCATGGCGGGGGCAGCCCGTGTCATTCTCACAGCCCCATTCTCGGCAGACGGTACCCACGGTACGTGGTGGGAGGGGGGGGGCTGGACGCAGAAGGCTGCAGGAGCCCTCGCCGGTGCATGGGGGGGGAGGCGCGGCGCCGAGATCAGCATCCCACTAGAACCTTCCCCAAGCCCGGCTCTCGTCCTCTACATCCCTCTCCCCCACCTCCGCCAGCTACCCTCCCTTCCCAGTACGTCCCAGTTTCCCCAGCTTCCTCCCGGACGCAGTGCCTCAGCTGGGGCTCCCTCCCCCGCCCTTGCCCCCGCCCCCGCCCCAGTACCTGCGGCTTGCTGGGCGGCTGCCGGTTCCGCCGGTTGGGTCGGGGCCTGCTGCTGGTGTAGTGCCTCAGCCTCTGTCCTTCGATGGGCAGGTCCATAAGGGGCTGAGGAGGTGAGGCTGTGAGCGCCGGCGCTGACTGTGGCTAAGAGCAGCGGCGGCAGCATCATCCGGCAGGTGGGAGGGGCCGGGCGTCAGCTGGGCGGCCGCGACTGACAGCGACGGCGATGACGACGTCACCGCGTCTCCCCCCGCCCGGCTGCTGCCTGCTGACTATCTATATCCACATCCAGGAGACCTGTGGCCAGGGAGGGAGGGTGAGGGAGGGAGGAGGAGGCGGGGGAGGGGCAGAGAGAGGACGAGCGAGGGAGAGAGAGAGGGGGAGAGCCAGAGATGGGTGAAAAATAACAACAAAAGAAGAAAAGGTGTGAAGGACTGAAACAGAGCCGCAGTACAGTGATTCACGGAGGAGGAGCGAGCAGGAGAGAGAGCAGGAGAGAGAGGATGGTGATGGGGAGGAGCGGCCGTGTGCTGGGGAGGGAGGAGAGAGAGGAGGCTCAGGATGCAGGCGTGAGCGGAGAGCCCCGAGCTCTGGTGCTCAGCGGGGAGGTGTCGAGATGGCTCCTTCTGGAGGGGGGGAGTGAGAGCGCCTCCATCAGCTGGTGACCCCCCCGCTCTCAGACCCAGCCAGTCATGCTCCAGTTAGCCTCGGCTCTGTGAACGCGGGGGGGAGCCCGTGCAGATTATCTGTTGTTGTCGAGGGTGGGGCATAGGGGGAGTGTGTCTGTGTAATCCACTCAAATCTCCCTCTGACCCCATGAGGTCAAAGCTCCTTCCCCTCGTCTCCATGGTGAGACCCCTTAACCCTTTCAGCACCAATCTGCTCATAATACTGATTATTCTCTTCAGTTCATTTTGCTAAATGTTATTTTTCCGCAATCTACAAATTACAAGCTGCTTCATTTTGTCCGCTCTCTTTAAAGCGCTTCAGTTTTCCGCTGCCGTTTAAGTTATTTCACTTTTTTCCACGACCTTTGTTTACAGCTCGCACTTGGTCACTGGCCTAATGGGGGCAGTCAGACACGACCTCTGACCCCTCCAGATGGCATGTGCGTGCAGAGCCATCGCCTGGGTATCGCGCTGGGGGCAGGTGAGAGCCTTGGATCGCCTGGTGTGTTTTACGCGCTCAGAGCCGCTAAGCAGTGTGGGACAGACACAGATCAGATACAGGAATGACTCGGGGCATGTGATATTTTGCCCTATGCTGCTATGAAAAAGCGTAAAATGCCAGATAATGTGAGAGTCAGACCACTAAGCACACGCCCCTGAGTAAGTATCCCCCGGGAGCACATCGGCCATCCACCACAAGGGGGCGTTCAGTTTTAAAGAGACACTTACGCGCAAGCAAAGACTACATCCGAAGGGTTTCATACATTGGACCCGTGTGCCTTTTCTGTCCCTCCATCTGCTTCTTCCGCCCTTCAAAGAGCTTCTCCTAATCAAAGGTGGCTCTCGGGCCCCAGGGCCAGCCTGCAGACGGCGGGAGAGGAGAGGGTCCAGTGCCGGGCTGGTGGGGGTGTCACCCCTCCCCCCACAAGGCTCTTCATTTTTAATCACTGAACGTTCACCCTTCAGCAGGTTACAGCTTCCAGAACACACTTCTATGGGAGCGTCGGGGGGGGGGAGGAGGAGGACTTTACAGGGGCCCTTGAGTACATAAAATTATACGCAAAATAGTAAAGTAAAATTTTTCCAGGGGGACCAGAAATTCTAAATACGCCGCTACACAGATACACCCTTTTCAGTTCAAGGAATCCTATTAATAATTTACAGCTGATTTCTCTTTAGCTGGTTCACGGCAGAACAAACAGAAATTCTGAAGGTGTTTGGAGGCCATTGCTGATAGCAGCAGGTCTGTGATTGGGCAGGATGTCAAAGTGTGGGGGGGGGCTGGCACGGAGGAACAGAAGCGCAAAGAAAGGGGCCGCTAGGATCTGGGAACTCGAGAAATCCGAAACACGATGGCTGATGACCCCCCCCCCCTTCCAACAGAAAACCACTGAGAGGAGCACCTTCAATTAAACCTCTTTAATGCAGCACCCCTCTGTCCCTGGTCCCACTCCGCACTGGACATGGCTTAACAGGATCAGCGTGGCAGACTGATGCGAGGCTCGTTGTCACGCGGCAGCCATCGATCGCAGGCAGATCGGCAGGGTGCCCCTGGGGGCTTCGGCGCATCTGTGGCGACAGTCGAGGACGCAGAGCCCATGGTTCACGCTCCAGTGATGGTCACCACGGGAACAGACGGCCCCAAGGAGTGAAGAAACAGCGAATAAGCACCGAGGTACGCCTGACACTCAGGAGACACACAGCAGTGTTATTTAAAGAGGAGAAAAGAGGCTGAATTAGAATATTTGCAGCGTAGATTTAGATACAGAGAGTAGAGAGGCATCCCCTGCGTCAGCTGGCCGACTCCGCATCCTTATGACCGAAGACACAAGTGCCAACGCTTCTGAGAAATTACAAGAAATCCTGCATCCTGCACCGCAAACAAGTCACGTCAAAAGCAGCACGCCGCTCCGGATTCCTTTACATTCCATATTTGCGCTTGACGATCTTTCTCACCTGCATACATTAACATAAATTTACATACATTTGCATAATATGTAATGTATATTGCATTACAAACCACAGTGACTGACCTGTGATTAAAACCCACAACAGCCTGATCAAAAACAGAAGCTCCCCGTCACTCGACTCTTACCTGCCATTTTGATCCATTTTTTCAGTGTTTCATGCTTCATCCTAATACCGTTACTGCTAGGAATTTCCTTTGTGAATATGTCAGCATAACATGGGACGCTATGCTCCGTCACCACCAGAGGGCTCCATTTCCCAGTTGGCATACCTAACAGTTATAAGACCAGTGTGATTTAACAAAGGTTTAGAAAATACTCCTTCTTAGAAAGTCCATGTGTGACAGATTAAAAAGGCAGGACACTTAGGCTGACGCACAATCTGCTGCGATTCCTTTATCATGATGTCACCCTTGATTTTGTGCAAGGAGAGCACAGCGTATCCTGGCCGGCACAGGGAATAAGGCAGAGCAATATCCTATCTATTGCAGGACATACTATGGACGATTTACCTGACCCAAATGCAAGAGTTGCGACTGCAGGAGGAAGTCAGTGCAATAAAGGGAGAACATGCAAAATGCGTGGAAAGTTTGCCAGATAGGAAGAAAATACACCAATCATACAACTGGGTCATTGTCCCTTTAAGAAACTCAAACGGCAGCAGTAATTACTCAGAAATAAACACAGCAAGCAGAATGGCGCAGTCACATAAACCAGGTCAGACAGAATCCCATGTTAAAGCCTACGAATGTCTCCCCTTGGTGAAAGTACGGGCTTTTTAAAAGACAGCCAGCTGGGCGTCATTAATCGCGCCACATCAGCGGACACTGAGCCAGCGATTAGTCACTGGAGTCCGAATCTGACATGATTCCGGCCCCGTGTCCTTGGTCCGTCCCCCGACATCTCTGCATCGGACCGAAAGCAAACAGCAAGCAGTGAAACTAACCCCTTGCAGGGAAAATCTCTCAGTCCCTCATAACCAGTCAGCCGCTACATGATGTCAGGAAAACACTTTAATACTAAGAAACAAGAACGTCAACACAGCTTAATAAGCTAATAATCTTAGCAGGAGGATCTCAGCTGGGCCATGTGTAATTACAGAGGAGCCGTTTGAGTAATTAAGAGCCCCTCTCTGCCTGGGGGGCTGCTGCTTTACTCTGCTTCCCCAATGGCTCCGTACTCCGAGGACTGCAGAGATAGGGCACGTCACATGACTTGAGAAGGAGGTTTTTTTTCCCCAACTAGGCCTTTTAGTAGAAGTGTTGACTTATGGGTTGTTTCTCAACACCAAGGACGCAAAGATCATACTCGTGGTCTCGGCAAGACCGGTCTTGCTAACTTGCCTCCCAAGAGCGAATTTGTGGCGCAATGAATTATGGGATTGATCTTGTTTGGCGAGGATGCAACAAATGCATCCTTGATATTTGGGAGGGGCAAGAACAAAATTCAGCGATTTCTACCATCCTCTGTACATAAGTTTTTGAATATTGGAATGATTTCAGCAATGGACGATGATGTAGGATGAGTTCACAAGAACACAAGCGTGGTCAGGTAGGCATATAGAGATTCACCAATGCTTCTTGAAGAACAATAATCCCTCCCACCTCTCCCAGAAGTTCCAGGAATCTCCTGAATGATGCGCAATGTCCTGGAAATCTGTCATTCTGCTATTCTACGTTGGTAAAGTTATCCAGTAAGAAGTTGTACTGACACACTTCACCTGGCGGGCAAATTTTACTGGCACCTCAACCCCTTCCCCAGCCAGCACTAAGCTTGGCCAGTATCTAATATTTAACACCGTCATATTGTCCAGACATTGTACTACAGTATGCGGTATTTTAAATAGCAACACTGTTCTGGTATTTCCCAGTAAAAACTGGCAAGGGGGGGTGTGGTATACCCAAAATAGCAGAAATACAGCAGTGTGCTGTATTACAATAATACAACCCGGGTCTTCCCCCTCCCCCCCCCCCCCCCCGCCCCGAAATCAATATGCCTGAGGTGGGATGCGTGATAATCAAGACTTTTAAAAAAAAAAAAAAGAGAGGCAACAAATCCAACATATCTTAAGAAATAATCTCTTTAACTGAATAGTGCTTGATAACGGGACAAGCAATTGGTGAGTCTTTAGGCTTGAGGTAAAAGAGGAAGACTGACATGAATGATTATTAAATGCTGAGTCTCCAGCCTTTGGCTCAGAGCTCAGGGAGAGGCAAACACTGACCTTACATTATTTATTGTCTGACCAGAGAAAGGTAGACTGTTCCCCTGTATGAAGGGTCATTAATTTTATTCAGACTGTATCCTTCATTAAGGGACACACACCTTTTACTGAATATCGTTAAATGCTGGAAAAATATGGTGAGCCCGATAGTTGTACTGTAAATAGCTGAGAAATGAAAGAAAGTGGCAGGTTTTGGTGTCAGACGCTTGGTTTGTGTCTGGCTGTGTGAGAGAAGGTTTGGACAAAGCTGCACTCCGACAGACTCATACATTCACAATATGCAGGAGATAATTGTCTGAGGGTGTTCACGTTGCCTGTCATTGTATTTTACATCCTTCAGAAGCTGGAAGAGACGAGTGGCCTCCTGTGACCTTTAGCACTCTAATGAAATGCAGACGCTGGGCTTATGAACAGACTCAAGGCCATAGAGCCGGAACACTGAAGTAAAACATATATTCATGGTTCAGAGCGACACAGGATTTTGCATTCTGCATGTGGGACCTGGCTTAGTTTATCCCTGCACCCAGGGCATTGTAAATACCATCCATATTTTAACACAAAACAAAATCAAAATGGCCATAAAACACTACTGCATGAAGACTATGCAAGTCACCTGCCAAGTGATGGATCACTGGAAATCCCTTATAAGGAAGAGGCAGCTTTTGCTGCTGTGGGACAGATATGTAGATACGAAGGACTAGACATTAGGGTGAGCAGTTACCATGACGTAATCAGCTTAGAAGCCCAATCCTCACCTAATTAACCACTCGACACTGTAAATGGTGAATAAAGAAAAGGGGAAGAACCTGATATCAGGGCATGGATCCCCAACCATGTCAGCCCACAACCTCCAAAATAAAACTACCAGAGACTAGGGACCCCCTTTGTGCTGACCTGGGGGGGGGTCATCCCCTGTGGTAGATTGCAGCAACGGGGGTGGTTGGGTCCCCCTCAGTACAATGAATTTATCGCAATTGCACAGTCTTTAGATTTTAAGAAACACTCTGGAAATTACCTTCCACCCCCCACATTGGGAATCCCTGCAAGTTAAAATACAGTTACAAAAAGGCCAATATTTATGAACGTTCTGTAAGGGATACAAATATTTATGTCCATTTGTATGAATGATTTATAAGGAAGTGTACAGAAACGCTTAGGTGCATGCTTATGGTCTGTTCCGAGTTAAAGATCCCCCCGCACATGCTTGGAGATGGTATGGTCAGACGGACTCGTGTAAAATTCTCTGCGAGAATTTCAATTTTTTTTTTAGTGATTATCATAGTTGACACACCACAACTTCACTGCAGTGGTGGTTTTTACCAGAAGTCTCCCAACAAGAGAGCAGCTTCCTTCCATTTACCCCTCTTATGTGCAAGCGCACTGAGGTCCTTCACACTTTGGTGACGTATGTTGACGTAAGATGCAAAGTGCGCAACTTTTAGTGCCCAGGCATCTCTTAAAATCAATGGGACACAATTGATATCTGAAGCGGTGAACAAGAAACATGCTACAGCTATGTAATCATTTGTGTTAGTTGTGTTCGGGGTTGTCCTTCACCGTACCCAAGGCCAGCAATCTTCAACCAGCGGCAAGTTCCGAGAAAGTCGCCAGGCAGAGTTGAAAATGAAAGTATTTTACAACGAGCAAGCTCCTATGCTGATCCACGATCAGATTTCCCAGCCTCGATCCTAGAATTAATCTATATTTACGGGTCTTGGATCCGCAACTGCTTAGCAAACAACTAGTGAACAGTCAACCAATCCAAGAAGCCAAACCACAAATGCTTTATTTAAAATTCACTGGTACGCCCAATCAGATTCGTGCGATTGGCGTTGATTTGTGTAATTGCAGAGCGCGCTGCGTGCTTGACCATAGCGGTAATTTAAACCTACACTTTATATAGAGTCGCGACTGAGGTGACGTGGTAAAAACTGGGTCGCGGTGCAAAAACGCTTGAGAATCACTGCTGTATGCTATGTCACTGTAAACATTCGTTATTTGAGGGACGGGACAACCTGGGATATTTGCGCTAAGTGCGTTAACGCGTGTAAGTGTTTACTTGGTGGGACAAATGGGATGAAGCCAGCAGTATTAACGCAGCATTTCAGACACAGTAGAATCCAGTCTGTGGTACTAACATAAAATCCGTTGACATGGCGATGTGATTCCCTTTACTAAGTTAAGCTAAACTAAACAAGGCAAAAGAAATAATTCTGACCAGCCTCAGCAAGAAATTATAGGGAAGGATTTAAGTGAGCTAAACATAGGCATTCATTAATTCAGTGTTTTAAAAGCATTGCTTTTAAGTGGTTTTAAGCCTGAACGACAATGCACTTGTGATAGCGAAAAAAATATGAGTCCTGCGATCATTCAGTATCAGCGAAGGACGTTGTGGTCACGCCGATGTCAGGCCTCCTTAGGTGCGTGACTCGTGAATGAATATTAGCGAATGAGCACCGTGCAGGTGAGGCGGGACACTGGCCTGCACTGAGTGTGCCCTAGAGCCCGCATCCAGGAAGCTTTTGTCAACCCGTCAAGCATATTTGTGCTCATAGATCAACATAAATGGGGTTTAAAACATGCCAAAAGAATACTATCTGAGAAAGCAGATTAAATGGGAAGTTAACTCTACTTGATTTTGCCCAGGAATCTTAACATCCCCAAATCAAATCACTGATATTCGAATTGAATCTGGTGTCCGTGTTCCTGCAGGTGAAAACAAAAACCAAAATCGCACCCTTCTGTTGCTACCATGCGCCACCTGCTGGCCGTCAGTATGTACAGCAGAGGGTTGAGGTTATATTGCTGTACCATTTGGCAGAGAAGAGAAATGCATAAGTGGCCACTCTGCAATATACAGGTTAGCTTGGGAGACAGTGGCTCTCCTGTAGGAGTGTAACCACGTCCTGTAGGGGTCGCTGTCTCATACAATTGTTCCCTTTCTACCGAAGTGTTTTTAGGCGTACTCTGAACAAGGATGTTTTCTAAAAGAGCAGAATAAATGTAAGACATTGTCAGTTCCCTCAAGCGGTGTTCAGTCGTACGCCATCGCTGTCATGTAGGGCACGTTAAACAAAAATGAACATGCCATTATATGACATTTCAAGACTCAGGGAAGCAGACTGAGCACACAGCAGCCTGGCCGCCCCAGACACCCCGAACTCCCGGTGCCGCGAAGGACGCCACCCACCCAAAGCAGAACCTCGGCGACGCTGCTGGGAACGGACTGGCGTTAGTGACATCATCACTAAGGATTACATCATCTACTTGATAAATAAGGCAGGATGTCCTGTAGAGGAAGCATGGGAGAAATTCATATTCTCACTGCACAGCCGTAACAGGGAGCTCCTGGATTCTCACCTGCAGAGCTAACGACTCCAAGATGGCAACCGTATGCATGGCTGACAGCCAAGGAATGTGAATGGGATTGTTCATCAAGGAGTTGGGGGTGTGAGGCAAACACAGTATGCGACCGAGGAAGACGTTTGACATCTACAGTAAAAACCAGCTTCCTCATATCTCCTGGAAGTTGAAGCCCAGCGGAAAGTCGCACCTTCACCGAAGAACAATCACAGGATCACCAAGCAACATGTGTTAAGGTCAATTTCTTTTTATTAGCTGTACAGCAATACATTCTCCCCCGAGCCTCTCATGTCACCCTGCCCCCCCCCAGCCCTAATAAAGGTCTTTATAGTGTCTGCTTTCAACTACTGAAAAAACTCACACAGTACAGCTAGGTACAAAAATGCATCAACCTATATTTAAGAGCTTAACAAAAGCAATTTTAAATGCAATTACGTATCAGAGGAAACTTCATTCTGAAAGAGCAGAAAATGTTCTGTAAAAGCAGGTTTTGTTTAGCAAATGCTAATTTGTACAGGTATCCTTCCAGCTTCCTCATTGGACTTGATTATGCTTTAAATTTGTTCAGAGACCCCGTGGCCACAACATCTGACGTGATACCAACGTGCCAGGGATACGATCGTACTTCAAAAGCAAAAAAAAAAAAAAAAAACAAACAAAAAAACATCACCTTGATAAACTGCTTCATCTTATAATTTTCAGTTAAAAGATTTGTAGCTGGTTAAATAAAATACCTCTGTCAACACAGTAGTTTGGAATTAAACAGAAACCATTATTTTCACAATCACCCCCAAATTTATGTGAAGGCTCTTTCTGGGTTGCACTGTGTGTTTGCGTGTGTCCCTCACATGCACCCAGCCTTCACATCTTAACAGCTTGTGGTCAGTGGACTCCAGAGCTCCTCAAGAGGTCAGACAGGAGGACTGCACCCCCTGCAGGACGTTCAGAAAAAGCACACCCCCCCCCCAACATTTACACGCACTCACACGAGTGACTGACCGCTTTACACACAGAAGCTGCAGAGCTCCTGTTAAAACCTTATTCTTCCATAATGTACAAGGTCTTCCATCACTAGAAAAATGATTAAAATGTATGGTATAACAAAACAAATCGAAAATAAAAAATATATTTACAAGCAGGATTAGCCAATATTTCTATTTGTACAATGGTCATAGCCTTAAAGGTACCAGTGGTTGCCTTTGTCCTCATTCTATAATGAATCTGTATTTAGGAAGAGGCCTACCCTGGACAAGCAAGCATCAAATCGCACACAAAGGCATCCTAGGTAGGAATCCCTGTCCCAGGTGACAATGGGGGGTGGGGTTCCTGTGTTTCTTGCTAGGTTCAAAGAAGAGTGAATGCAAGGCCATGACAAACGTTAAGGGCATTGTGTTTTGCTGGTAAATTTATAATGGAGGTCACCATGAAGTCATCACCGTCCTGTCCTCCTAAGACAAACCATTCATTCACCTATAAGTCACCCTATCACCTTTGGGACAAAGCAGGAGACTGATCCATCGTCTTACACCAAACTCAAAAATGCTCAAACTCATCTTGTTAGAGCAAGAGAGGGGAAAAAAAAATTGCAGGTGAGACTCTGTATAAAGGGCTTCCTACAGAGTCACTGAGTGGAACCTCAAGAGTAAAATGAAAAGGGAGGGAACAGTGAAAGCAAGGAAGGTTCGGAAAAACGGGCAGAACCAATCTCTCAATGTACTCTGGGTAGAAATTGAGACCCAGAGACAAAGCTACGTACAAAACAGGGAGGTTTTGGGAGGGTCTGTAGTCGGACACAGACGGGAGCAGTGACACACACATCACCGGTCCATCATGCTCAAGATCATCTCGGGTGTGAGGTCTCCATTGGGGGCAGTGTCGACCATGGGCATCTGCACTGCCTCCCCCCCGGCCTCAGCCTCCTCTGCCTCTGCGCCCGCCTTTTGGGCAGCCTGCTCGGGCTCCGATTCCTTCTTGACGATGATGTTCTCGATGGCGCCTGTGCTCTCGTCCTCCACCTGAATGATGGCAGCGGCTAAGAGGCAGAGAGACGCAAACCAGGTCATCAACCGGGAATAAAACGCCTGACCAGATAAAACGCCTGGTGGCCCCCCAGGCATGACATCACACACCACATGCATCCACCCCCAGGCCCATGAGGAGCACTCACGTGGGGCTGGCTTGGGCTTGGGGGGCCTGCCTCGCTTCCGCTTCACGACTGGGGGCATGGGGGCCGGGATTGGAATAATGGGCGGCGCCTGTTCCACTTCCATCTCAGCAGCGAGCAGGTCCTCCTCATCCTCCTCCTCGACATCATCCATCTCAGGTTCTCCATGAGCGTCTACAAGAGAAGGGAAGTCAAATCAGGAAGCCGGCTCAGCCATGGGGCCTCCAGACCGCGGACTTGGGGGAGGAGCCTCACCACTGTCATCGTCATCATCCTTCCTAGAACGCATCTTCCTCTTCCTGCCCACCCTCTTCTTCGGAGGGGCGCCGTTCTCGCCGTCAGTCCCTTCTGGGCCCATACAGTTCTCTGCGTGTCTGGCCATGGTGTTCTGCAGAAGGAGCGGCACGAGAGTTAGTGGCTGCCAAACGGCCAATCAGGGAGTCCCGCGGTGTGGCCCCGCCCACCGACCCTCGTACCCTGCGCGTGAACGTCTTGCCGCACTTAGTGCACACAAAAGAAGTGGGTACGAAGTTGGGGTCGTGGTAGCGGCGGAAGTGCATGTCCAGGAGCTGCTTCTGCCGGAAGGTCTTCTCACAGTGGCTGCAGGCGAATGGCTTCTCCCCAGTGTGGGTGCGTCTGTGCATCACCATGTGACGCTCCTGTCGCCCGGGGGAGTGGGCCGGGGGGGGCAAGGAGGAGGAGCTCATTAAGTACATTTATTAAACTGCGACCATTTGTCAAGGTCTAAGTTTAGTTTGGGCACATAGAAATAAAGAGCAGCTGGGTGGAATTCAAAGGGACAGGTGTGAGGAAGCGAAGGGCAGTTTCATGCGTGATGTATGCCTTTGATCTCCTCTGAGGAGCCAGGCGTCAGGACATAAAAGTCACACTTCCGGGGCGTCGATTCCCAGAAACACGGGCGGAGTGGCCGCACCTGTCGGCAGGCGTAATCGCACTGGTCGCACTTGAAGCGCTTCTCGTTCTTGTGGGACTTCTGGTGCTGGATGAGGGCGTAGCGCTCGTGGAAGACGGCATCGCAATAGCGGCACTTCCTGCCCTGCTCGATGTACGAGTGCTGCTTCCTCAGGTGCACGCCTGGATGGGTGCGCGCGCGCACACACACACACACACACACACACACACACACACAATGAACACGTGTTTCTCATGGATGCTCTCTGTCTCTGGGTCATGTTAACAGACGTAACCACCTTGGATAAAATCTAAGGGACATTTCTGAGACACTGGCCCAGACCCCGTGGCGGGCTGGCAGCTTACCCAGGTCGCTCTTGCGGGCGATTACAGTGTCGCAGTGAGGGCAGTGGAATTTGGCCACGTTCTCTGTGTGCTTCTGCAGGATGTGCATCTTCATGGTCCCGCTCTGTGTGAACCGGGCGTGGCAGATGTAGCACTCGTATGGTTTCTCTCCTGTAAGTTTAAGGAAAACACCAAGAGTTTATTCCCCCCCACCTTCTGCTGAAGGCACAAAGTCATCGAACCCCAGTCAATCCAGTCTGACACAAATGCAGACCTAAGCTTTCAGCGGTCCGACTTCACACGCAGTGCTGTGAAAGCAGTAAATGTCATTGCCGCAACGCCCCCCAAAAACTGGAGGTCAGGCCCAATGGGTACGAGAAGGTAGAGGTCTGACCTGAGTGTGTCCTCATGTGTCTCTTAAGCTTGTAGGTGTCTCTGCTAGCGTAGCTGCACAGGCTGCACTGGAATGGACGCTCCCCAGTGTGAGAACGGATGTGGCGCTTCAGCTTACTGACCTGGAAGGCGCGCGCGCGCACACACACACACACACACACACACAAAGTAAGCTTACATCTCTCTCTGGAACACTCTTCCTTTAACATCAGCAAAGAGTGTCAAAGTTACGACCCTGCCGCACACGCCGAGAGCGTCTCGGGGGACAGGGGACTGAAGTGAGCCTGACATTCACCTCCACGCTGGCATAGTCACACATGGAGCACTTGAAGGGCTTTTCGTGTGTGTGCTTGTATCGCCGATGCCGAACCAGCTCCCCGCTGGTCACGAACGCCATGTCGCAGTCCGTACACTTGTGCGGCCGGGTTCCTGTGGGAGAACACCATCTCAGAACCGCACCGAGCCCGAAAGACCGTCAGGGAGGACGCTTTCTGAAGCGGGGGACGTTACCCGTATGCGTGTTGAGGTGGTTCCTCAGGAGCGTCACGGTTCTGAAGGCCCGCCCACACAGATGGCATTTGTGCGGCCGCTCGTCTGTGTGGCTCTTCATGTGACGGTCCAGGTTGGAGCGCCGTGGGCAGGTGTAGCTGCACAGCTCGCATTGGAACGTCTTCTTCACACCTGGTTCAAGGGCGACCCGGGACCACATTCACAGAGCTGTGAGGACAGCGGCACCCTAAACAAACCCAGTAGGGCTGCCCACTTAATGCCCCTCTAAGGGCATTTACCAGAAAGACGGCAGCATCTCTTCTGGTAGACTATCTCAGGCATGTAAGAGGCCAGACATTCACCAAATCCTCAACAAGATCCGACAGCCTTTCATATAAGCTACTTACGGCCTACAACTCTATAACTTAACTGCCTCCATGTTGCCGGGGTGATGCTGCTAAATGTCAGTCTAACCTTTCTTCTTGATTTTGGTTGGTTTAGGGGGCTTCATGTTGCCCACCACTTTCTCTGCATTGACTTCAGACAACAACCCCTCCTGCTGCTCCTCTTCAAAGTCATAGACCGACACATCCATGTCCTTCCCCTCCTCAGTGTTGTAGCGCAGTTTGCTCTTCTTGGTCTTTTTGGGCTTCCGTATAGGGGGCTGGTAGTCAGGGTCCTTAGCCCAGGACGGATCCTCATTTGGCTGCTCTGGTGGCTCCTGTCCCTGGAGCTCATCCTGTTCCACCGTCTCCACCTCCCCGTTCGCTCCCACCTTCACCACCTATCATGGAAGCGATTAAAACAATTGGCGTGTACATTTCCAAAGGTCAGAGGTCAACATTTTACCCGTCCATTCAGAATCTCCTTGAAACAGTGTGGTGTGAAAGATCACCTTTTCAAGCCTCAGTAGAACAGTTAAATATCTGTACGCCCTTGAGCAAAATTCTTAGCTACATGTTGGCTGCCCCTGCGCTATGCCCCCCAAACTTGCCCTCACCTGTCTGTGCCCCCCCACGGAGTGCAAGACGTGCCAGGCAAAAAGAACCATTCTAGTGTACCTGTACCGACACTCGCACAACTGGCAAATAAACAACCTAATCTCTAACTTAATCTTTAAGCTACTGATCTACAAAGCCGTCCTTTAACTTGCACGCCAACCCAACACAGAACACACAGGGGAGGATCTTTAACGAGCACTTTTCTCATCAAAAGCAAGCAGCCTGACCTGGAAGCCCTCGGGCAAAGGCAGAGTGTGGCAGATGACGGGCTCCCCATCCTTAGGCATGGAAGCGGCATCCACAAACGTGCCCTGGAGCTCGTCCACCACGGCGCCCGTGCTGACGGGCACAGCCGACACTGGCACCTGCACCAGCTGCAGCTCGCCCAAGCCCAGCTGCTGCTCCTCCATGTTCACCACTTGCAGTGTGATGATCTGAGTCTCATCCACCGTGGTGACTGTGGCCTCGTGGCCGGACCCCGGCACGCCCACGGCCGCTTCGGGGTGTACCACTGCAGTCTCCATCACCTCCGTCTTCATCTGTAGCAGGGCTGGATCCAGGGAGTCCATGACCATCATCTCCATGTTGCTGTTTACCACATCCTGCACCAGCTGCTGCTGATCCACCACCGCCAAGGACCCATCAGGCTGCTGTTCCACCACATCCATGCCCCCCGCCTGCCCCTGCAGCAGCTCCACTGCCACCTCCTCTTCATCATCCACCCCCCCTTCACGACGCCGCTGGTACGTCTTGCATTCCTTTGCTCTGAAGGCATCGCTACCTTCACCAATGACTGTATCGGTTGGCTCACCTTCCATGACTATGGCCTAGGAGCTGCACACAAAAGTGATCAGCATTAAGTTTTAAATTGTGACACAATGTCTTTAACACAATATCAAATCTGACGTACTTAAAACGTCACGCCAAATAAGGCTTCAGCAATATCACATATACAAAACAGTTACCTACAAGTACACACATGCACAAACTTTTAATAGAAAGTTAATTACTCCAGTGCCTTACTTGAGTAGGTGATATTCAATTACATTTGACTAGTGTGAGGATTCTCATAAAACTGAGACTATTATTGTATTCTGTGACCAATCTGAGCCTGATCTTCCCCAAAGGAGGAACCGAGTTAAAGCCAAATAGTACTGATGTGTCTGAATATGAAATTTTTCCAATATTGTGCAGCAATAATATACTACACAAAATTTTATTTCTTGTCCCTGTCACCCTGATCTTGTATCTATTCTTCCGACCAGCCCGCAATTAAAGCTTGAGTCTCTTCATTTGTCCACGCATCCATTATTATTACGTTTTCAAAAACTTTTTCGTTTTTTTGTGTCAACTCTTTCCAAGACGGTTGTGTTTCGCTTCAGTGGCAGGCTATTCGCATGACCAATCGACAAAGAAAGCCTTTCCAAGTACCACCCCAAAGTACCAAAAAACTACCCCTGCTGGTTTGGCACTTTAAGTACCGGTAAAAGACCCTTAATCAAGGGAACAGGGAAAATACCGAAAGTACCGTACCGGTGGAAAGAGCGCCCTTCGGCCCTATAAATCAACACACTGGTAAAAATGAAACTTGGGGGAGATTTATCGGGGGCAGAGGGGATTAATTCATAGGTCCTGTACATAAGCACAAAACTGTATATCTCCGGTGTCCATACGGTTCAGTCATTCCCTATTAATAAAACACGCATA
>JAODJW010000019.1:22535508-22546470 GCA_026777045.1 Hyperopisus bebe
TATACATGCCCCCCCCCGACACTCACTGCAGGCCTCTATACATGCCCCCCCCCCGACACTCACTGCAGGCCTCTCCTCAGAGCTTCATAGACCTCATCTAGCCGCTCAGGCTGTGGGACTTTGGGGGGCGGAGACTTGGTGGATAGTGTGAACATCCTGCTTCCTCGCGATGGCGTCTTCCTCACGCACCCCGGGGTGCTGAACACAGAGAGATTTCTGAAATGGGGGGTAAACCGAGAAGAAAGTCAGTTGACAGGTGACAGAGACCCCCCATTCCCTCATCACCCAGGTGACAGAGACCCCTCCATTCCCTCATCACCCAGGTGACAGAGACCCCCCCATTTCCTCATCAGAACTGCTGGCTTCGTGGAGTCGTGGACCATCATGGCAGGACCAGAATTGAAACACTGAACATCCCAAAGTGACAGCAAAGACCCTGGAAGTTTCTGCAAAACTACAAACAAGTGTGTCATGAAAAAACTCTTAAATCCTATAAGAGTGCTATTTTAAGTGCATAACATACTTACACATTTAAAACTCAACTTCAGAGCAAGAACACTCTAATCCTAATTAGGTGAAGGTGTGTTTTTGTGTCATCCAGTTAAAATGTTCAGAGTCTGTAGTCCAGTTGTCACCACTGACTCGAGGCAGAACAGGCTGAAAGTCTTATTTAGGTTACTTTAATTGTTCCTTTTAAAAACATACCAGCACTATGACAAAACTTTAAACATGAAATATATTCAGGTTTGTTCAGACTCCTTATTCACCACAGCAGAAGTCATCCAATAAGGAGTTAGAGCAGTATCCCCAGAGTCGTCTTTTAGTACATTTACTTTGAGCATCTTCTTGCATTTTTGACTTACTAACACCCTCCCTCAGATCCCACAATCCTCTCTCATGTCACATTTGTTTGTAATGTCTCTGCAAAGTGTAGCACTGAATTTGAATTGGATTTGAGAATGTCCTTCTGCGAGAGGGTATCCTGTACCAAACCCCTACAGTACTGACCCTGAACGACGGCCTCAATGCAGTCACCTACACCCGCATTAGAACTGCATCAGCCCGATGCATTAAATGCAACTTCAACACCTCAACTGATGCGGCTTTCAGAAAGATGCCTTTTAGTTTACATTTATTTGCCTTGTATGCAAAATGTACATTTTTAAGAAAGCAGGGTCAGACAGTCCCTGGAGAATTTGGGGGTTAAGGGCCACTCTTAAGGGCCCAACAGTGACATCACCCTGCTGACTCTGGAATTTGAGCTGGCGACCTTCTGAACACAGGTACAGCGTCCTAACACACTAGGCCACATGCCGCCCCCAGATCGGTCTGAAACATGACATGGGGAGAAACTCCACAAGCACAGAGATGAGGTGAGGTCAACAGCAACACTCAGTGAGCCTCTATGCTCTGCCACACCAGCTGTATGGGGATGTGACAGGCATACCCAGCTGGTGCATTAGTGGGGAGGGGGGGGGTTTGATGGGTCAGAACTTCACTCTAGGCTATGACTCAGGGCTTGTGTATGACTCAGAGCTTGAACTCCCGTCCTGCTGACTCATTTCGGTTCGCCTTCATTTTCTGCCAGTCAGATTACATGATTATCACACCGACGGTCATAAGCTTCACGCCGGCGATGAGGTTTTTCCACTAAATTCGTGGGCAAAGGGACAAAGCCATTGTGCGGTGGCTGTTTCCCAGGCAACACCGGGGATACAGGCCATGTGTTTCAAAGGGAGGAAACTGGCGTGAACAATCAAGCCAGCAGTAGTCCCTTAAAGTGCCCCCCCCACCCCAGATCAAAAGAGGAGCCCCAGGAAGACTTGAGCAGACAGGAAGTGAGGGGGCAGACATCACTTCCCCCCAGGTGTGGCTCTGGACATCGGGGTGCCTCAATGTCGCATGAAGAGACATTCGGTCTGATCCATGTGTGTGACGTCGCAGCTCCGACAGGAACATGACATTCAGATAACAAAGCAAACCGTCCGTTTATCTCAGTTCACAGAATATGTGACTGTGCTTACACAAGGACACGGTATTACAATCACCCATTCATTTTTATAAACTGCACAGAAAGTGCGCATCTTGGGAAAAGCTGCATTTTAGATATCAGTGGATGGTGTTCGGTGACCTTTCGGACACGCCCACATGGTGGGCGGGGCCAGTCGACGTACCTGTAGGGCTTGTCTTGGGTGTTGACTCCAGCGAAGGATTGGCTCCTAGTGATGGACCTGTTGAGAAGACGCCGGGTTGGGCGCATGGTGAGGGACATGGTGGACACGGCTCTGGAGGGGCCTCCTAGACGAGACAAGCAGGGGGGAGAGAAGGCTCAGGTCACTGGAGGTCACAGCCCAGGAGAGGTCATTAGAGGTCACAATGCTCAGGAGAGGTCATTAAAGAGTTATGCAACTTGGGAAGCATCTAAAATGTAGTGCAGCTCTGGAGGACCCCATTCCAGCATGAAGCTCGGGTTATTAAAAACTCTCAGGAATGTCGTCCAGAGAAATCTCATTATTCCTTTCTTAGTCCAACACACCCAAGACGTCTCAAGGGGCGGCAGGATCCTATTTGACTCACATTTATTCCACAGACCCGTTTATCCAAAGCTACATACAACTGAGACAGCAGGATCAGACAGTCCCAAGAGCAACTGGGGTTAAGAGCCTTACTCTGGCACCCAATGGCAAAACCACTCTGTCTATGGTGGGATTTGAACCACTAACATACCGATCAGAAGTGCAGCATCCTAGCCTGCTGAGCCGCACACTACCGTCATTATGTTAGGAGTCACAAGGGGCACCATCATCCTTTTAGGACAGAACAAAGCAGCTTATCAAAAGGACTTCCATAAAGACATCACATAAACCTTAAAGCCGAGCTATGGTTTCCAGTAGGTACTGGTGACTGGAGGCTGAGTAGCGGACTATTGGGAAGCATGACTGAGGACAGCGTCCAGGGACTGCCAACATCCACGGTCAAGGCTCTCCAGACCAGACCAATCGAAAGGGAATACCTGAGACAGGTAAGGTCCTGCACTCTGTGGAGTGTCAACATGTATCACTACAGAGATATCACAGTAATCCCATCACAGAATAATGCTGCGTTCCATTTACCTCAGAGGTCAGAAATCTGAGCTGGGAATTACATCACACGTTCCAGTACAGCAAGTTGGAAAGTTATTTAGCAATACCTGGGACCTGTTTCAACAAGCAGGATTTCTTTTTTAGCCAGATAACTTGTTGGATTTAATTTACCCCAGCTTAAATGGCCTGTATCTTCGTTCACTTACATTTAGTTTACCTTAAATCCGACAAGTTATCTGGCTAAGCAAGAGATCCTGCTGTCTGACACAAGACCCAGTACTAGCCCTGTTATTTGTTAGCCATTCTTAACAATAACAGTTGATAGCACATTTCAGAGTATTTTGCACATAGAAACACAAAAGCACCACATCCACAGATATGGGTTGGACAGTAATGTGTGTTACACTGATTTAATGAGCCACAAATACGACATAAGTGCTAATAAACAGTATAAAACTACAGCTTTAACTTCTGTTGATAAAGGGTGCAGCCATCTTGAATTCTGAGGTCAGGGTTCTGTAGATACTTCTGACTTCCTGAGTAGGATTTGACTACAGGGACGGTTCCAGTTGAAATTTCCGACGAGGATCTTGGAATATCCGAGTTACACCTTCAAATGAAATGCAGTGTATCCGTTGATTCCTTTACATTTTAGTCACTTAACAGGTTAAGGGCTCAATGGCCTAACACGGTCATCCTTCTGCTAATCCGGGGCTTTGAACCAGCGACCCTTCAATCACAGGCACAGCATCCAAACCCTCTGAGCCACCCCTGCACCATTGCCCAGAAGAACCTTGCATATCCATCTGCCTTTTCCATATCCAGACTTGCAGAAGGCCAGTCTCATAAAAACTGCGATGCTCAGACTCTACAGTGGAGCCTCAACGTCTACAGATCAGGCTTCACAGAGGAGCTCTGTCATCCGGGGTCCTCCCTGGTCTCCTGACAACCACAAAGGAGACTTTACTTAACGTCCTGGGAGTTTCATGTCACTCCAGAACAATGACGAGACCAAGAGCTCCCATTGTCTCCCCGGCGCAGTGGCCCCACCTGGAGAAGTTACTTCCCCCACATCCGCACGGCTGTGGCAGCAGCAGCTATTTTAAGCACAGTGGCATTAACTGGAATAAGCACATAGAAAACAGGTTTGACAAATACATGTCTCTCCATAGGACTGGCAGGTCTGTAAACACCAGCATAGGACTGGCAGGTCTGTAAACACCAAGACTGTAACAATCAACAGCAGTACCTGCAGAGCTGCACATGCAAGCCGACAAAAACATTTACAGGCCACAGCAGAAGGTAAACATCCCATTACGTTCTCCGCTCGGTTAGAGGTCAGGGGCTTCACCAGCTAACCACGTGACGTTTAAGATCCTCAAATTCTGGTCTAATTGCAAATGCTAAACTGCAGCGGGGTCATTGGCCCCGAAACTCACTGGAGGGGAAACAGTGAGATCCTGAAGGAAGTGTGATGTTTGCTCTTGCTCCATAGGATATTTTAAAGAGGAAGATGGACGAGGAGTAGGGAAATGGCTACTCAGTGGTGGGTGCAGATCCCAAACGGTGAGAAGAATCTCCCAGAAAAACGCACCCATCCTTGCCCATCATATTTTGCCTTCTGCCCTGGATCCAGCCTTTAAAAGCTGCAATTTCCACAGCTGTCGGGATGACGTATCCACACTGGGGTCATGCATTCTCTTTGACCAGCCAGAAACATCTGCTTTATGAGGCACGAGTCAGCTGCACGCACAATGCACTACCTGCTTGTGCATTTATAGTAATCATTTTTTATCAGCGGACAGCCCCCCCAGCCCCCCTTTTCCCTGACAGAAGTGTCCATGTCTGCATTTTAAACATGCGAGACCCACATTTGTTTGCTGCAGCTAACACAGTAACCACGGATACATAAACCCTGCCTCACAACAGAGCTAAACAGAGGTGGGAAGTACAGGTCCTGAAAGTAAAAATCCAGACCAAGATTTTGTTTCAACCAACCATTTGAGTATAAAGAGTCACAGTCATGGAATACTCAACTAACTGTAGCACGTTACACCGGGGCCGCCTCAAAGGCCTCTACGCGTCCGACCCCCTCCGCCTCAAAGGCCTCTACGCGTCCGACCCCCTCCGCCTCAAAGGCCTCTACATGTCAGACCCCCTCTGCCTCAAAGGCCCCTACATGTCAGAGCCCCTCCACTGAAGCTTCACACACCATAGGCCGACTCGGTGTTCCTCTCTGTCCAGCACCCCAATCCCAGCCTCCTTCCGTAAGCCCTTCCTCTGTCCTCCACAAACACACAATTCCCAAGAAGGTACATCGGCTACACGGAGAGAGCCGGAGCACCAGATCCCAGACGGTCGGCCCGCTTCTGCCCCAAACGCGGCGGATCGTACAGCGTGGCGGCACGACAGATGGGCGGAGTTAAAATGAGCATGAGAGAGAGCAGAGGTATCACCTGATGTGGAAAATCGTGGCCTTCCGCAGAGTTCCATGGGGACGAGCGCAGCCAGATCCGGCTGGGAGCTCATGCACACCGTTC
This sequence comes from Hyperopisus bebe, assembly GCA_026777045.1. Taxonomy (NCBI): domain Eukaryota; kingdom Metazoa; phylum Chordata; class Actinopteri; order Osteoglossiformes; family Mormyridae; genus Hyperopisus; species Hyperopisus bebe. The sequence continues at coordinate 22,541,132 of JAODJW010000019.1, forward strand.
TGCCGCTCAGCTTTATTCCGGGATGCTTCCAGTACGTTCCGCATGGAATAATGACACGGTGCTGACACAGGGGCCACCCCCTCTCCCTCCCTGGCTCCTCGCTCTCCTGCCCTCTCTGTATTTATTCCTCTTTCCTGGTCTGCGTCTGCAAGGTTTGACCCTGCCTCTGTGCAGTTAGGCTTCGGGACCCGAGTGTCCGTGTTTGTCTTATACAGACTCGCGGTGGTGGGGGGGGGTTTGTGTGCAGGCCGCCGGCTGAGGGGGGAGGTGTCATTTCTCGTCAGCCAGCCCAGGCTCTTCATATCAGAGATTAGCAGGGCCCGGGGGCCGGCTGAAAGGGGGGTGGCTCCGCTGGCTCTGTAAACAATGCCCCTAGTGTGGGGGGGGGGGGAATTGTGGGGGGGATGAAACGGAAGGCTGATAGCCCCACAAGGAGAGCAGAGCGCGTGAGGCCCCGTGCAGCTAATCTGCCTGCTGAGCTTGGCATCGGTGCGTGGGACACTTAGCAGGGAGGCTAAGCAACACCAGCGGCTACGTTTGCGACAGGAATGCTAATGGCATTTGTGTTTTTGCGTGCGAGTGGATTATGTCCCACGCAATGACCATTTTTCAGCTCCCCACAAAGATTTGTGAATGCAATCAAGGAACTATAAACGCCAAAATCTCGTATTTTGTTTGGTTACTTATGGTTAAGGTTAGGGCTGGGCAGGGGTTAAAGTTGTCATTGTTGGGACTAGGGTTTTGCCCATAGTAATGAATGGAGAGTCACAATAAAGATATAGATACCTAATCTCTGTGTGTGTGTGTGTGTGTGTGTGTGTGTGTGTGTGTTGAGGTCGGCTGGCACAGCAGCTGGGCATAGGCTGTACTGGCCAGGAACATGGTGCAGGTACACCAGCACTGAGCTTCAGATTCACACTGATCCCTCACACCTCAGTGCGGGACCCAGATAAGAGCGTAGAAATGTGGGCCACAGAGATGAGGCAGTCAGCTCAGCTAGTAAACACACACACACACACACACACACACACACACACACACACACACACACACACACTCCCCGGCCAAAGCACCAGCAGCTCCTGCAGGTGTGTGAGAGCAGGCGAGCCTCTGGTCCAGTCACACATACTGGTGCTCCATTCAAGGGACTACATCCAAACTGCAGGCTGGAGTCCCGCCTTTGTTCTCTGCGCCATGAGAGCAGAGCCTTCAGAACCGCTTCGCCAGGGGGAATCCATCTCTCATTACCTAGATCTCGGCCTTCTTACCGGAGGCCACCGCTGCTGTTTTTCACTCTTTTGTGGTGAAGACCGGAGCCCCGATCATGGATTATGGTCTTGTCCTGTAGCTCGGACTCTCCCTGGTGCAGGGCTTCCACTAAGCATTCAGATCCCTTCACTGTTCTCACATTTTGTTACGTTAAAGTCATACACTGAAAACAGTCGAGTTCATTTTTTTCCCTCATCATTCCACACTCTCCACCCCACAGTGACAAGGCAAATACAGGATTTTATAAATTTTCTGAATAAATATGGGTCTGAATTCACTGTACAGAACCCAGCCAGGGATTGCCGGAGCACTGCATTGTGAGAATTAACATTAGATACTTAAATATGTATTTCCTCCACACAAAAAACAAATATCCAGCTGTGTAAATATCTCAAAAAGGCAGTGGTCTGAGGAGGGAGTCAGGTGACTAGGATTTGGCATTCTGATTGGATTGTGATGACCTGTAATTGACCTGGAATATACCACTTTCTGGTGTAGGGAGTCGCAACCTGCGGACCCCAGCCACCAGCAGCCCGTGCAGTGTGCACCCCCCCGATCGCTACCCAGTGCCGTTTCCCCAGGCAGAGATTACATTCCCTACCCAGCCCCATGTCACACAGCCACCTGATACCACTGACTTCATTCATTTTCCCGGTTAAAGTCAATAAACAAAGTGAACGTACAAAAAAGGACAATAACACGGACAAATTAAAAACAAATGACTAATCGTTGCACAAAGGATTTTGTATTACTGATAAAGCTGGTACTAATTCCTTTCCATTTGGGTTTTATTTTCTCTGGCAAATTGATTTCAACATCAAGGAGTTTGGAAACGACCGACTGCTAATCAGGTGAAGCTACAGGCCCCGCCCCTCTCCCCAGCTCGGTCTCTGATTGGTCACATCCAGCTCCCCATTCCATCTACATGATCTAAACCTCAGTTTGTCACTGAGCCCAGGAACCCGATTCCTGCAGCATCGATCCACCTGCAGCATCTTTTCACATATCTAGAGTCTCAGCCTAAGAGATCTGTCTGTTTGGTGGTGGGGAGGGATTGGGGCACATAGAGCCCCCGCCCCTGCATGAGGTCAGAATTCTCACTTTTCCAGGAAGAATGGGATTTCTGCTGTCTTTGTTCAGTAAAACAGCAATTCAAACCAGATGTAATTTGTTCAGGAATGACCCCTCCATAGCACCCATGATGTAACTGTTTTCCTAACAGCTTGATGGGATTCAAGCTCATGATGTTCTGGGTTCTCTATCCTGATCCTCCCCCTTCTCCACCACCACAGGCCTCAGTACATACTGGAGTCTGGGGTTCTGGAACATGAGCAGGTGCAATTAGGAGCCTCTGTATGACAAAGAAGCTGCTGTGGTGGGGGGGCCTTGACCACAGCGAGGTGGCCTGCTCTCAAACCCCCCCACCCCCCCCACCGCAGACTGTGTCCACAGCCGTGCAGCGCACGACACAAGTTAATTCACTCACCATAAGTCACCTCACCACCAGCAGGACAAAAATGACGAAGAACTGGATGGACAACAGATCGGGGCCCCAAGCTCAGCCCAGAAATTCTGGCACATGTCAAAGAGCACAGAGACATGCCAGGGACAGATAGAAACCAGTGACAGATACTAGTACAGTCATAGATACCAGTATAGGTATGGACAGCAGTACAATGAAAGGTACCAGTACACTGATAGATACCAGAATTGTGATAGACACCAACCAGTGATACATACCAGTACAACAACAGATACCAGTTAGTGACAGGTACCAGTACAGTGAAAGGAACTAGTACACTGACAGACACCAGTACAATGACCGATCTGAAGCTCTTCCTTCTGTATTTATTTATATATTTTATCTGCATTTACTGTAACAAATCAAGAAAATGGTCTCTCCTAAGCTGGTCTCCCCAGAATCAGCGCAACACCCCAACGATCATTCCTGCTGATGTGAAAGAACAGGCCCGGTTCGAAACCCCGCATCCGGGATGGGCCCCCGTGGTTCTGCTTTGCCGCAGACAGCGCCCATCCCGGGGGGGTGACAGAGTCACATGGAACAGGAACCAGAACCGGCACAGGGACCCAGCGCCCTCAGATAGGAAGAGTAACAGATAAACAGCAGATAGCTAAAAGCAACAGCAAGGGTGTTTGCGTGGGATGGGGGTGTCAGTCAGGGCACAGAAACTAAGGGGCCACAAAACCACACAGGGAAGCTGTACAATCAGCACCTTCAGGCAAGGAAGGGGGGGGGGAGGGATTTCAGGGGCCCCTGTGTTCGGGGCCGGACACAAATGCTATCAGGCTCCGCAGGCAGGACAATGCAAAGCGGGATGTGGGAATTTAGGGTGAAACTCAAACAGGAGCCGGTGGCTTAGGATCGTCTGACGCCAGCCGTAAATTTACATTCTTTAACTCCCTCGCAAGGTGAGACACCCTCAAATGACACATCCGCTATGCTGACAGCAGCGGCCCCCCCAACCCCAAAGACGCCGCAAGCTGAGTGGAGAGAAAAATAAACGTTCAAAAAGGGGCGCCCCCCCCTCTGAGAAGAAGAACCGAAAGCAGGGCAAAAATGATTCAGGACGATCGAAACTAGCACTCAGCAAACCCGTACCCCCCCCGGGAAAGACAGCGGCGCTTTAATGGGTACCTCCATATTCGCTGTACATGTTGCTGGTTCCCGAGTCCGCTGTGGGGGAGAGCTCCTCCGCTCCTGCTGTGCCTCCTCAGACGACCACGGCTCGAGTAACGGGTCCGGCGTGTGAGGAGGCTCGCTCTGGAGGGGAGGGAGCGGCCAGGAAACTGGAGAGCGGCTGGCTGACCCACGGAGCTCCCCCTCCCCGGCATCCCCTACTCCCGCCCCCGCTTCCCGTACGTGTCGCCCTCTGACATCACGCGCTCTTCCTGCCTCTCCCTCTTCCAGCCCAGCCCGCTCATTGTCTCCACGGAAGCATGCGGGACCTTCCAGACTGCAGACCCAGCCCTGCGGGACCACCGCTGTGAAAGCCACCGCTCCGACGCCCCTACGCCTGCTCCTGTCTCAGAGACCTTCCAGAAAGTTCTCCACAGAAAGCAGAGCACAGGACCGCAGCCCGAATGACTGGCCTTCTTGCCCTTAGTTCCTCAGTTTACCTCCTTTATTTCACTACAGAACTGCTAATTGAAAGACAGGACTTGCCCAAAAAGAATGAGCCTGTTACCCCCCCCCCCCTTCAAATCACACCATAAGGTCAGGAATGACACCCCTACTTGTTGTAAAGCTGGGTGAGACTCCTCACACCATCATATCTGACAAGCTTCTGAGGGACAACAAGCAGCAGAAACTCCACCCCCCCCCCCCCCCCAAAGCAGATTCTCTTCTCCATGTCAGGTCAAAACAAACATACAAATAAAAACGATCCCTTCAAATTTAAAACAGCATAAAAACTGGGACAAAAAAGCAACAGAATTTTCAGAAAGCTATTGCCTTGCTTTGTTGTTACTCCTGTGAGGAAAACAAGGAACAAATACAGACATATACGCACACACATGCATCCACACAAACAAAGGAAGGGAGAGATAAGAGCACACAACTGCCCTTACTCCACCTGGAAATAGCTTCCAGGAGTTTCCAGCTGGTTAATGCAGCCGATGTCAACAGGGAGTTTCCATGGAAACCGGGAAAGCCCATTACCAGAAATATGGGGGAACTTTCCCTGAACCCACCTGGGAGGACAGGGTGCGTTGCTGAGTGCCTGCCTCCAGGTGGCGTGACCTGCTACTCTGAGCTTGTGTGTGTGTGTGTGTGTGTGGGGGGGTGTCAAATATATATTACATTGTGGGGACCAGATATCCCTACAATGTGATAAAAAATAACAGTTATTTTGATATTGTGGAAACCATTTTTTCAGTCTCCACAAGGGGAAACTGAATTTTATAAACAAACTAAGTCAAATAATCAAAAAACTAAAAATGCCAAAACAAAAGTATTTTGTTCGGTTACTTATGGTTAAGGTTAGGGCTGGTTAGGGGTTAAGGTCGTCATGTTGGGATTAGGGTTATGCCCATAGAAATGAATGGAGAGT
>JAODJW010000019.1:22607535-22635163 GCA_026777045.1 Hyperopisus bebe
AAAGATGGATGTCCTGGCCGTCCTCACCAAGCGGGATGCTTCTGTCCTGTTCTCAGTGAGGGTGGACAACACGTCCGAGCTGGTCTCCATCAACCGCTCCAATAAAATTGAACTGCAGTGTAGGTGTTTGGGCCATTAATCTTGCTGTGGTTAGTTCTCTGTACCAGTTAGTGTTGGCAGGTTTATCACCATGCATGAGTCATTAGTCCAGCGAGAGCCCGTTCCTGGGTGACTCGTTACGAATTTCAGGTGACGGATCGCGAAAGAATGTCGTAGAAACATGCCGAGACGTCACACAAAGGGAGCTCGGGAGAAAGGAGGTTAAATGTCAGCCATGTCCTGCAAGGGTCTATAACATCGTTACCCTTTTAAATAACCAGTAAACGTGTTCAGATGCACGCAGATTGACGTCTTTGAATGTTCTTCCTCAGCCTTGTTTGAAATACCTCTTATCCAGAATGATTGTCCAAATAGCTTGCATGCCATACGTCAAATAGTTGACATCCTGTTGTGTCACTGCCTGCTGGGAACTGTCTTTTAAACCCCGCCCCCACCGCATCTCTTTTGCGTGCCACATTTTTACAAAACCCATGCAGACTGGGATGACTGTGTTTTGCAGCTCTCTGCTATTCCACCGTGGCATTTCTGCAGCCGTTGTCGTGTTTATTTGGAATCCATGAAGAAGATGTGTAGTACGCTTTGGTGTCTGTTTAGCATCAATCCATTATTCATGTAAGTACAGCGGCTTGTGTTCCATGACGGCAGAGATGAATACGCTCGCTGTGGGCAGGCCTGTTTCCCGCGCTGCCGTCTCTGTGAACGCCTGCGTTCTTTCGCATGTCTGGCGACGCGGCGGAGCGGAGTGCCAGATTGTTAAATAATCCCGATGTTCTGCGTAAATCTGCGTTGGCAGTACGGAGTATGTCGCTCTGCTAAGCGCCCATTATTTATGAGGACAGAGAGGAGTTTGACACGGCCCTCTGGAATGATGGCGCGGTGTAAATCCACTTTGAAATGTAAATGTATATACGCTACAAATCAGAATCTAATTTTACTGCAGGTGGCACTTAGTGTTGGGCTATTTTACATTTAAATTGAGTTTTGGGGTCTGGATACTGAGGGCAGCGCGGTGGGGCAGTGGTTAGCGCTGTCGCCTCAAACCTCTGGGACCTGGGTTCCACTCCCCGCCAGGGTTCCATGTGTGTGGAGTTTGCATGTTCTCCCTGTGTCGTTGTGGGGTTTCCTCCGGGTACTCTGGTTCCCCCCACGGTCCAATAACATGCTGAAGCTAATTGGAGTTTCCAAATTGCCCATAGGTGTGTATATGTGAGTGAATGGTGTGGCATTCTTGACTGCCCATTGCCTGCCCCATGCTTGGTATCTCATCCTAGGTGATTCCCTGCTTTGTGCCTGTAGCCTCCGCAATGAGGTCCGGACTCCCGTGACCCTAAATAGGATAAGCAGGTGGATGGAGGTCTGGACAATACTGGGATGCTCTGGCTTTGTTAGAATGGCTGGAAATTGAAGGGCTTAGACCTTCCAACATTTTTGCTCTGTGTGTACAGGGATGTGTGGGATGTGTTCTGTAGCACCCTCTAGTGGGTCGTCTGTCAAATGTCCTCACAGTCTGTAGGAAGGAACACACACTCACACACACGGCTCACAGTTTGGCAAACTTCATGGAGTGAAGCCACCTCTGAATCCTGCTGTATGGCACCTGCTGCTGAGGTGCAGACTGCCTTATACGTCACTCCCACACTCGCGTGCTGAGGTGCAGACTGCCTTAAACCTCACTCCTACGCTCGCGTGCTCCATTACCAGTGCTGTTATGGCAGTTTTTTGCCTTTGCTGGTCACTCTGGGTAAGTGTTCCTCACTTTGTCCATGTGTTGAGTTTGGCTCTTTGCTGTGGGGGGGGATATGTCAGTCCTGCGGCGGATTGTGCCTTTCTGTGTTTACGCAGTGCTGCGGGGGTGTCGATACTGCCCAGTCAGCCGTATTTCCTCATCCCACGACCTGTCAGTGGGACGGCCTGCTGGGGCTTGCTGCCCTGTTAGCTAGGCAACAAGCCCAGCCCCCCCCAAAAAAAAAAAGATGATCTGCACTAATCATTTACTGGGAGAGATGGGTGGGGCTTGGCCCAGTGGCAAGTTGAAGATCCAATAAGCTAAGAGCAGCATGTCCGCCGTGCCACCCACCACGTTAACCCCGCCCCCACCACCAACACCACCAAGCTATCTTTAAGCTATAGCTTTAAGCTATCTGCGAACATGGAAGAGGATCATGTGTTTAAACACGCTGGGTGGAGTTTGAGAAAGATGCTACATCTCTGACCTTGATGAAGGCAACCTGGTCTAGGTTGGTGTAAAAAACGACCAGCTTTCAAAATGAGAAGTTAATGTGCACAGAGGGGGAAACGTGGCACCTGGCTCAGGGCCTTGGGCTAGATTCAGGTTCTCGCTGTAGAGCGTCGTAAATGGCCCCAGCTGAAAGCTGATTGGCCCCCTCCCCTGTCAATTACACATTCAAAACACATCATTGGCTAATGATGAGGCTGGTGCCTCTATGAATTATGGCCCCTTTTATGCCCCCTGCCTTAAAAAAAAAATCAGAACCACCTATAAAAGAGAACCACAAAAAGCCCCCCACTGTAGACCATGTACAATATTGGTTGTTCCTAGAGTGTGTTGCGTACAAAAATGCATCCTTGCTCAGTCAAGCATGCAAATTGAATAATTCAAGTTCCAAAGTATTACAGTAACATAACAGCACAGGTTTGCTGTTGCCTATAATATCATGTCTTGGTGCATTTTCATTACTGGCGATTATTAAGACTCCAGAATGCATGTTGCAGGTGTTGCTTCTCAGTTGTATCACATGCTATTAAAATTGCTAAAGTTTGTACCCTTGCCCCGCCATTCTTATTAATTTACTGAATCCATTGCAGTCGCCCACCCTGATCTGCAGCACATATTTTTTTTATTTATTTTTTTTTTTAAACTGGAATCTCTCCTTAACCCACCTAGTCTTGGAAATATTAGCTGAAGATAAATCCCCAAAAAGCCATGCATTGCTCTATTGGTTTTTTTTTTTTTTTATTTATTTTATTTGCTTTTGCTGTGAAGTCCGTTGCCATGTGGTTTTTTTGGGAGTTCCATCGCTACAGAGGCTAACCTACTCACACTTGGACTCTTTGGGAGTACAGAGGTGCTGGGATCAGCCAACAAAAGCTCTGAATGACTTCACATCTAGTGCCGTGTAACCGGGCGTGCTGCTGCAAAAGAAACGTGTGAGTCAGTCTCCAGGAGGGTGGTCTGTGTGCTCTGCAGATTCGTCTCTTTATATTTTCGATGTTTAGCTGATCCTTTTAGCTAAGGTGGATCACAGTGATGCCCGTTTACACAGCTGTGTGTTTTATTGGAGCGATGCTGATTGTTTGGATACAATGACTGGGGGGCCTTGCAGGATTTGAACCAACATCCATCAGGCTATGAGGCAGCATATCTGTAACCGCATACTGTACATCTACACTGCGTGGTCCGCGCGTAATTGCTTGCCTCGGGACCCTCCCCAGGTTTGTGAGATGGGCCAGGCCAGAGGTGGCAATTTCAGGTCCAGAAAGTACAAATCCAGACCATGATTTACTTTCAACCAACCGGTTGAGCATAAAGTGTCACAGTCACGGAGTACTCAACTGATTGGTTGAAACAAAATCTTGGTCTGGATTTGTACTTTCTGGGCCTGAAATTGCCACCTCTGGACCAGGCACACTGTGTGGTCGCGGCCTGGTGGTAGAGGAAATTCTGGGAAGGCAGGGATGGGCTGAGATTACAGGATGACTTCAGTTCTCCTTTTTAAGATCAAAGATTTATTCCCGATGCTTTGTACCCCTCACATTCCTGCTTGCATATGGCAAGTCCCCCCCCTCCCCCCAGGCAGCTGGCAGTGTATTTCTGCATTGTGTGTCTAGATTGATTAAGCTAATGTAATATGTGAGATCCTACGGCTCGGGGAGAGCAGCCTGCTGGATTAGGCGGAGCATATGTCTAAAACGGATCAGTGGGGCCTTCTGTAGCCGATGCTCTCAGCTTGAACTGGACAGTCGCTGCATTTACCAGTGTACCTGGATCGGTGGGATACAGCCTTTCTGCAGTGGCCGTCCAGTTCTTTTCAGTTTATCTCACAAGAGTTGTCCCAAGACACTTGTGTCGATCTGGAAGCTACTTTTCCTACCACGAGTTGAAGATCTTTGGGATGGAGACACAATCCACTTTATTCCATATTTATTCTGATATTACCTGTTGGCTATGTTGGGAGATGGCGCAGCCTTCCGGACATGGGGGGGGGGGGGGCTATTTTCCCAGCATCCTCGGGTTCGCTGGCGGCCGCACTGCACCAGATCAGACTCTGGCTGATGTAGACAGGAGCCCATCCGTCTCGCTCTCTCTCCCCGAGTCCATCTCCGCTTTCTATCCATACGGGCACTTTGCAGGATGGGTCCGGTTCCCGACGAGCATCAAGCAGGCCTGCATCCCAGAACCCCAGCCCCTCAGCCCAAAGTGTCACCTATACAGCAATGCTACCTTTATCCACAAGGTGGCGCTCACTCAGTGACCTGCCTTTAGTATGATATAACGTGTAACATACAGGACAACGCCCCCCTCCCCCCCGTGACATCACCCGCTGAATTAGGCCTGCAGTGATTCCTAGTTATGCCAATCAGTTACCCGTATAGCTTTACCCAGACCTCTGTCTCCTTACTGTACACGCTCAGCATTTAAAAATAACCGTGAAACATCACCCACACCCCGTGTCCCATAGGATTGTAACGAATCCGGCACGGCTTTTGCCGCGGTGCACGCTCTAAAAATAATCAGTCTGGGCTGCTCCTTGTCCTCTCGTGCCCGGTGAAGTGCCGCGGTTGGACTGCGCTGGGGGGGGGTCAGCAGGTTTACTGTGGGGTCCCATTCAAGGCTCTTTCCTGTCCCTGTGTCCTGGGGGCTGATGGAAGAGGCGTCCCCCCAGGAGCCCAGCATGAAAAATGCATGCCCAGCTGGCCGATGCGCTCGTCCTAATATTATTTCAGGCGGGGGGGCGGCTTTCTGACGTGGCTGAAGGCGGAATTCATCAGTAGAGGACAGCTGGGACCGGCCCGCTGTGCTTCCTGGAGGGGAACCAAGTGGTACAGGGGAGAAAATGGCTGTATTGCCCTTGGTTTTTTTTTTTTTTTATGCGAGTGTAATCTGATTCGTTCAGGTGAGCCTTACTTCTGCTAACCAACAGAAGCTGCGTGTTGGTAATCACCGACTGAGGCTCACGCTTTGTGGTGACAGACCCTGTATGCATGAGTAAAGCAGCTTATTCTGAGCTGCGGACAGTCATGTGGTGATTGGATTGTTGTGTTCTTTGCCTTACGGGGGGGGGGGGGGTGTCACATGACAGCCCGATCTGAGGCGCTAGAGACTCAGAGTAGGAGTGATAGTGCTGATTTTCCAAGGTCATTTTAGCTCATAATCTAATAATCTTAACAACAAGCACTGAAGCTTACTTTGCTGTTAGCTGTACATCAAACTGCGACCCTGCGCTGGGTACATGGATGGATGGATGGAACTTCTGAAGATTTGCAGTGGCACAGACTTGTGTCTGATGTCTGTGGTGTAAACAGGAACGACGAAAGTTCTGTCTCCTGGGGGTACCTACTTGTGGCATCAGATATGCAGTTACTGCCGCAGACAAACTGCCAGATGGTGAGGTGATTTTGTGGTCTGGACAACACTGCCACCCTCAACTTGTGGGATTCCCTTTGGCTTTTCACCAAAGCAGAGAGCTTGTCTGTCTTGGTTAGGTCTCTATATTTTCTGGAGGAAAGTAGGCTTTGCAGTTGTTTCTCCTCCTGCAGTGTACAAGTGTGACTGATCCCTGTGTTTGGGACCAGCATTGAATCTTTCAGTCTATGTGTCTCATGGACAGCAACAGACAGATGAAAGCAAGCTTGGGGGTCACAGTACAAGGTCAGCCAGTGTGCAGAACTGAGGAGTTAAAGGTCTTGCTCAGGGGCTCAATCTGCTGATCCTGGGATTTCAAGGACCTTCCTTAACCCACTGAGCCATCTTTTCTGAAACATGTTGCTGGCAATGAGAAACCAAAGTAAACAATCTACTAGCACAGTGTTTCTTAACTCAGTCCTTGGACCCCCAGACAGTCCATATTTTTGCTCCCTCCCAACTTGGCTTGGACTAGGAAATACAGTATTAGCAAAACCAACTGAAAAGAGATCAAATAGGAATGAAAATAAGAAGAAAATTGCAAATAAGATGTAAATACAGAGCTGTCAACTATGGTACCATCTTGCTAGTAGTAGCAAGGACAATTGGGTTTTGAGGATCAGCAGACAGTAGGGGATCCCGTCCAATTTGGTCCAGTTTTTAGTGGGCAAACACTGAACATTTTGCTTGTGAAGTAATCTTTGGTGACCCCCACACTGAGGGAAACAAGTTGTGTTGGCAAGCAACTGTATTTAATGTATTTAAGCTGGATTTTGTTGTCGGCAATAGAATCAGTGGGATCTTCTCATGCTTGTCATGGTTAGTAATTTTGTTGGTACTTTTTGTGACGGACCTTGATCCAGGTCTAAGCCTCTGGTCTAAGCCTCTGGTCTAAGCCTCTGGTCTAAGCCTCTGGTCTAAGCCTCTGGTCTAAGCCTCTGGTCTAAGCCTGTTGTTTACTGTGCAAGGCCTCGCTCACCCCTGGCTGCTCTCTCTTCTGCAGATGAGGACGAAGCCATGGTGTTTGCGACCAACTCCCTGCAGAGGAAGAAGAAGGGTCTGCCGGGCCTGCGGCCAGCTTTGCAGAAGAACAAGCCCACGCTGCTGATTGGGCATCCCCAGGACTTCCGGCAGATCTCCTCCATCATCGACGTGGATATCTTGCCCGAGACGCACCGGCGCGTGCGCTTGCACAAGCATGGCTCCGATAAACCGTTGGGCTTCTACATCCGTGATGGGCTGAGCATGCGAGTCACTCCGCAGGGTGTGGAGAAGGCTCCGGGCGTCTTCATCTCCCGTGTGGTGCGGGGCGGCCTGGCCGAGAGCACGGGGCTGTTGGCCGTCAATGATGAGATCCTGGAGGTCAACGGCATCGACGTGGCGGGCAAGTCCCTCGATCAGGTGACGGACATGATGGTGGCCAATAGCCACAACCTGATAGTGACGGTCAAACCGGCCAACCAACGCAACAATGTGGTGCGTGGCAGCAAGGCCTCGGGCAACAGCTCTGGCTCGGGCTTCTCCCAGGACTCCACCCCCAGCCCCGCCTCCCAGTACATGAACCACTTCGGCGGCAGCAGCATGGCGGAGGGGGATAGCGATGAAGATGGGGACCTCATCATTGAGAGCGACAGCCTGCCGCCCTATCTGCCTGCCACCTTCGTCATCAACGGCAATGGCAGCCATGGCGATGCGTTGGTGGCAGCCGCCACACTAGAGCCCCTCCCCCAGAGCGCCTCCCTACATAGTGGTTCTCTGTCTGACAGCAAAGCTTCACTTAGCTCCCTCAACACCCCCAACACCCCCACACACAATGGCAGCCCCAGCAAGGCCAGCAGCAGCCAGGAGAGTATGCATGAGGACGGCAACATCATCACACTGTGAAACGCAACACCGCGACCCCCCTCCCTACAGCATGCCACTCCCCTTTTCTATAGGTGGGAGGAGTTTGGACTGCCATAAAAAGTCATGAAGGAACTGGAAACAATCTTAAAATCTATATAAGCCTCCACACACCCATAAACATCTGCTCCCTGTTAAATAATTGAGTTAAATCATTACCTCAACTGAGCTTGTTTAACTACGGAAGACCCGGTTACCTGATTAATAATCCCCGTAACAGCCTGGTGTTGCGTCGTGGCTGCGATAGTTTGGTTCAGTCCACATGCTGGCCAACCACATTCCAGACCTGTAATTGGGTGGAGAGGGGGTGCCATTTGGATCGGGAACGGCATGCCGTGATCCCGGGAAGACTTTCCAAGGCACCGTGGGGAGCTGGACTAGCCGTAGCGTGTACTAACTGGTTTAGCCACACTGCAGTGGAGCTGCTGGGCGGAGTGGGAGCTCTGTGAGGTGTCCCGGCATCCACCACACGCTCTGTGTGAAGCAGACTATTGACTGGTGGCCAGATTCCTCTGAAAGCGTGATACTGGATCTGGTTTTACTGCGGATAGAGACTCATTAGAGCATTAGTTTCCCAGTCGTTCGGCTGTAGGAGGCCTCACTGCAGGATCCTACAGGAAACCTCCCCCTAGTTCATTTAATCAGGGTAATGGTACCATTAGCGTGTTGCTATTAGGTCTGTGAAACGCAGTGTGGTCACCTGCTCACTGTTCCTGCCCTCATCTCTCCGGCTACTTTCCTAAATGTCCTGTACTGTATGTACCTTTTTATCCTGTCTTTTTTTAACAGCTTCCTTTTTACTATAAATGTAATTGTGACATCTGACCTTCTAGGACACTGTTTATTGGCGCCCTCAGTTTCACTTTCATTTTCATGTTGTACTCAGAAATGTCCTGTAAACAAAAGTCCTCGCATCTGCTCTCACTGTCTTAGCATGCACTGGAGGTTTGAGGGACGAACAATCAGTGGAGTTGGAAAAACATTTTTTATTTTTTTTAACATGATTTTTTTCAGCAAACAATAATAATACTAATGATATTGTGAGAATGTAGCATGAAGGATTTGCCTGAATACGATGGGGAGGGAGTGGGAGACCCCCCCCCCCCCCGACTTAGAGGCCTGTAGGTACTATAGTCACTTTGTTTTAAATGATGTTTAGAGGAGTAGGGGGATATGGCTGGATCGGTAGGTTCCTCACGGTGAAGTTAACAATCAGAGCCCTACATCGTTTGAGACACACTCGCTCTTGGGTTAAGCAGTTCCACACACGGCCGAATGGATTGACTTAGGAGAAATGGTGGTGATTTTGATAACCAAGGCTGGGAAAGTCTTGACTGGATCAAAATGTTCTGACCCACAAAGCAGTTTGTTTAATGTTAGGCTTCATCCCCCCCCCCCCCTCCCCTCCCCTCCACATCATCGAGTTAGTTGATCGTTTCCTGATCCAGGTTCTCCAGAACTATGCTGGTATATCCGCTGTTTGCAGTGAAAGGATAATGTTCAGGCAGCTGGTGGAAGGAATGGCCATCAGACCGTAAATTGACTCGAGCTGAACTTTGTCCCTAGTGGTAGTTTGAGGTCACATGTGTACAATGACCTGGGTGTCACATGAGCGCTGTTCTTTTTACTCATCCCCACCAGAACCCCTCATGCAATGAAGGTATAATGTTGTCTCATTGTCTTGTAAAGCTGGGCAGGTGATGACATCATAGTCACATGATGAGGAAACACGGCCCCCATTGCATGCACTGTTTTTCTTAGTGAATCTTATGAAATTACGTTAGAAGCCAGTCATGTTTATTTAGACACCCTTTAAAAGGCATTGTCTGACCCACTCGTCCCATTGGCCTTCTAGAATGTTCCACTTTCATCATGGAGACGTTCCTCTCTGGGGCAGAACGTGTGCCATTTCCAGACCCCACGTCACACCGGCCACTGTATATTTAACATGATTTATAAATAATCTCCCCAGTCACTCTTTTAATACGAGCACATCACATTCCAGATTGCCACGTTTTTTTTGGGGAGGTGAAGAATTCCAAGTGGATATAATTATCTTGGGGATTATGTTTAGGATCTGGAACAAGCATGGCTGTGGGGCATCTTATAGCTCTTGAAGTCTTTTACTTGCGTATACATGGTATTATACTGACATACTTTTTTATGCTCAATATTTCTGCCATCTGAAAATACAAGGCAAGAAGGAAATGCGAGTATTGAAGGTTGTTTCCTGGGCAGACCGTGACCTCAGAGTGTTTGTGTTTCTAGACCCAGTGTGTCTCTGAGGGGAAAATTCCTGTCATGTTTGAAAAGCTCTGTACATGCATCATGAATGCCACGGGCTGTCTGCACAGACAGCGTTACGATAACAGCTGTGTGAGACAGACAGCGGTGTGGTCGTTATGCATGAATTTGGACAGGGCTTGTATCTCTGCGTTTTAGACTGTAGGTCATCATTTTGGCATTTTACCAGTGTGGAGGAACCTGTGAAGTTCACTTGCAAGAGCCCTTATTTGCTGTTTACTAAAGTAGCTATAACATAGTTCCCCCCCCCCACCTTGAAAATCACTTCTATGAAAGCTGCATATGTGTGCTTAAATTTTTATATATTTTTTTAAGGGTGATTCTGCAGTCTGATCTGATAGAAATCAATTTCAATTTATCTGCATCCCATTTGCCCTAAAGGTTAGAGGTCAAAGATTAAAGGTGACTGCTGGGTACGTGAGGTCAGAGATAGGAAAGACAGGGAACAGTAAGTATGGCAGAGTGAAATGTAAACCGAGTAATACCACGGTGAAGAAACAAATTTGTGGATGAATTGCTGGATTCACTAACGGGAGATGTAAATGACTCTACACACATCAAATTTTCCAATATCAGATAAAAATGCCAGTTATATGAACTTGCACATCAACTAACGACCCATGTTTTCTACTGATCTCATTACTAGAGTACTTAGAAAATAAAGGGAGTTTTTTTTTTTTTAAATGTATATCTGGGGGGATTTTTGTAGGGATGTTTTTATATCTGTACAAAAAACACGGACAGTATTTTTCATACTCTTGTACTTCTATTTGTATATGAGAATCCACAAGATGACATTCGCTTCTTACTTCTTTGTCTACTAGGAAACAGAAATAAGAGGAACTTATTTATATTATTTAATGAATCTAATGAAGGGTTTGGGTGTACGATGCTGTGAATGTTACATAAATGTATGCTGATTAGAGAACACTATAATTTAAAGACAATAAACTATTTTAAAAAAAGTTTTTGGTTGGTCTTATTCCGCAGCTCGCATGTTCTGAAATGAAGAAACGGTGCACGCGGCATTCTGTAAACTTTTCACTGGCTGGAAGGCCGGACAGCATGGATCTGGATTTCTGGTCCACTGTCGGGTGCAGAGAGTTTAAACGCTGAGATCTATTTGGGTGACTTATGACCTATGACTTATTTGGGACATTTAATGGCCTCTTACCTGGGGGGTTGGGGTCAGCAGTCAGCTTCCAGGTCCCCCCGTCTCACCTCTGCTGACTGAGACCAACACTGTGACCGTGGTGTATAGCAGTGTTTCCTAAACCAGTCCTCAGGCCACAGTCCTCTGGACAAACCCGCATTTCTGTTTTATCCCAGTTCCTGGCGTACCTGTGGGGTATTTAGAGCTCCTGATTACTTGGGTCAGGTGTTCTGGGAACTGGGATAAAACAAGAATGTGGATCTGCCCAGTGTGGCCAGAGGACTAATTTGGGAAAGACTGGTGTGTAGTATGTCATCCATCCATCCGTCCATCCATTTTCTCTAACTGGTAACCCTATTCAGGATTGCGGGGGGGTCCAGAGCCTATCGCTGAAGCTACAGGATCAAGATAGGGCCCATTGCAGTATAGTATGTCCTCATTATGTGTAACATACATGCCCATATGCACCTTCTTATACAGGGCAGTCTGACAGGGTCAGTGGAGAGAATTAGGTTACAGATGATGGACAGATAAGTATGTGAATGCGGCAGCCCTGTTTGGGCTGTGTGTGTGAAAGAGAGAGAGAGATCTGAGAACAAAGGGCTTTGTGAAGGAGAATGCTGCTCTTTATCTGGTTGTTTGGGCCAAGGGTGTATATAGGGGTGGGACCACAGGGGCAATGGCCGTAGTTGAAAGCTGATTGGCCCGCAGTGTACCAATCCTCTGTCACTCACCGATTCAGAACATATCATTGGCTAATGATAGGGTTGGCTCCTCTTATGCCCCCCTGAATCACCCCTGGTTTGTGCCCTTGTTCTGGATCAATACTGGGGCTGTTTCTATATTCACCGCTTTCTGCCAAATCATCTGGCCAGGCTGGAAGAGATGGATTGTTGGGAAAGGGGCCGCTCTCTCCCAGGAGGGGGGAACGTCTGGAAGGTCCAGTGGCGGGCCGGAGCCGATGACAGCAGCCGGCAGGTGGCGAGGGGGTGTCGGGTTTACCCAGTGCCCTACGCGTGTCACTTCTGCTCCCTCCAGCGCTACAAAACTCAGCTCAGACAGCATAATGTTATGCTAATGGCAGAATGGCTGACTTGGTCCCTTGACTCGCTCCTCTCCCTTGTAAAAGGGAAAATGGTCTGGGGCATCTCGGCACAAAGGTGGCTCTGTCTCCAGGCCCCCGGCATCCAATGGCCCTATTGTGAGTGGGGGCTGAATCCCTCCAACCGCCCGAGCTGCTGGGTTATTAAAAAAAAAAACAAAAATGCGGAATGCACAGAGGGAAGTGTGTGTCAGGCCTACCCCCGCACACATCATTTCCTGAACACCGCTACCGCTCTCTGCTGATAATTATGGTAATTATTCATAGGCCAAGTGCAAAGCTTTCTGGGAATCGGGCCCTGTCGCGTTAGGGGCAACCCTCGCATCATTACGCAACATCCATTAGCGCTAGTTGGTGACCCTATTAAGGCTGCGCTTCGTGATGCACGCTGAGTAATTATGTGTATGTAATCCCACTGCCGCAACTCAATGTGTTAAACATTACGGGAACCGACGTCCGCTGCAGGGTATAATTTTCAGATTTTCGGCGAAATCGAGCAGCGCTGTAGAGACTCCCTCAGAGCACGGTGATCAATTGTCGCTCCAGATCAATACCCACATCCTGTTTCACTTACAGACTCAGCAGCATGCTGCTTTTTGTGATTCTCAGATACTCAGGGTATGTACAAGATGGCATACTGTGTTTGCTATGTAGTAGGCAAATCAGAGTATGCAAAGTCAGCAATATGTCCGAATTTTCAGCATGACGGAAACAGTAAGCAATTGATATCCGGATGTAATACTACATTCTGCGAATCTGTGTCAACATTGCAGAGGATGTGCTACCTTTACAAATTTAAGTTAAAAACAATTTAAAAATACCCAGTTACATTAGTAGGCTTGAATATGCGTTTTTTTCATTGATGGTTTTTAACAGTTTTTAATTGCCGTAAGGGTTAAGCTGGTGACCGCAGCATATCTGCATGCATACATACAGTATGTACTACATTAATAGTCAAGTAGTAGGTTTCTAACGAAATTTGCATATTTACACAGTACATGCTATATTTGGATGCACCCTCAGAGTTCACATTCCTGTTGGCTGTGGCCCATAATGCATCTCTGCCCTCTGCCTGGGGCAGTGGTGGCGTTTCCAGTAGACCATTTTATCTTTGTTTTCAAAAACATGAAGTGCCTGTGACCATTGTGTGCACTTTTATGCAGTGAGCGCGTCATGGGTGAGAGGTTTCTGGCAGGAAGGGACACAGAATGACTCTGGCACATAGCTGCATAGCAGCACTGAAACCATTCAGAGATAAGCAGACCGGATCAAACTCACCCTACAAGTTCCCATCGAGCCATTACTCCCGGCCACTGCCACACTGCATGGTCACGTACGAAACACAGAAATAAATCTCTGGTGGCATTTATATTATGTTTGCGTAATCATTTAAATCTCAGCATGCACGAAATATTTACCTGTCAGGATAAAAACATGTCCTGTCAGGACCTTCAATAGTGGGCCATTAAAAACTACACATAATAGCAGCTATTATATATTATTATTTATACTCTGGTGTGTCAGACGGGAGTGCATACCCTGCCAGATTTGGGGGGGGGGGGGCAGCATTTACATATGTAAAATTATGCATAGAATTGGGTGGGGTGGGGGTTAGCAAGGAGACATTTTGTCAGGTGGCCCAGAATTTCTAGCTATGCCCATATTCATGCTATAAAATGCATATCAAAAGCGCCATTTTCCTTTACAGTAACAAAGTAGTTTCACCCATATGTATGCCTTGTATAAATAGTACAATAATATGCCGGTCATCAAGTTCAGTTCAAATTAATTTATTTCCAAAAAAACTAATGTTGTACAGAGCATATTACAATTCACATTCACCCAGACTGGACAGGTCTGGGCACAAAATCTAGGCCACATTCCAGAGTCGTTTGGGTTCCTCTCAAGTCGGGCTGGATTCAGCATTAGCTGGCCTGGCAGCATTGGAGGACCTGCTGGATTCAGGACGGAAAGCCCCGGAACGCTCCCTCCTTCCACTATGAGGAAGATGAAGAATTTTACTTATGGCTGCAGGTCACCAAGTATGACTAGCAGTCTGGGGAGGCGGTGGGCACTCCGCTCACCTGTCCGGCTTCTGAAGCCGTCTCACCCGGTGTCGTACCGTCGCCGGCGGTTGGGTCCGCGCTCTCCCTTCCCTTCACGTCGTCACCTCCAGCCCAGGGTCTGCAGTCTCGGTTTTGAGAGTCACCTCCCCATGGCTGCCCTGTCCTGCAGCCTCTCTCTGCCTCCGGAAGAGCCGCCGATCCCGCTCCAGCTCCTCTCTCATCCGCGCTAACGCCTCCCTCTCTCTCTCTATGGCCCTGGACTCCTGCTCCTGGGCCCTCCTCAGCTGCTCGATCGCCTGCCTCTCCCGCTGCAGCACTCCGGCTTCTAGTTCGCGTGCTCTCTTCATCTCCTCCTCCTGCGCCCTCCTTAACTGGTCCGTTAGCGCCCTCTGCTGTTCCAAAGCCCTGGCCTCCTGCTCCTGGGCTCTCCTCAGCTGCTCTGTCAACTCCCTCTCTCTCTCCAGTGCCCTAGCCTCCTGTTCCAAGGCCCTTCTGATCTGCTCCTGTTCAGACTGCCCAACAGTTATAACCTCCAGTATATCTGCAAGTGAGAGAGACAAGTTTATTCTCCTTTAAAGCCTGCAAAGCCCAATTGTGAATTCTGTTGTCGCACCATTACAGATAAGTGCCAGAGACTCATTTCTAAGCATGAAACACAAACACACTGAAAAAGCATAAGTGGGAGATAAATGACCTGGATATTTTGTAGCGTTTCTACAAGTGTTTTGCAAAGTCGTCTGGTGCTTAAAAGCGCAGGGCGGCGCGGCGATCACTCCATCCTCCACCTGTCGCCTTTTTGTCCTGTCCTCCACATCGGCGTACTCGGCAGGGTGTCTTTTCCGTAAATGTTTCAGCAAATTGCTAGTGTTGCGGCGGTGCTGGATGTTCTCCAGGCATATGAGGCACAGCGCTTTGTTGCCGTCCTCGTCGTCCTGGTAGTAGGTCCACACGGCGCTCCGCTTTTTGGACGTGGCTCCGGACAGGTAGCAGGTCTCGGCGGCGGTACCGGCGTCTGCAACGGTCGGCGCCTCCTCCGCGAATCTCTCGTGTTTTGCCTCGTCTTCTACCGCTACGGAGTCAAGCATTTCTGATGGAAGCGATGATTTTATTATTTTTTTTGCAAAATAGGATTAGTGATTAGTGAACCGAGACCAAGTTTGACTGCACACCTTTGTTTACACGCTTTATTTAACACGCTTTAATCCAAAGCTACGTACAAGTCAAGTAAACGGCACATCTGTGATACACTTGGAGGAAAACTAACAAAGAGTGCAAAGAAAAACTCTCTCGTATACTGAAATAAAGGGAGATTCAGGAAGAAAAAAAAAAACAGATCAACGGCGCATATCGCCGAATACTGTAATAATTACACCGGGGTTTTTCCCACCAACAAACTCATCGGGGTGTCAGTTTCACGCTTTTTCACGTTCAATCCTGTTACACATTAAACAGCAAAGTATAAGAAGATATGACTGATCAAACCTCAGAGGGTGTATGACTTACGATGCGTGCATAGAAACATTCATGCACGTATACGTGTACAGATGAATGTTTCTTTGTCCTTAATCGTCACCCAGCTGTGCGCGGTATGATACATACCTGGATAATCCCCGGTCTCCATTGCATGGTGGAAAGCCGTCACCGATGCCCCCTCGAACGGCCTTCTCTTCGCCTCGACGTCGGCAAATTCCGCCTGGTGCTTCGATCGCAGGTGCTTCAGCAGGTTGCTGGTATTACCACAGTGCTGGATGGTTTCCGAGCACACCAGGCACGTCGCCTTATTGGGATCCACGCCGTCCTGAAAATACGGCCACACTGCACTGCGTTTTCTCGACGCCATTATTCCAGCGGATTTCAATTTGGCCACATTGGAGCTCAGCCCACAACGCCGGGGGGCTTGTTTGCTGCCATCTATCGACGTGGGGGACAATCTACAGCAAGTGAGCGCACGGCCTCGGGGGACGGTGGAACCCAGCGCCCAGACCGCTAATGGAGGAGTAATTTGGCATTCTAAGCCAGAGTACACACTTAGAAATATTCTTCTATGGGAGCTGATATTTCTATAAAATAACTGTTTTATCGGAACGGAAGCTGGTTTCATGCAAAATAATGTCTGTCCTGACGCATTTTTAATTAGCTGGTTTAAAACAGATTCAAATGTTAACTCCATCAGTGCTTGAAGGGGAGGGGGGGAAGTTACTGTGGGATTCAATAGATTTAAAAGGAGAATATAGCTTGCATGGCAAATTGAGGGAATGATTCTGTGAGGCTGTACTTAATCGAAACGTGAACTGACTGTGGCGCCGGTAGGGCAAGGTGATCTAATCGGGACAGATAGAGGGAGCAGACTGAGAACGTAAACGGCCTTATTTATCCTTAGCCGAAGGACAAGGCCCGAGCCGGCAAACTAGGAGCAAGTGTTAAACATGGGGTTGACACGTAGACGGAAGGTACCGAGAGAGGGGGGAGATGCCCAAATGGGCTATAAGATGGATAGGGCTGATGCATATGGCTGAGCTCCCTCCGGTACATGCCGAATGTATGTCAGAGCGTGGCTCCCAGATTGATCTGTGTAAACAACTGGATTCTCCCCGTCTCTGCTGTGAATCTCTTCTCATCAACGGACCCGGTGGAGACGGTGAACTCCAACAGTACTCCCCTTGTTATTCAGCACCAGATGTCTGTACTCCCCTTGTTATTCAGTACCAGCAGATACTGAGAGGGACCAGTACTCTGAAGAGAAAAACAAAGAGGAGCTGGTACTGTGTACTTGTGAGTACTGATCCATTTCATGTACTAAACACCATTCATAAATCTAACCACTTCTCCTGCTTACAAGGGGCCTGGAGCAAAGGCCACAGGGCTTTGGTACCTGCAGAACAGGGCATATACACACCAACACACTATTAGAAATGGCAGCAAGTCTAACTGCTTGAGGAAGAACATGCAACCACCCCCCCCCCCCCCCCCGCCCATAAGAAAGATAGGATTCGAGCCAATGACACTGAAGGTGTGAGGTAACAGTGCAATCCCTGCTTAATGACTGAATCACTGAAATTGCCTGAAATATGTTTTGCTCTTAAAAAGTCTTCACTCACTCCTAACATACTTAAAATATTTTTGGTTGTCACACAAACTCTCAAAATAGAACTTTTATGGTTATTACCATAAGAAGTTAACACTTAGTAATATGCAACATACTAATGTTTGTTATCACCTTTTTTTAAGAAGCTCAAAGATCTTCACAAGTTGCTGGTTACTCATGGGCGTAAGACCAACACAGTAACACTCCAGGCCCCTTCAGTAATTTTATTCATCTTTGTATGAGATTCATTTTTATTAATCTCATCCTTTATGATACTATGTGAATGGAGTAGTGAGTCAGGATTTCACCTTCAAGTAATGTCACTATATCGCATTAATCTAATTGATTGAATCTGTGTCAAGATCTAAAGAATCTAAAGCAAGATTTCTTGCTTAGCCGGATAACTTGTTGGATTTAAGGTAGTCTGGGCTAAATGTGAGTGAATGAATATTAAGTCCATTTAGCCCAGGCTACCTTAAATCTGACATGTTATCCGGCTGAGCAAGAAATCCTGCTTCGTAAAACAGGCCCCAGGTCAGTAGAGCACCCCAGCACTGATGTTTCCCAACATTCAAACCATCCATTTATGGGGTGCCTCCTGTTGGCTACAGTCAGTACTCTGAGAGAGGGGATGACCCCAGAAACAGCAATCCCACTCCTGCCCCCCCACAGCCATATTTAAAGAACGCCCTCCCCAGGGCCAGCATGCTTTGCCCCTGAGGGCAGAACTCCTCCAAGCCATCCCTCCCTATCAACTGCTATTTCTATGAAGTTGTAGATATTTGAAAAACCATATGCTGCAACACTCAGAAGGGTGGTCCGATAACAACGCCAACAGACAATCACCCCCTCCCCTCCAATCAGTCGGTGGGCTGAATGAAAAAAATCAATCAGATGAAATTATTTTCACATGTTTGTCTTTTAATAAAAATAATTCTGTCAAAATACAACAGAATACAATATTTCTTTTCCATATTTCCAGTACATAGGTAGGATTTTTTTTTTCCATTGTTATGTTTTTCTTAATAGTTTTTAAAGGTTTTCAAACATTCATGCTAAGTAGAGGGTAACTTATGCCACAAAAGCCAAAGTCAAACTCAGTAAAATTAAAAATAAAAATTGTGCACAGCTTGTAATAGATGATCAGTTAAATTCCATTCCTTATGTCACTTGGGGTGTTTTTCTGAAGTGAACTTATTTATAATAAATTACCTTATTCCTATGTCTAAATCTTTAAAAGTGGGGCTTCAGTATATCGTGGCTCTTGGTGACGGGGAGCCCAAAGCTCTAAGCTGGATGACGCGACCATGCTTGAGGACTCACTTTTGTCCTGACTCACTTTTGTCCTGACTCACTTTTGTCCTGACTCACTTTTGTCCTGACTCACTTTTCAAGGCTCCCAACTGTCAGATGGCTCAATTATAAAGGTTCACTCAAGGACATGGAAAGTTGTGACAAACGTTCCTGTTTTTCTCGTGTCGGTCCAGGACGCGACTTGTGCGGTCGTCGAAATTAACCTCACAGGGAGGCTCTTGCTACTCTCTTCTTAGGTCTGTAGTAGTGCAGACCAGTTCAAGTAGGCTAGGTATATATGCAAAATCACGTTCAATCGCATCTTTGTGAAAATACCAACAGTATAACTCACCCAGGAGGTCAAGAGCATATTTAACGGAAGGACACCCGTCCTAAAGCCAGAAGTGTGACTCTGAAGAGGCACTGAGCAAACGGTCGCTCTGTCGGGCTGAATGGGGGTGTTCTGCAGCAGCTGTAGGTCATGCCTACGGCCCCCTGTCCTCCCCGACATCCTGCCATGTTAGGGGGGTGCCGTGGAGAAATGACTACCCTGATTGTGCCCAAAGAAGATGACCCTTTAAACTAAGCGTTAACTTTAAGGTGGAGCGACAGGAAGAGCGGGAACTGTATGGGGCAGAGCGCTTCCTGTCTGGCAGCATCCAAAACGTGATTTCTGGAACCTGAAAGGCACCAAGCCTCAATGGCCGCTAGCTGTGTCGAGGTCGTCGCTGATACGTGACCTCGACGCGAAGCTGGACTAAGGTGTCGGAAAAAAAGGTCCTTGACCTGGGAGGGGCTCTGTTTACTGAAACAGAAGGGGGGGGGGGGGGGGTGGCGCTACAGTACAAACGTCTTTTTGGTACAGATGGAGGAAGGACTTTAACTACGTCGGGACGCACAATACCAGGAGGAGGGAATGAACGAGGGCATGGTATCGCTTTGACCTTGAGGGGGGGTGCAGTCACACCGACAGTGTGTGACGGGGGTGGGGCTGTCTCAGGGGGCACAGTTTGGGGTGAAGGATATGGCCCATGTGCCAAGGTTTCACATGCCAAGCAGTCCACGGCAAACGGAAATGACGGCACCAGATACGGAATCACCATGTAAGATAGATCCTCCTTCACATTGGGATTTGGGGCGTACAGCTTACAGGTGAACTGGGGTTAGGCAATGAATTAAAATGTCTGAATGAAAAAAAAATCAGGGGCCCTTAGTCAAAGCTCAGGTGAAAACTTGGTATAATACCCAATAATACCCTAATTTCATAAGATCAAACACGGAAACGTCAAGACAGTCATATCAGAGGAGTCAGGCGACACAAAACAGGGGACTAGAGAGATCTAGCAAAGGACTTGGAGAATCAACAACTGTGAGACGAAAGGACTCAATAAAACCTAAAGGAAAGCTACTGATTGGTGACGCCCTCAGCTCGCTGCCGACCTGTTCCTGCGGGTTCGGTGTTCGGCGATCCACAGGCGGACTGCACTTCTCCAGAAACCGCCAACATAGAATCCATATACATGGATGACGGTGTAGCCTATCGGTGACATAAACCCACCTTCTGTCAAAAATGAAAAGCATTGCTTCGTTCCGGCATGGCTGTCACATTCATGTATGACAGCTGTATTCAGGTCTAGTAATGCTATATCTACATTTAAAACCGTAACAGCCCAAAATGCAGAATGCTATAACATTATGACCTAGTCACAGAAACTCAGTTTCATATATTATATATACATATATATATACATATATATGTATATGTATATATACACATATATGAAAAAAATCACTGTTAATCTTCAAAATTTGAAGCCCATTTAAACAGGCTAGATAAATGGATAAGATGTTAAAAAACAGTCATCACAGTCTTTAAATTAACAGCGATATTTGGCATGTTAGTAAACCTGATCCTTGATCTTATTTCAATATTTAGGAAATAGAAAGAGTAGAAATGAACATTGTGTCCTACATTTAATAAAATGCAACAGGTCACCACAGGATGATGGGTGACTGAAGTTTCCCAGCATGCATCACCAGCATCCTGTCGAGTTTCGTCTCTCTAGAAATTCTTTATTTCAAGTATAAAGGGGCGACTTCTATTCTTTAGTATTAACCAAAAAGCAAAAACAAATTCTTCATTTTTACATGTAATGACGTCATCCCAGGTTAGCAGCCAGTGTAATTATGGTCAGGGGTCAGAAGATCGTCCGTAAGAGAGACACACTCACGGAGATACCAGCGGTTTATCCCGGGACGATACATACTAATCAGGAAGTGACGGTGAAGTCAGCCCATCGCGTCTGATGTCATTTCAATCTCTTTCCAAATATCATGGAACCCTTTCATAAGGTCCAAGAGTGCTGCCTGCGGGACTAGACGGCGTTGTGGTGTGGTGAAGGACCTGGTCTGGCGGGACTAGACGGAGTTGTGGTGTGGTGAAGGACCTGGTCTGGCGGGACTAGACGGAGTTGTGGTGCGGTGGAAGGCCCTGGTCTGGCGGGACTAGACGGAGTTGTGATGCGGTGAAGGCCCTGGTCTGGCGGGACTAGACGGAGTTGTGGTGCGGTGGAAGGCCCTGGTCTGGCGGGACTAGACGGAGTTGTGGTGCGGTGGAAGGCCCTGGTCTGGCGGGACTAGACGGAATTGTGGTGCGGTGGAAGGCCCTGGTCTGGCGGGACTAGACGGAGTTGTGGTGCGGTGGAAGGCCCTGGTCTGGCACCCCCGAGAGAGCCAGCAAGGCGCTGGCAATATGGCGCGCAGAGTCGCTGGCTGGCGGCTGTGGGCCCCGACTCTCTAGCCGCCACTATTTCAGTTTATCACAATCCCACATATCTGGTAAAAGAGCTAAAAATTAGGCACACCACAGAGTCACTGTACTGCTGGTAAGACAAAATGAGCTTCCAGAACATTCCATGCTGAAATTAAATATGCGTTTCGTGTACCTGAGTTCTGGGTGAGAGAAAGCAAAAGGGCTTCACTTAATTACAATGATGTCTTTATCTTATTATCAATATAATTAATACACAAATTTAAAATAGTATGCAAGGAATTTGATTCCGCCTTTAAAAAACAAAAGGAACTAGAAATTTCCAAGATGAGCACAACAACGATGACAAAATAAAAACTAAAAAAAAAACTAGATGAACAGAATAATAATAATGTTTAAATAGTGTCACACAATCTGTATTTGATAATACTAAATTTAAAAAGAAGCCTTTTTCATGTACTGTATTATTAACCCACCCCCCGACCTCCCAAAACATCCACCGGTTGTCAAACGGCACACCAACTGAAATTCATGCTGTCCTATGTCACGATGGCCAAGGAGTGGAAAGTCCTCTTTCTTAGCTGTCCTGTACAGTGCCTGAAGAAAAACGAACAAGGCACATTAAGTAGCTTGTAGTTCTACACTTAATCCACTGGGATATGTACTGAAGTCAGGTTTAGCAGCTTGCTTTAGGTTGCCCTTTTGGAACTGTATCCTGCAATCTAATATTACAGCAATGATGTATTCTGGCATTATTAGAAATGTGTAATACCATTTATAACCAGCAGATGGGAACCAAGTCAAGACAGGAGCAGTCAGTATTGTTCTAGAAGTAACTGACGACCAAACAAGGAAACCAAGGATATTAGGGGAAACATCTGGTAGAAAATAGGATCCTGTTTGCTACATCATGACAGATGATAGTATGGCCTAGGCACTGCGTCAGGGGTTATGGCACCTGGACTTAGAAGGCCATACATTTGCTAGGACAGTGGAGGGAGGTGGACACTTTGTGGGGACCAGAAGGGACAGACATTGACAGGTTTATCGGCAGAACTCAGCAAACTCACTGTGGCTGGGGCTAGTGCAAAAAGCTGTCGATTCTGGCGAAAGAGCAGGACCCAGCTCGGACGCGGGCCATCAGCTGGACGCACTCGTTGGCCTGGGCCAGCGCCAGCATCAGGGGGGGCTGCTTCGGCAGGTTCTGAGACTCTGAGGACCCGAGGTGGGGGGCGGGGTGTTAAGGCACACGGAGACAGAATTTTTATACTATTTGAGATGGTTCAACTCAGAATGATGTTTCTGAAAATATAGGACATGTCTACACCACTTTGCTGGAGTGTGTGAGCGAGCTGGTGAAGATTAATGGCCATTTGCTCGTCCTTGTCCAGCATACTAGTCCCTTACCCAGAATGGCGCTGTTGAGGGCCGAGCAGATCGACTCCCTCTGTGTGGGATCCAGCTGCTGTCCAACCGGGCAGTTCCAGGGGTCTGCGTAGGCTAACAGGCTAAATGCATCCTGAGAGACAGACGGAAAGAGGGAGACAGAGAAGGAGAGTGAGAGGCGGGGACAGGTAGAGGGGCAAACCATGAGAGGCAGAGAAGGGGAGGGAGACAGAAAAAGAGAGGAGGAGATGGAGAGAGGAACCAAACGGAAAAGTTAGACCGAGAGAGAGTGACTGGACTGGCAGCTGGCGCCCAGTCGAGGTTCCCCGGGTTCCACGTGGCTGATGTGATGCCTCGTACCTGCAGCATCTTCTTGTGCGTGGGGTTCTTGCCATAATCCCGGCACAGCTGCTCATTCAGCGCCTGCAACTCGCGGCCGAACTGGATCATCCGCTCGGTTGCGGCCTGGTTCCCCCCGCAGAGCTGCCTGGAAGTGCTGCCGTCCTCTGTGTGTGTGACAGGGGGAGATGCGTCTTGGAGCTTCCGCTACAACATGACCTTCTTGGTGACAGTGATAACAGCCGGCCGGGTGCATGATTAAATATCCGACAGGGGCGTTGATGACAAACAGCAGAGACTGTGCTAATTCTCAGCATCTACAAACATGTGCCAGGGAGGGAGGGGCCCTGAACTACAACTAAAGAGAGACAGAGCAGCACAGTGTGGTTCAGAGCACAGACAGGGACAAAGAGAACAGGGAGTGAGACAGACAGACAGAGACACAGAGAGACAGACACAGAGAGTGACACAGATAGAGACAGAACGGGACAGAGACATGGAGAGAGACAAAGAATGAGGCAGAATGGCACAGAGTGAGACAAAGGGACAGTGACAAAGACAGAAAGAGCGACAGAGCAAGACAGTGACAGAGAGAGACGGTGAGTGAGAATGATTGTACTGAACAGCAGAGAGGCACACAGAGTGTCACACGGCAGGATTTCACACTGACGCACACTTTGTGATATATCCACACTACAATGCAACAGATGTCTCCGTCCTCAGCAGCCAGGCAGGCGGACGGGAGGCGGTGAGGAGACAGAGGGGGGGTTACCGCAAGAAGAGAGATTACAGCAGAGGGCTGGAGAGTAAGCGGCCGCCTACCTGCCAGGCCGTTTCCCAGGCTGTGCCCATCTGTCTGCAGGATCTCCTCATGCTTGTAGGTGCCGTTGACGATCCGTGCAGATGAGGTGTCGGCCAGGCCGTTGGTGTAGTGCTCTGCCTCGATCTCCATCTCGCTGTCGCTGTGGACAGCACCCGGACACACACACACACACACACGCACGCACGCACACAAGGATGGGGAGCAGAATTCAGCCTGCAGTTTTAATTCCTGCTCAGTTTGCGGGCTGTTGTGCTGCTGAAGCAGAAAGTGACCCAGCTGGACACACTTATTATGTCAGCGCTCAACACAGAGATCACTTCATTAATTCATCATTCCTCAGCCAATGAGTCATTATTTATAAACATAATGGCCTTGGGACAAACTGTCCACAAGGGGGCACCAGATTTAACTATGACCTACAGTATGTCTTCATCCCTGCCGTGAATGTAAAGTGGGTAAGGGGAATATCAGGCCAAGGACGCTATGGGGACAGGGGCCCCACCCACCTTCCCTAACCCCGCACCCAGGCCATACCTTCTTATCCTGCATCCTTAATCCTTAATCTTTTTTCAGGACACTTTCCCTTTCTTGCCCCATGATGTCACTCACTTTCCACTATACTCAGCCCACATGTCTCACATTGGTATAGAGCAGCACACTACGCCCTTTAAAGTGCTCCCTACCTTTACCATGACCTCACCGCACATCACAGACACATAACACGTACTCGGACCTCATCATACTCCTACCATCATACCAGCCCTGGCCGTTCACCTGGTCTCTTGATTGCTGGTGCCGCTGTGAGCTTGGGACTTTGTGGAGTCGGTGGAGTTGGACTCAGAGTAGTTGACGGAGGAGGGGGAAGAGGAGGAGGAAGAGGAGGCTGAGCTGATTCCGGGGTATTTGCTGTGGCTCTTGTTCTTGCTGGTGACTCCATTGCTGCAGGTGGGGCTGTCTGTGGGTTGAGGTGGGGGCAGGAGAGACATGGGGGGCCAGAGCTGCATCACTTCAGCACAACCTCTAGGGGGCAGTGCAGTCCCACAGCCTGCAGCCAATACACATGTACACATTACCTGTGCTGTGCAAGTGTGGGTTGGTGGCTCCATGCCGGGGACTTAGGCTGGGGGAGTTGGGGTAGCTGTTCTGGGACTTGGGTGAGCGCGTACCAAAGCAGCGGACCTCGCTGTCTGTACCGTTCACCATCTCCACAAACTGCCGGCACCTGGGGAAAGCAATGGCACATTGACTAATCATGAGAATGGGGAGAGTTCCCGGTGCGCCGCCCTGGTGGTGGGCAGGTGATGCAGGTTCGGGAATTGCAGTAATTCCTTGGTGAGGCTATAACTAACTGTGACTTGAGTTGTAAGAGGTTCCCTCCCCATAACCTTAATCAGACCTAAGCAGATGCTGTAATCTCAAGAGCGTTCAGACACCCCGCCCAGCAGCAGGGTGTGAAAGCAGTGCCACCCCCCACCCCGGGGGGCCACACGGCTCCTCGACCCACTTGCCGGTGTTTCTGCACATCCATACACCCACATATACATGTGCTTCTTCCATGAAAGATATACTCAAGGTTTTCTACTGCTTGTTCATAGCCAGTGTTTATGCTGTTCCATACACACCACCCATCAGTTCCCTATCACACAAGAACCTTAACGCTCAATCGGCGTTCAGTAAACACCGCCTATCTATCCACTATCATGTAATCAGTATTAATACCGTCACGATGTTCAGTATCCACCACCCACCAACCTCAAACTCCATCTCTGTGAGACTCTCCCCCCAGCATACCCAGTGAGAGCCCCCCCAATCATCCACACTTCCCTGTCTCTGTGTCTTTGGGGGGCAGGGTGTGACTGACTGAATCGGGAATTCTCCAGTGGCCGCCCCCCCTTGCACAGACACCCCCGGTAATCACAGAACGCATCTATAGTTTACAGTACAGACAGGTATGTTTTGGGACGCTCTGTGTTGACAGAACAAAAGCCATTAGGTGACCGTGTTATCGTGTTTGCCATGACGGGGGTCACAGGGGAACGAGCCACTTGCACGCCAGCACACAGACCTATTTACATATCTATAATTATTTATAAATTCGTGTCTCATGGTCGAAGCTATTCCAGTAAAAATGAGGCCCCCGTCTGAGGCTACTCACTTCAACATGAAGAGTAAGTTGGGGTTGCGTTCTAGCAGTCCGGGGTATAACTCCTGCGTGGCGTCAATTGCTTCGCCGAGCCGGCCCGATAACACCAGCTTCTGTATTCCTGCATGGAGGAGAACAACATTACGTCACCATTTAATTCTAGCTCTACAGACGACAGACAAATCAGAATTCAAAAGGTGGGCCGGGTTTGACTGTGCTGTCAATCACTATCTGCTTTCGCCCAATCAGAGACACGGGTTAGTCAGTGATTGACAGCGTGATAATCCCGCTACCCTAAAGGGAGTGGAGAGCTCATTCCGCCTTCACACAGGGGTTCTGTGAGTGCACGTGTGCATTCGAGGGAGTCTCACTCTGCCTGTTCTTTATAGAACTCTGCTCCTCCTGGATTATGGTCTCCGTTGTTCGGGCGAAGGCCATGGCGGTGGCACAATACCCATGATGCACCAGGTAGCTGGACACCATACTGTAGCGGTTAAGAGGAACGCAGCGTCAGCGGCCGGAACCGTCAAGTGGGTCACGCTCAAGACCGAGGCACTTCCTGGGTTACGAGAGACGTCAGTCGCTTGTCACATGACGGCAGGCACAGCGGTTAACTGGCTAACTGTGTGGGGCCTTATTGGTATAGAGCACAAGTGTGTGAGTGCATGAACAGTATAGTGAGTGCTAGTGTGTGGGTGGGTGTATGTGGACAGGATCGTGTTAAGTGTGTGCGTGAGCTTCAGTGTGTGGTCATGCAAATACATATGTGTGGACAAAACTTTAACACATTAACATGGTCAGAGGCCGGAGGTGGAAATTTCAGGTGCAGAAAGTAAAAATCCAGACCAGAATTTTGTTTCAGCCAGCCAGTTGAATATATAGAATCATAGTTGCAGAGGTGAAACATAATCTTGGTCTGGATTTTTACTTTCTGCACCTGAAATTTCCATGTCTGTCAGAGGCATCCGGGCTATTTAATTTCAAATAGTACCCCCCCGCAAACTTCACTGCCCAGTTTCACCCTGTTCTACAGTGTGCATTCACTGGCAAATACCAGCACTGTCCCCATTTCAGTGGAGGCCCCCTTGGTTTCAGCCTGGGTAAACCCGTGCATTGAAGCGTGTCTGGGGTACACGAGTGAGGAGGTGTGTTGGAGACATGGGTCTGGGTCCTGCTTGTGTGCTTGCACTGCGCCTCCAGTCTGGGAACACCGCTGTATGTGTCACCGCGTGTGTGCCTACGTCACCATGTGTCACCGCGTGTCACCGCGTGTCACAGCATGCCCTCACTTGTGCAGCACGGCCTGCCACTCGCCCAGCCTCTCCCCAACGGGGAAGCGTGCGATCATGCTGTGGATCTTGGCCCTCCACTCGCTCATGTAGTCCTCGATGTCGAAGACGAACGGGTGCTGCCCAAAGTTAGCGTCCACAATCTCCCCGGGGGTCTGAAGGCCCACCGTGGGGTACAGGTTTGGCTGGAAGCGTCGCAAGCAGAAAGC
>JAODJW010000019.1:22643695-22656264 GCA_026777045.1 Hyperopisus bebe
CTCCCCGACCCTAACCCTACCACCATTCTCCCCTCACCACGCATGCTGTCCACCAATCCCTTCCATATCAAACAGGCCTCCGAACCATAGCCTTCTGCAGGAGATACAGGCCCGTATTGGCGCATGTTTACTGCGCAAAGCGTGCCTCGTAAGCAAGAACACATCATGCGCTGACACACATGCACCTGCTTCCAATCGCAGAGACCCCCGATGCTCGGTCACACACTGACACAAATAAAGACGGCTATTTTTATCCTCCTGGGCCTGCAGCATGCCTTTGCACTCCCTCCATTGCATACTTCATTTAATACCTTCAGGGATTTACTGACTAGAGGGACCAAAATAAAATCTGGAAATTCATTAAGGCACTTTCCCTTTGTGTATGAGGTTAGTGTTCAGCCCTTCTTCCTTGTTTCTTAAAAAGAGGAGGATTCAGAAGAAGAAAGCACTCCTGTAAATATGCCACCGCACGTCAGTAAAAGATGCGGTTCGCGTGAAAAATATAGGCGTCCTCCATTTTGCCTGACCGAGAAACGTGCTGACCTTTGAACCGAGACGCCCGTGTCCACACAGGCAGCGCAGGGAGCATTTCCGTCAAGGACCCCGGGCTGGCTGCCAAGGTCTGCGCTGCTTTCACCCGCGTGCGCGCACACACACACACACACACACACACACACACACACACACACAGGGCCTCTCAGTCCCCCCCATCCCCCTCCGCTTTCCCATTTTGACAGGCCCCTTGTGTCTCCATAAATGAAAACACCTCTTCTCCATAAAAACACAACCGCCGCCTAGCAACTTAGCTCTGGCCCAAGACCAAGAAACGGGAACATTGGCAGGAGCGACCAGAGAATCAGCTGAGTGAGAAAGACCGACTGGGACTAATATGGAGGTTCAGGGCTTGGGGGGGTGGGGGGGTAGCAAAAAGGAACAAGAAAAACTGCACACATGAAATATTAGCATGGCACACGGGGGTGGGGGGGTGAAGTCACGTGGGAGCCTGCTGCCAAAGTAGCTGTCATCTACTGAGGACACCCCCTTTTACTGGACAGCTTGGGGGGGGGGGGGTATAGCTCTATTCTTGGGCTTTTTCCACACAGGCAGGGGTCAGGACTACTATCTCGCTCGAAACATGACACCCGAGGACCCCTCTGGGTTGTGGCTGAAATGCCTGCAGACCAGTGAACGGGTTTGGCGGGCAAACTGGCACACAGTTGGAGAGGACTAGGGCGCCCTGTTTCTCCTGGTGGGGGCACACCTCGCACCCCCATCCGGCAATTTTCCTACACGAGCAACATGAGGCGGGAAAACAACGCCTAGCGGGTCCCTTTGCTTCCATCTCAGACACACGAAGCAGAAACGAACTTCGAAGCTGACAGCTCGGCCCACCTGCGATCACACCACTCGTCTTTTGTTTGTTTAGAGGAAAAAAAACAAATGATGAATGTAAAAATGAAGTAAGAGGAAATCCTGCTATTTTAAGCTTTGTGGATTCATGTTGGGTTACAAAAAAACAATCAATCCCTTTTTGTAATACATTCAATTTCTGATTTGCTAATCAATCACTGATTGTGCATGGGTGCATGCTATGTGTGTGTGTTTGTGTGTGTGTGTGTTTGGGGGGGGGGGGGTGAGGTGGCGGGCATAACAGCAGCAAGATGGAAAAAGGAAAATGGTGTTTTGACAAGTCCGCTCACCCGAGCGACATCAAACCTCACATGTTCATCCTGCCCAGACCCTCCTTAGGTGACCTGGACGGATGCCATCGGCATATGACACAGTTCGCTTACAAAACACCAGCACTGTCTTCACTCAACCATTTCCATTTTTAATCCCCCACACGCAAAATATTAATAAAGAGATAAACGGATAAACAACGACCACGTGAAAATACTGTGAGACAAGTGGAGGTCGTATCACCATTTTGCTCCTCGGTATAGCGGATGCATGGTGAACATTACAGATACCCTAAATTATTATGACGGATAGCCGCTCCTTTGTTTTGGGGGCGAATCCTTACATCGTATAAGCCGAGGAATTATCTTAAGGCAAAAGGACTCGCATGGCAACTTCACACAGGGAAAGCTCGATCCGTGAATTCAGAAGGAAAAAATGCAGATTATATCCGTCTAACACAAAGAAACATCCTGGCGAGTCCGAGCTACGGCAGCCTGTCCTGTTATGATCAACCTGTTTGTTCAGCGATAAATTCACCGTAATTAGGAAAATGATCGCCTATACGACACCTAAACCTCATCACAAAATATTTCTGCCAACATGATAATGATCAGACGACATAAGGCAGCAGGTTCATTATATAAACATATTAACATGTACACACGTATGCGCCTCACGTACCTGAGAGAAATTTTATAGCGTACTTGACATTCATATTTAATCGTATGCGTGTCATGCCTATACGGCATCTAGCTATAATAATACAGTCAGACGCATCGCATCTACAGCTTGTAAATGGTACAAATTATTAATTATTTACGTTTTCAAACTTCTTAGGAGGGCACAGCTACAGATGGCTAAATTATTTTGCGAACAGACAGTCTAATCTGGCATGCCTGAACAATGTCATCGTCAGCCAGCTAACTGTCAATCGTTTGGACATCTATTTTTCTTATTTCTCAAACAAAGCAGGGGCACGGAAAAGCAGCATAAACTACACTGGGGCGACTGCATACGTACAGTCGCATAACGTTATTCCAAATATCAGGCTGGTAGCGTTCAGGATAGTTCTGCTCCGATTAAGGCAGCTAAGTCATGGTTACATTTCGTCATGTCTGTATACCTTTGTAATGCACCCGCAGATTGTTCTGTGAGAGCCCGATGTAGCTGTATTTATCCTTGGGGCTCCACGATCGGGGTAAGGGGGTCTCTTCCTCATTCACGGCCGGGTAGAGCCGCTTCAATCGCTCGTTAAACTCTCGCTCCTGGTAATTAAATGCAGGGTCCCCTACTTGAAGGCTCCCCGCTCCGAGCTCCGCCATTTTTTGCCTATAATGTTTTGTTTTGCTTTTTTCTACTGTATTATGTCAATCCGCAGGAAGAGGGAGAGGGTGAAATAGACTGGAGAGCTAGAGCAGCAGAACGATATCCCCCGGATAGCTAACTCTCTACGGTGGTGAACACCATATACCGTTATGGGTATTGTAGTTATATATGACGTATTCTCCAGTAGACCTTAAAGACACGCTGTATTAATTTAACTACATAACCCATACACACCTTAGATCTACTCGTAGATGTTCACGCATGCGGAAGAGGGGGAGGGGCAATGTAGTTTATTTAACGGGTCAAACTCTAGCGCACAGCTCTAAGTTATACTTGGTGAGGTTTTACCTGACACAACAACAAAACTGGGTTGTCTCCAAATTAAAAATTGATCGGAAAAATGTTAGGTTTATGTCAACAAAGCTACTTTGCTTCACTCACTGGAAAATATTGGGGAAAATGTTTATTTCGTATGCCAGTTAGGTAAACAACATAAAATCAATAACGGTCTTTAGCTACATGTTTAATTAGAGTTTTCACCTACAATGATATTATTCAAAAAATAAGCAGCTAATATCATTCATATATTATCATTTTAAATTCACATTACCATCAATAATTACGATAAAAGATTTTTTTAAATAATAATAATAACACATTTTACGTATATTAATAACCATCTAACTACTTAAAAATGACCTGTGCATTATGAGGTGTTCAATACAGTGGATATAATAAATACTGGTATCTAAAGCATAAAAGTGTAGTATCTAAAAAATGCGCAAGCCTTCGCGGAGGACATCTTTCAGAGGTCCTGTTTGGGTCCTTCGTCTCTATGGCAACATCCTAAACACGGGACGCTAATAGAGGTTCAGTAACCAACCTCTCAAACAAGTACGCAGAGTTTAAAAAAAAAATCGAACTCATCAACATTACTGTTTAGGAGGCAGTATCACGCGGACACAACCAGATGTCGGTACAACAAGACACCAGCTTTCCTCCATTGCAAGAGTCGGAGAAGCAAGACAGAAGGTTATATTTTTGCAATCAGCCGAATTTCTTTTTTGCGTGTATATGTGGGTAACTTTGTTGAATGTTACAGTACCTGTACGTGTTATTCTGTTACAGATTATAGTAATTTGTGAGGAAATGGCGCTATTACTAATGATAGTTGCTTTCCATTTCACTCTCAAATAAGTATCGCATTAAACTTTGTTTTTATTCAGCTGATGATTTGATTTGATTCAGCTGATAATTTGGTCAATATGTCGTTGCAGTCAATTCATAATAAATGAACTATTTTCCCGCAGATTTTCATCAGGCAATCCACGTGTTAATGGGCCAAGTGAAAAGTGGGTTCTTCTGCAACCGGTTATGATGCCCCGAGGGGATGCGTTAATGAAACAACTACGTGTGAGTAATGACATAAAGCACGAAGATCTCCTCTACGTTTTAGCTTACAATGTCTAATGATTTACAAAGAACGCAGTACTCTGGTTATCTTGATTGTTGTGATCTGTGTTCAGATGAAACTTAAGTGCTCTGACTAACCGCTCCCCCTTAAAGGAACTGAAGTGGAAAAAACTGTTAATTTGTAATTAATGTGTTGTTCATGACTTTGAAGAAAAATAATTTCCCTTGCCATGTTTCAAGGCTGTGAGTACCTCCGACTGTCTCAGTACCTGGCCTGCCCATGTGACCTCACAGATTCTTCAGCAAAGGCAAAAGAACCCGTCACTGGGGTTGAATCACGGGTATGGACCACATCATGAAGTTGTTGGCTACATATGTGTGATTTTATTTTTTGAACTTCTGTTACATTTGCTGTAAACACATAGGCTATTGATTGACATCTGTGCTGGGCTGCAGCTTCGCTACGGAGGTTGGCGGTGTGAGGGGAAAGCCTCGCTTCCTGCAGACGCTAGAGCGTTACCTTAGGCTGGAACTGCAAGCTCTGAATCCCCATCAGCCCAAAGCTCAGGAGTGCAGACTGCAGGTTTCACAGCACCTATCGACTCCAGGCCCAGGCCTGTACACTCTCAAAGACCAATGAAACTCGCTCCATATCGCTTCTTTGCCACGTTGATTTTAAAATATAAAATTAGAAAATAATTCCAAGCATCATATAACATAAAAATAAAGTACAGTGAGACTGGATGGAGTTATTGTCATTCACTCTTGTTTGTTCCTTTGTTATTCTGCATAGGGTTTTATGTGGCTCCTAGATGCCACACAGCCAGCTAGGATTTCTTATCCAGTTTCAGTGAGCCCTGTGATGAGCTGGTGATGGTACAAAGGTGAAATGTGAGCCTGTTGCCACATACTGTCCTGGCTGAACTACAAGAGAGGAACCTTATGTCATCATCTTGCTTTATCCGATTTGCAAACCACATAAAACACCAACATGGAAGTCTTTACAATGGCTTGTAAAATGTTTTCTTTCAAAATTTTATTCCCCCACAAGAATAAAATCTACAACCCGAGCTTCTGCTCTCATGGGAGCTGGAGGCACAGAGGTAGCCGGTAGCCGTCCTGCTCCCAGGGCTTTGCAGCCGGGTGAGGCTTCACCTGCGTGCTTATTCTGTGTCTGCTGGCATGTCTGTGGTACAGGTGTACCGGGAAGTTTTCGACTGCTTCATCGAGGACCTGAAAACCTACAAGCCCCTGCTGTCTGCCATCAAAAACGAGTACGAAGTTACATTAGGTATGGCTTACGCGTGGATTAAAATCTCCCAGAGTGTTTATAATGCAGCAAAATATCTTTAGTGAAGAATAATATTAAGCTTCAACAGCTAGCCAAAATGATTCTCTCTACTAATTATATATTACTACTCATACTTAATATAGATAATTTTTCTTGTGGGGATTTCTCGTGAGTTTCCTAATGTTCCAGAATATTCTCTCAGCACATAAGCAGGATCAGATCCGAGAGCTGGAGCCGCTGCGAGCACAACTGGTCATAGTGTCAGATCAGTGTGAGCGGCGTATCCTGGCCCTGCGTCAGCAGGAGAGGTCAGAGGTCAGTGCCCTCAAGCAAGAGGCTCAGTGTCTGCAGAAGATCATTGATGAAATGAGGGAGCAGCAGGACATTCTGCAGACTCAGGTATTTCACCTGTCTGCACACACAGGGCCTGTACTGACCCAGTATAACCTAATACCTCCTTCAGCATATACAGGGACTGTACTGACCTGGTTTAACCTGACAGCTCCTACACCACACACAGAGACTGTACTAACCTGACAGCTCCTACAGCACCCACAGGGACCATACCACACATAGGCAGTCTGGTTCACACCCTAGTGTGGTGTCCAAACAGAGAGCCATTTTAATGTGTGCATGTGGTCAGTAGCGTTTGGTTGAGTCACAAACCTGCCCCAGCCAATAGGCTCTGCTGAGATCCGGACCTCTCTGCTCTGCTGGCCGCTGCAAGGTCTGCCCACACCGGCACACCGCGACTCTGCCTCATCGCTGGTATTTTTAGTTCCAGATGCTTCTGTGTGTTTGCTTAAAGCAGGCAGCCTGAGTCGTGAGACATTCCTCTTTGTCTCTGTGGATATGTCTGGTGATGATGCTTCAGAAATCCACTCAGAAAGACAAGCTTATGTTGAGGCCTGTTTCAGTGACTGACTCTTGAATGGGTGAGGGTATCAGAAGAGCTGAGGTCTCATGCAGTGGAGACGGCATGACCGAGGTCTGGAGGGTGGGGTGCAGTGGGGACACTCTGGGGACATGGACAGTACAAAAAGTGTTAATCTTAGAACACAGAGTGCATATCTGTGAGAAAAGTAGAATTTTACTGGTTGGTAGAAGCATTGCCAGGGCTTAAAGCCCCCCTAAAATGTTCAGTACCCCCGCCCCCCATCACAAATAAATGTGCACTAATTAGTTTGTGTTCTCATTCATTTTCATCCTAATCAGACCCCCCTAGTAAACACTGAAGCCTGCCTTTTCGTAATCTCACGGTTGCCCGAATTGCATGAATATACACAAATCATAGCCATAATTACGGTGTAATATAAGAAAATGTGGTGCTTTTATTTTGGGCACTTAGCAGAATGAAGTTGATGACAGCCTTTATTTTCCTCCCTTGGATTCCTTGCCCATTTTACTGTCGCCCCTCCCTAGAAAATACACCGGGGCAGCCCCTGGGAATACCAAAAGGAAATAACATTTATACTACTTAATTTACAGTCAGTACTGTAACTCTGAGGCATGATTGTTTTCCTGTCTGTTCTCTCTCCTTGTAAGGATTTAAAGTTACAGACAAGAGCAACAGTAAATAAACTGCAGATTTAATAAGTATGCCTCAGCTTTGCGAAGCATGTTAAATGCTGCATTCCCAGCACTGGAGAAAGAAGTAATCAAGTTTAGGGCAGATAAATGGGTAGTGTGAGTATTTACCCTGTGGTCAGAAAAAGATAGATGCTGCCTGTTCTCACATGATCACAGGAGCCTGGGTGGTGATCCCAAGGGTTTTACGCCCCACCTGAACTGCAGCTGACAGCGGCTGAAAAGAGATCGCAAGGAGCCTTATTTTTGAGTCTTAGCAGGGAAGAAAGCATGTTTATTCAGGTATCACATCGTTCTCTGTATCTGCGTAGGTCCGTGTCCTGCAGAGGGATTTGGCTGATCAGTACCTGGCCTATCGTCAGGAGCACGAGGCCCGCAGGCTGCTCATTGCCGGCACCGTCAATGCGGGCCACGGCCCGGGGGAGGTCCAAGTGAAGCAAGGTAGGGGGCGGGGCCACACACCCAGCGATCCAATCAGTGTCAAACAGTTAAGGTAATGGCTGAAAAAAGGCTTTGCCACAGGTAGTGCGATTCTCTGTGCCACCCAGTTTGATCTGGTGCAGCAGATGGTGTAGTGAGTAGGGACTGATGACCTGGACGCTCAAGTAGGTTGTGATATAGGGCTGCAAAGCAACTTACTCAAATGGGATTGCTTTGTTAAAAATGGGTTAATGGTGTTGCTATTGATAAAAGTGCCCAGTAAGAAACTTAGGTTATTACTGATGCAGAGTATATAATGGAGTATAAATAAAGTGAGTGCATAGCCCCGAGTATCATAGTGAGTTCATAAACATGCTCCTGCATATACACCGCCCCCCGCCCCCACCCATGCAGAGAGCGACCCTGCTGAAATGAAGCAGGAGCTGACTGCATGCCGCCGGGATCTGACCCGGGTCCGAGCGGAGATGGAGCGTCTGCGAGCTGAGTATGCGGACATGGTGCCCCGCCGAGACTGGCAGGCTTTGCACTGCGCCCACCAGGAGAGCCAGCTGAGGGTAGGGAGACTGTGCCCACATACCTCTGCGTGGGAACACTGTGCTGTGGCTAAGGGTGGGACCCTGGACAGTCTAGTGATGGTAGCACCACTTCCAAATGACTTGGGGTTGATCAAGGCAATGAGATTATAGATAACAGAATGGGGGCGTTACGTGACTCAGCCACCTAGAAAGCTGTGCCTGTGTAACCATTGGACTCTTCAGTAAGACCCTAACCCCAGTTGCTCAGGGACTGGCAGACTCTGCTTTCTCATTAATATATGACTTTGGACAAAAGCGTCTGCTCAATAAATAAATGTAAGTCTCTTTATCCAAAACTTGAGTCTTACCTGTTTTTCTCGTGTATCACTGTGTGTTTTCCAATGAGATTGAAGTTTAATGACTGTTAATTTCTTGTTCCATAATCATGCTACAGGACCTGCTGCCCCAGAAGCAGAGGTGGAGATTTCAGGTTCAGACAGTACAAATCCAGACCAAGATTTTGTTTCAACCAACCAGATTAATATAAAGAGTCACAGTCACAGAGTACTCAACTGGTTGGATGAAACAAAATCTTGGTCTGGATTTGTACTCTCTGGATCTGAAATCTCCACCTCTGCCCAGAAGTTCTAAGTAACGTCCTTAGATGGTAGGTGACCCCGCATGTTGCTGTGATGCAGCCTAGGCGCTGACCTGACTTTCCTCTTCCTAGCTGCAGACGCTGCAGACAGACTTCGATCAGCTCAGGGCCGAGTACGATATGCTGTTGGAGGTGCACGGCCAGGCTGCGCCACAGCGGGGCCACCTCCAGAGGGCGCCGAAGATGCTGCAGGATGTTGTCGTCCCTCGTCCCCACCGGGAAGAAGGCGCAGGTGTGAGAGGCACCCCCGCTGGGAGGACATATGGAAAACTTAAATGCTGCACTTCCCTGATGGCTTACCCTCCGGTGCTCAATTTTGTATT
The DNA here is from genome assembly GCA_026777045.1 of Hyperopisus bebe. Taxonomy (NCBI): domain Eukaryota; kingdom Metazoa; phylum Chordata; class Actinopteri; order Osteoglossiformes; family Mormyridae; genus Hyperopisus; species Hyperopisus bebe. The sequence continues at coordinate 22,652,930 of JAODJW010000019.1, forward strand.
TGTTTCCTTTTATCAAACTTTATTTTTGGATGTGAGTGCGGGTCTGTTTCCATGGTAATATTTAGGACCCAGTCCTTGGGTCAGTGCTTAGGATTCTGTAGAACCTGACCCTCCTATAGGTCCACGTTACTGCCTTGATGTAACTTTGCAGTCTGCACTACTCCCCTTTATTCACAACCTGGTAACAGAAGTACCTTGTTAGCAAGATCCACCAGCTTTGGCAGAGGTCAATCTGCATCTGCAACCCGTATCATTGTGGGCACGTAGCAGCCTGCTCACAGGTATCTGTCTCCTTAGATCTGCTCTTGGAGAACCAGTCCAGCCAGCAGCTGAAGGGGATCCTCTTAGAGAAGCAGGAACGGAGGACCGCAAACCCAGACACGGAGCAGCTCTTTGCTGACCTGGTATTTGCCAATAGCTGCTTCTCAGCCATAACCACAAAGCACCAGCAACACTGGAGTTAAAGTCGATTCCTGTGTGGCTTTTATCCAAAGGGACTTACAGCTTTAACCGTTAATCCAACTGGATATTGGATTTGGGTAGTTTGCCTTTAAGCAAGGCCCTACAGAAAAACCAAGAAAGCTCTGGATCACTAGTCCACATCCTTAACTCCTACACTGCCCTGTTCCCCTTGATTATGAATGATCGCCAGGTGAAATGTGTGAGTTTCTTTGGATTACAGAATCATTGGTACATTGAGTCTAACCCAGAAGGCACTGGGCTCAAGGCAGGGGGAACCCAGGATTCCATGCCACTGCATCACAGGCGCACTCTTGTAGAGAAACCAGTCGATGGAGAGACCTTGTCTCTGGGCTGTAAGGGGAGGTAGAGCAGGCAGAGGAACGCCACACTAACTTGGAGAGAACATGCAAAACCCACCCACAGCTCCGGAACTGTACAGCTTCTGCCGTAACCACGGAGCCACCACACTGTTCCAAGAATCAGCGAATAAATGTAAATGTGAGGCTCACAGCACCTCTGCACTTCAGAATCCCTGAAGGGCCACTAACACTGTCAGAGTCAGACAGCAACTCCACTGACTCAGCTACTCAGGAATCATGTCATATCAGACATGTGATGTTCACTCTGAATGGGAGCTTATTCATGAGCCAAGCCATTCAGTTAGCATTCATGCCTTTAAGGCTCCAGTTGATGCAGCGCGTTGCTTGTTTTTGAGAAGTAGGGCTCCCTCTACTGCCCATCCGGGGTACTACAGACAGTGTTCCTGTCCACCTGCCGTTTAAGGGGAAGCAGAAGAATTTGAAGCTTGATTTACCAGATTTAGTGAACATCCTACAAGCGGTCAGGAAGGCTGGAAAGCCACTGCAGATGAGGAGGTATTTTCATTCATTATATTTCCTAAATTAGTCTAAACACAACAACCAAGATTGTATCTATCCACCCATTTGCATTACTGTTTATCCTGTATTGCGCCTGAAGTCAAACTGCAGGAAACACGGGGTCGGAAACACACTGGGTCGGGAACGCACTGGGTCGGGAACACACTGGGTCGGAAACACACTGGACGGGAACACACTGGGTCGGGAACACACTGGGTCGGGAACACACTGGGTCGGGAACACACTGGGTCGGGAACACACTGGACGGGAACACACTGGGTCGGGAACACACTGGACGGGAACACACTGGACGGGAACACACTGGACGGGATACCAATCCAGCACTGGCTCTACACACAATCACACACTAAGGACAATGAACACGCATCACTTCCCCTAAACTGCACTTGTTTGACTACCTGGAGTAAACCCACACAGAGCCAGGTAAAAACCTAACCTTAATCCTAATCAAACCCAAATTCCCAAAGGTTTAAGGCTACATTTCTACTCACTAGGCCACCATGTTACCCTATTAAGATTTTATCACATACCGTATATCCATTAATATATACCTGACTATGAAAGAACCTTTTCGGTCTTTCGCTGGTTCGTTTTAAGGCCTTTAGACCTCTTATTTCTCCTACGGTACAAAAACATGCTACGGTGAATTGGAGTTACCGAATAGCCTCATGGTATGAATGGTGTGTGCACTGCGATGGGGTGACACTGCATCCTGGTTATTCCCTGTCTTGCATCCATTGTTTCCAGGATAGTCTCTGGACCTCTGAAACCCTGTATAGGACAAGGGGTATAGATGATGGATGGATGGAGAGATGGGTGGATGGATGGATTTCAGTTACGCAGCAGTTTGGAGGGTACAATAGTAGACATGGTGCCAGAACTGCACTACACTGTATACTACTGTTATTGGAATGCAATTCATGTTGAAACTCCACATACCATTAATGTGCCCCTGAACTTACCCTGGCCTGCTTCAGTAAATATGCTATACAAGTGAGTATTAGCTTGTAGTACATAGGCTGTGATCTCAGTGATGTGTGTGACTGACAGGTGGATGAGAGTGTATACCACAGACAGAGCAGCATACTTTCTCATCTGCTGAAAGAGTTTGTCAAGATCGACACTACCAAGAGTGGAACGCTGACCATTCGAGAGTTCAGGTGAGGATTTCACAGTACAGGTGTTAGGGGGGTAGGGCAAGTTAGGGTCAGTGCAAGATGCATATACTACCAGACAGGCTCTTGGGTGATTGGGGAGGAGTGAATGTACAGAGATATAAATGGGGATGCCTGTTGGATCGTAAGGAGGGCTGTTGGTTCGCACTACACAGTGAATCCTTGCAGAGGGTCTTGCCACTGAAAGGAGAGGATGGCATTAAGGAGCTGGTGAAAGCTGCCCAGTCTGAGATGGACGACAGTGAGGATGTGATCTCCTATCAGACCCTCTGCGCAGAGGTAATAGATAAATCAGAGTAACCAGCACCCTCATGGTAACCAGCAGCATGACCGAGTGTGTTTTTGCTTTGCAGCATTCTGACAGACCACATAGAAACTTCCTTCATGTGCTGATGAAGCAGGAGGACAAACAGAGATAATTGTGCAGCTGGAGTCCAAAGAGCAAAGAGAGTCTATTCAATTGGCACATTGACCCAGTGTTGTGACATTAACCCTGATTCGAGGTTAGTGCTTTGGGGAATATGCATAGATACAGATTTAGAGGGAGCTGATGTGGACTTATGTGCAAGAGGGACTTTATAAAGCATAGTCTGCTTAAATTTCTGATGATGAAGTGATTTAATTAATTTCACACTCCTTTCAAAAACAGAAAAGTTAATATTGACAATCTCAGAAAGGCCTTCCAGAGTACTGACCCATATCTCAACCAGGGCCAGTCAGCAGAGCCCCCAGATCAGTTGAACTATTCTTTTGCCCCCATGGGTAACTCAGTGTCTTGTGGAGGTTGATGTTAGCATGG
>JAODJW010000019.1:22691475-22710397 GCA_026777045.1 Hyperopisus bebe
CCCCCTCCCCCCATGCCGAAACTGACGGCTGAATTCATCATCTGTAGAGCTCCTGTACAGGTGTTAATTTTGGTTTCCCCTGAAGTTCTGCTTCTACTGTACATGTTCCCTGGGTTATTTAACTCAGACGGGGCTGAACATTTTTCCTATAAAAAGCCATCGGTTGGGTTTCAAAGAAGAACAAAAGAAACCCCACTTTTTACGTTCTCCATTTTATTTGAAAAATAACAAGGAAACAGGATCACAGGAGAGAGCAGATGATAATCTGACTGTCGTACGCTGCGCATTGATGCTGACTGTTCATTCCTCATTTCTTTTTTCCCCAATTAAACGAAACGATTCACTTCTACCTGCGCTCCTTCCTCTGCGGTCTTTGTTTTGTCTAGAGAGCCGCCTGAAACCGAAAGAGCAGGTCATAGCAGACACTTTCGGTTTTCACTGCGGGCCGAGACCCTCCCTTCCCTGACCTCCCTGCTCTTCAGTCCCGAGGTTGAAACTGATACCCATCTTTCTGCACGTTTGAGTTGAGCGAAGCGCTCACCAACCCTGGACTGCTTCCCCTTGGCTCACTGCTTTAGATATCATTTTTTAAAATATATATATATGTTTATATGTTTATATTGTTGTGTGGAAAAAAAAACACTGTGTATTTCAGTCAGGTGAGCTTATAATTCGTTTAAAACTGAAATGCTGGGAGATTATGGCTGCACTGTACAGTTTAACTCTTCGGAAACAAGGTGGCAATATTTTGACAGTCACGCGAGCTTGGCTATAATGCGTGATCTTTTGGGGCTGTATTATAATTGATCTCTACCCCAGTCTCAGGCAAGTAAGTCATCGAATGAGAGAAGTAAGTCATTCAATGAGAATCATTACAGGTATGCTGTCATTATAAAATTACCGAATTGCACTACGGATTTATGCAAGTAATTTGGAGGCTGCAATATTACTTTTAGTCCCTAGAGGGCAGTCCTGTGGTGAAAGTGTCCTAATAATAATGGGTCACCAAAAATCTTACGGGCATAAGAACATGTGTGAGTAATTATGGCCAAGGGGCTATAACTTCGCGATATCTATCATGCTGATGATGTGAATGTAAAAACACTCTTCATGATAAGTACTGTGACAGTTTGTCTCACCAAATGATTCATGTCTCCACTGCGGCTGTTTACTTTGTATTTTTGTTTTAACTCCTACCAGGTAAAACCCACTAATGTGCAAGATCAGTAAGCAGGAAAACAGCTACCAGCTGATCTCTTTAGGCTTTTAAAGCATTGTCCTCCACTAAATAACACATAAATGTCAGTTTCATGGGATGGAAAATCCCAGTTTCCCAAAGTGCCTTAAGTTGTACTTCCAAATCTTTTTGAAGTTTGCAAAATTGAACCTTAAATGATCTCAGTTTGGTGTGGAATGAGAATTTGGTGTTAGCATCAGCTGGTCCTCTGTTACCTCAGAACCGCGTTGCATTAGCATTACGACGGTCTGTCTGTGCAGTGATGGGCTTGTAGGTCTCTTAGCTGTATCTGCCTTCTACAGTCAGACTGGTGGCAGGTTATAAAACCTTGGTTTGTTGGAGCTGAGATGCTGTGGCGGTTTTAGGCTGTGATTGACCCCCCCCCCCCCTTTGGGACGGATTTTGTGACCAATGGAAGGATACAGAGTCGGTGCCTGTTTAAGGAAAACCAGCTGAGTACAAAACATAAACACCTGCCTTCTGTTTGACCTGTTCGGATATGGATATCATGAAGCCAGTACCAGAGTAGGTGGAAGTTGTAAGACATTATGAGGGTCAAAATAGTAAAAGTAGTTTTGAAATCACTTTAGGTTGGTATCAATATTATTAAGAGTACTTCTGCATTATGTGTTCCTTGCATGTTTCATTTGTCTGGAACTTGAACAACATCTGTGAGGAATATCATACCTCTATATTACTATATAATAGACATCAGAAAAAAAAACAATTAGGTTGAGTCCTGTGTCATTCTGCATACTTCTATTGTATGATTTATTAGAAAATACCTTATTACACCAAAGCTAATAGCAAAAAAATAGCTTGAGTTGCCATTAATAAAATATCGTCATGCATGTCATGCTTGGGGAAGATGCGCTCGCTTGGTATGTGGCTTGCGTTCGAGCCCTTAAATGGCGCCCTCTTTTGCCACTCTCCCTCCGTTATTGTGTTAGAGGCCGTTTTCCCCTCCAGCTGCTCCGAGGCGCCTGCTGAAAAGGCGGCCTTTTATACGGCCCGCTGGCCTGACTTCTGTCCAAAAGTGATGGTGTGAAATCTCAAACAACATCTCTTCTCACTTTTTCGTCGCGTTTTGTAATAATGGTAACTGAACACTTCAGAGCTTGTGTGAGAGCCCATTTTTTCTTCTTTGGCTTGCTAATATAAGCCCCACGGAACAGGGTTCAGCTGGCAGAAATTAAAAAGGTCTTTGACCAGTTTACTTCCTTCTGGAATGAAAGTACTCATTTTGCATTGGATTTCATAAGTCAGTAGTTTAACGTATCATGTCACCCCCTCTATTATGTTGTACACGGAGAAAATATTCAAGCAGCAAATAATGAACATTGTGAAGCGAGTGCAGGAGGGAATTGGGTTACTCATGAAAAAGTCAGGGTAATGTTACGTTTGCACTGTTTAATTCAAATAGTTCTGATTTTGATCAGGTTTAACGAAACAAAATGGAAAAGAATGTCAGGAATTTGTTGCGCTTACTTATGCTATATATTTATAAATGTATTTTCCGAGTTTCTCCGGGTTTTTTTTTTTGTTGTTAAAGACAAACTATTTGTATCTCTTCGTCTTGTTAAAAGTTATATTGATTGTGCTTAAGCTGGTATGTTGTATATTTTACAGTTTTCTCTTTTGATCTAGCTTTTGGATACAATCTGAGAAACGCGTAAAATAAAATGTTTTAACTTTCTTTTGGATACAGTTTAAGAACTGCACAAAATAAAATGTTTTAACTTTCCTGGTATTCTGTTCTGATTATTATCCCGGTGTATGATTTTTGAAAGTCAAAACTCAATAACAGTGTGATTTTCTGTAAGTCAGTGAACAACAGTAATATGAAAAAACTAACAAAAGGCTAAAAAAAGCAGGTGACTGTATGTGCGCCAGTCACGATTATGAAGTTGCGCGACTTATTCGACAGTACGTAACCGATCAAAAGATATCAAACATCGCACTACAATGAGGTGCTTTACCGATTCTATTAGCACATATTCGATAACAATGTGCTATAGTGTTAATACACTTCCTGAAAATAGAATTTTGAGCTAACTTTTGTTTCATGCCTGTTTCCACTGAAGCTTGATCTCGCCCGCTTCTTTGTAGGATGAGACGCGTATTTCACTCAGTCACCCAGTCAGTCCGTGCCTCCCGCCGCGCTCACATCCTGCCCTGAAACGGACGGCTGCTGGAACAGCCTGCTCCCTTATTTTTCGCAGTCATCCACTGATAATTTAAAAGAAATCACCATCATCTCTTTTTTTTACTTCTTTGGATTCTATTCAGGATGAGGATTTCCTTGAATTGCGTGTGTTTGGTCATGCCTGTTGCTCTCCATCTCAGTAAGTGACATTTTTCACTTTTCTTTAATTGTCTACTTTGACTTGTATTTCGCGTTATTTTCTGCCTGTCGTTTGCGTGAATTTTGTAGGTTCTATTTTCGCTACTCTGCACCCAGTTTAATGCGAACGCGTGCGTACGGATACACTTGTAAGAAACTGAAAGATTATTAGATTATTAACGGCGTTATCGATGGGAGTCGGCACAAGACAGCAAAGTGTGCATTCAGCATTGCAGTGTAAACCACCAAAGCGATTGGTCTGAAATCGACTTACAACATTGCGGTTGCATTAAGTTATACGTATATCTATTTATGTACGTATGCCAACACACATCTTCAAAAGTTAACTGCAGCATAGATTGTGAATCTTCCGTGGAAATACAAGTGCGTTTATTATCTGACTTATAAAATTTAGGTTACTTTATTGTGTATATATTAGTTTTAAGTATAGGATAATGCTGAAATTCACTTATGCTTTCAGAATCTATATCCTTATCCGAAATAGTGGTAACTACCTAGTTTTGTAACCTAACTTGTCTATTTGGTTAAGCTGACATTTCGGGTTTGAACACGGAAAATAATACTTAAGAAATCAGCCATGTAATTCTTCGATAAGATTTCCAAAATCGCAGTTTAAGACGGTGGGCTGTCGGGTTAAAATCCACGTGATTCCGGCACATCTAACTGACAGTGAAGGTGTGCGATCAGCCGCTGGGTTTATACGCCCTGTGCTCTGAAACCGCAACACGGACAATTTCACTGCAGCTGCAAACGTGCAGCAGGTTATAGAAAGGCGATGTGTCACCTGTCCGGAAAGCTTCAAGTCATCATATACAGGCAGTATTGTCCTCCAAGTCGTAATATCATGATAACTCTTGACAGCATCTGATGCAGTAGTCTGTCTCGGCATGCATTAACTCGTTTTATATTATAATGCATCCACATCCGCATGTTACCTCGCTGGGGAAATAATATGCTGACAAATAGGCTATAACTAATCTGTGAATGAATTGCAACCGCCAGAGCATTCTCTCTCACTGGAGAGCGAAAGCGGAATAACTAGAGAATTAAATATCTTTTCTTTTCTCTAGCATCAGTAATTTTTAAGGTTGTTAAAACCATGCTGTCTGTTAATCCTTTCCTGGTATTGTTATGAGATTAAATGGATTTGTTCAGACGCGAGTAATCATAATCTTCCTATTAATAAGTGGCGCATTGACAGAACCGTGCAAATCAGCGGAGATTTCCACTCTATATGAGTGCTGGTAACGTGATGACGACAGTAATTCAAAAAAGTTTCGCATTTTGAGTCATTACCAAAAATCGCATAATCTGCGTTATGTATTAAGTCTGTGGACCTAAAAATTCTTGGTGTAATATATTATTCTCCGCTTACGTACGTAATTCTTAAATTTTTGCTGCTGCGGCACTGTATTGACCGGAATTGCGCTCTTTGCACTTGTTTGAATGGACCTATGCGAAATTTCTATGGTATTCAGTGCTGGCTTCAAATTTTCAGCGTCTCCCACACACTCAATCGAAGAACAATGCACATATTAAGCAGCCATATTTCTCTACCTTCTTGGTGGCTGTCAGAAAGCTGCCCTTTCCTGGGGCGCCCTCTCTTCCCCTCTCCCATCAGGTTGCTGTTATTAACGCAGAATGTCAGCATACGTCCTTACAGCCACTCCAGTACCATCCTAGAAATTGGAAGATCTGAAGTGAGCCGCATTTCTTAACTAAAAACACTTGTACCCTTTCACACATGCACACAAATCACGTTTGTGATACAGCATGCCTTATTAGCATGGTAATTTAACAAACTGGATGGATGGAGATGCCCTTCCTGCCCACAGCTCTGACTGTGCACAACCCAGTGCTTGATCGTAATACTTTATTTGCCATTTTTACAAGCACCAGTGTGAGTACTCAGGAATTCTTTGTTTCTTTCTCTCCTGTGAGACCTAGACAGGTACAGGTGTGTGTCAAGGCGCAAGATCAGGCTATTTTTTCGGAGCAGCTTTTGGGGATAAAGGCTGCTTGACTCTTACACGCTCCTACAATAATTATGTTACTATGATAAATATTCAAACCCAAATCGAGGGTAGACGTAAGAACTAAATGCCCAGTAGTGATATGATCACTCTGCCAGCCTACTGCATGGCATGGTGGGTATGGGTGGTTCTGAGCCCACCCAGATGAAACATGGGCCCACCCATTCAACATCCACGGCAAAGGATAAAGTACAACAAAACCATCTGACCGGAATGCGGGTGCATGGTTAGATTATTCGGAGGAAAAGTGCTGTTGAGAAGCAAAGAGATTTTTCTTTCTCTTTGTTCATTTGGTCTTAATGATGCCACAGATCATTTAATAACTGATTTAAAAAATACACAGTGGAGTTTATAGTATGATTATATCAATAAGTGAATTGATATGGGACTGGCCCTCCTGCTGTTCCGCTGGCCCTCCTACTCTTCCGCTGGCCCTCCTGCTGTTCCGCTGGCCCTCCTGCTCTTCCGCTGGCCCTCCTGCTCTTCCGCTGGCCCTCTATTGCTGTCAGCCACGGGACCCTACTGACATAGGCACAGATTCCTAACTGCAGAGCCACACAAGGATGCTGGATAATCCTGAGAAACAAGCAATCTCTTCTTGTTTCTTTTCTTCACCCCTTCTTTCGCTCCCACATACACTCTCCCCCTGTTCTTTCTCTCTATTTCTTCATTCTTATATCTATTCCTTCCAGTTTTTAAAAATGTAGTTAGTGAAACGCAATTTGCTTTGCCTTAGTTTTTATTACAAGGATTCGAGGAATACACCAAAAGATACACTGTATCTAACAACTGAGGTGCACTGACATCCCTGGGCTTGTGGGTTCGGTCCCTCCTGCCCCAGCCCTCTGTATCTGCATGTTCTCTTCATGTTTGAATTGTTTTTCCTTTAGGTCTCCTGGTTTCCACACAGGGGGGTGATCATGCCCCATGCCCATTAAGGGATGCTCTCCAGTTTCTTAATAAGCCATTTATAGAAATTGGATGGATGGACCCAGTTGTAACACAACAAAAACAGTTGTAAATAAATGATGTTAAACGCTACTAATAAGGAATAACTCGTTTTACACCCTCGCTTTTCAAGTAAGCTGATGTACGGCATGAGACCCATGATGACACCCCCAGGTGTCCGAATAAAACAAATGGCTGCTTATTAGTGGTTTATCGGCAATGGAGGTCCTGTGGGATGTACACACACGCACACACACATGCACACACACACGCGCACACACACACGCACACACACACGCACACACACACGCACACACACACACGCACACACACGCACACACACACACACGCACACACACACGGTCTCACGCTCCCCCAAACATCCTGCATGTATGCATTCATCACGTTGAAATGAAGATAAATAGTCGGGGTCACATGATACAATCATACAGGTACGGGCTCTACAGTCTTTTTGGGGGGGTGCTTAATTAAAAAGCAATTATTTAAATCAGTGTTTCCCGATCCGGTCCTTGGAGATCCAAAGACAGTCCACATTTTTGCTCCCACCCAGCTCTGCAGCAAAAATGTGGACTGTCTGGCAGGGAGCTCAGAGGGAGCAAAAACGTGGACCGACTGTGAGTCCCCAAGGAGCGGATTGGGAAACACTGGTTGAAATGAATGCAAATCCACTCCTCATACGGGGTCATCCTCAGCTGCACATTTGTATCCTTGGCTTGTAAGACTATTAGAGGGAGTTTATAGTAATTATGGAACAGCCAGCATGGAGGGCAGTTCAGGATGTAATTCCTCCAGCAGGGCATCACCTGGGAGGGGGTGAGGTTTAAGTTGCACACTGTCCTCACACCTGCTACCGTCCTGCTGGCTCAAGTCAATGAACAGCGCTGGACAAAAAGCAGACAGTTATGATCCCAGGATGAATATTCATGCGTTCGCTTACTGTTCGCATAGCTGCTAAGTGTTTATTCTAGGGGGGCGCCAGCAGGGGGCTCCACTAGCTCTGCAGTACCTTTTTCAATTTAAGCTTCTGGCTCTGGCATGTATTTTCACAGTGAATGAGTTCCCATCAAACCGGCAGAGTGACCATTGCAGCGTGTGCCAGTCTTTGTGTGCCGGCAGTCGCTTTCCATGGCTCCTCTCCAGAGATGCTTTCTATTTGCTAATGAGTCGTTCAACCCATGACCACTAGGGGCAGCGCTGTCCCTCAGTAGCACCCTTTGCTTCATGGTCAGTGCTTTTTTTTTCCTGTGTTAAGGATCATCCACTATATGTATGCAGGTCAAGTGGGCTGCTTATTGCTCGTCTCTTTTAAGCCCCATCAAGGTTCTGGCCCCTCAGGCGTCATCCCGGCCCACGGTGAGGGCCCCGGCACGCCATTTAAATGTCCCACTTGGCCGACAAGGACAAGGACCGCCGGGGGATGGGCGATGAGTCAGCAGGGCTGAAGCGCTAAGGGAGGCGAGGGACTGTGGGAAGCTAAAATGGCCCTTAGAGGCATGATGGGTAATTTCTGTTCAGATGCAGTCATGGCATCTGAGGATGGGACAATGAGATGTGAACAGTGACGTATAAAGACATTGGTGTTGTTTGAGTGGTGTGAATAGTCCAGATCTCATCTCTAAATAGAATAGTAGGAAGAGATCATCTGCTACATCAATATCATATCTTGGAATGAAGGAGACGTAGGGTGGAGGAGAGGCGACAGAAGTGCATGGAAGGAGGGAGATGGAGGATGGAGGGGGAGGTGACAGAAGTGCATGGCCCCAGGTTTTCGTACCGGAAAGTTCTGTGTGCCCTTCTCGTCTCTGAGCCCTGGAAGTCTCCCTGGGAAACCTGGACCAAGTGATAAGTTACATCTGACAACTTATATGTTGGGTCAATAAAAACTCATTAAGTCCTAAAGTGGGTCACCACACTGGTGTCCACTTCAATACGTTTCCTAGTTACTCTCGATCAGAGTAGATGGGAGAGTGGAGGACTGGATCAATGCTCGCAGGGATGCAAATGAATAAGGGAGGGTCATGTGACCCAGACGCATGCAGGTCCTGGATGTTGCAGGTTTACGTCCCCGGTGGACCCTGCTGTAAGTACCCTTGTTGATAGGAGCTTCAAACCAGGAAAATCATATTAGATTCTCTCTGTGTGGGTAGGACAGGCGAAGAGAACCACGCCATGTGGTGATGGGATATGGAACAATCCTCTTTTTTGAGACATTGTGGATCTAGGGAAAGGGTCAGGGGTGGGTACAGAATGACGCAAAGGGGACTTTTATAGCATAACGGAACATAACAATCGTAAACGTGCTCTGTCTTGGAGAAATAAAAAACAGGAAACGATGGTGAATTTCAATGTGCAGCCACGTTTACAGGTGAGGAAGAACAGAGCACCTCAATTTGGTTTTTTTTCTTATGAATGAGAGGAGATGGGCTATATCGACACAATTGACTCTGGTTTCCTAGTGCCCCTCCCCCTCCAAAAATTGATTGCTCCACAGATCCGAATTTTTGAATAAAATCGTCTCTTTCTCAGCCTCCCTGGGGTTCCGACAGCAGCTGCTTTAAGATTCTGAAAGTTGCAGTTTGACAATTAATGTATTTTTCTAAAGCTCTGAATCTAATGCATGAATTCAGGCAATTGCAGAGAGTGGAGCCCAGCTTGAATTTCAGATAGAGTTATGAATTATAAAATGTATAACAACAGGGATGGCATGGGTGTTGGTGTTGGGCTTGGGGGAGCAGGATCTCACTGGATGGCTGCTTTCAGCATTCAAGCTTCTGGGATGATCTGGATCCTTCTCTGTTAATGGCAGCACTGACTGCTGACTTATGGATCTTTGGTGTAAAGTTCACTAAAGACGTAAAAGACTAAAGTTCTCTGTCACAGTGCTTGGCTGCTCTACATAATGACAAGCGGCCAAATAGGTTTTCTTTAACGCTGACCTTTTTCAAAGTTGACCGCTATAGTAGTCTGCCTTGCCAACCCTCCTTTCACACAGGACCAATTGTAGCCAGATGTAAGAGAGAGGTTTTAATGGATTAGGTTAGATAAACTTTGTTGATCCCAGTGGGAAATTCTTGTGCATACAACAGCAAGGTACATAGTGCACAGATGGACGTACACAGATAAACCGACAAGGTACAGGACGAGCAAGTGTGTAGGCGGGGTCCGAAGAAATGAAAGTACACAGTGCTCAAATAATAATCTGAAAAGCAGAATAATATGGAGTATAAAAGAGAGAAATAAATGTCCATCCATCCATCCATTTTCCAACCCGCTTATCCTTCTGGGTCGCGGGGGGTCCGGAGCCTATCCCGGAAGCTACGGGCACGAGGCGGGGAACAACCCTAGACGGGGGGCCAGCCCATCACAAGAAATAAATGTCAAGAAATAAATAATAATATTACTGTAAATCAGTCGATAGCTAATAAAGTGACCAGGTCTTGGGTTCGAAGAACGTATCTGCAGTGTGGGCGAGTCACCGGCTGGTATCACAGTATGACGTGAAGCAGCTTTATGTGTGGTGTAGCAGACTGGCCATTGCCTGTGACAGAATCATTATCTCTGCGCCTCCCAGCTCGACTGATGCCTTATTTCACTTTCAGAGGGTTATTGGTCTGACCCTGACCTGGAATCTGGGTCCTGCCATCATCATGTGTTTCACCTGCTCCTGACCCATTCTCATTTCTCTCAGTCTGTTCAGTGACCTCTACACATTCACAATCCGTCTCACATCCTTCATGCATCTGATACTCCATGCAGTGTCTTCCCAAGTAAAAGTCCACATAGTTACAGGACCCAAGAAATCTAAGATGTTACCAATTAGACGTTCAGCTATATTCTACTATATTCTGCCATGAGAGAAATTATTGTTATTGGCGGAACTTCAGAAGTTCTCTGATCACAATATTAGCACATTAGCACAGCTAATGTAATATAATAACTGACAAAATAGGAAATGAGTTGCAACCTAAGGTGTTTAAATACAGAAATGAATGTTATTTTCTTTAATGAACAAAAATAGTTCCCAAAATTCCTGAAAATCTCTCAGTTCGAGCTTTTTCACGTCTTTCACAAGTGTCTCCTTCAGATGTTCTTCAATGGTGTCCTCCGCTCTGCCGTTCAAACTGGTTAATCAGGTTGGATTCAGGTTGGATTGATCTCGGTGGGAAACTCAGCAGCAAAGCAAAGTTTACACTGGGCAGCATTAACTGCAACACTAATGCAGGAACATCATGCAACCACCTTGTTATTCTCCAGCACTGCATATTCACTGCAGGGTCCCAAGAAACCCAGAGCCTATTACAGGAGTTCAGGCCATCACTGAGTCTGAGAAGCTCTGGAAAACATGGGGATCTACAGAAAAGTCTCTGTAGAAAGTAGCATCATGGACATGGCTGCCCTTTGGAAGCCTCACTCCTCCTTCTGGCTCAAACGCAGCCCCAATTTCCCACAATGATGTCACACCAATCACCCAAACAGCGATTATCTCAAAGCTGTAAGTCTATAATTTATGTTACGCACCCTGAGGTTGTGGAAGCCTCAGCGTTGGGGGTGGAGCCACAGGGGCCCATGCTGAAAGCTGATTGGCCCCCCAGAGTGCTCCCTCCCCTGTTCCCCGTATGAATTATGGTCCTTCTTATGTCCCCTGTCTTAAAAAAATCCTAGAATCACTCCTGCTCAACATGTACGATTTATGTAAAACTCAAAGTCTCGCTAAAGATTTTAGGCAGCTTTTAAGTTTTTTTTTTTTTAGTTCTCTAAAAAACTGAAAGCTTCTATTAGTTTTTGAGACAACCATGACCTGGATGCCAGGTTAAGCTGTGCTGCTGAATACCGATCTGGGAAAATTCAATGTGCAGCGACAAGGTTTTGCCTTTGGTGCAGGGCGTCATGCCCATATCTGATTGCTCCACACTGGGTTCTCTAGCCCTGCTGCTCTCTCTGTACTTCTGTCTCTGCCAATATATGCCTAGAGGTAAAAGCACATTGACTTTAAGAAAATGTAAAAATTGGCCAGACTGCCGAAGATTCAACTTATCATTTCAATGTCCAGAAATGACACATTTAACTTTTTTTCACAAAAATAAATGATATTTCTTATTTTGTCATTATTTCTTTCAGAAGCCACACTGAAATTTAAGTCAAAATTCGGTCAAAAATAGTGTTCAATGTTATTATCTATTTTCTCAGAAAACCCTACAAAACAAACAAAACAAAGTTCTTTTTTCTGGAGATTCATAGCAAAATCCCACAGTCACTGGGCAGAACCCCCCCCCCTCATGAAAATGGAGGTGAAGTTCCCATTCATCAAATCAGAGGGAAGCCCGGTAGCCCATATCTCAAAACCATTAAAGATAATGATAATGAGGTTGTTTTTGTCTTTATCTGGTATCAGAATTTATTAAATCAAACCTGTGACAATTTCCAGTTTCTACCTGCTGGTACCTGCTGCCAAATGATGACTAACAAGGCTAGACAGAATCAGGAATAAATGCTGCTATCAGCCTCATCTCTGGTTTTGGCCTGTAGTCCCCTGCTCATGTGATTTAGACTACAGGTGCATCTCTGTACATTGTCTATTTTTGTTAATGTAACATTGTAACATTGTATGTGACTGCGTTCATTAACGTGGTGCCTTTTCCACTTAGTCTCTATTGTCCTAGTGGGGCACCTGTACAATAACATTTGAGTTGAATGAAGAGTCTGGATGACAATCTAATCGAATGTGTTTCATTTTACAGTGAAATTTAGCAGATTTATTTAGAATATTTGACTTATAACTGGTTTGAGTTTTTTTTTTCCATCCATCCATCCATCCATTTACTTCCGCTTATCCGAGCACACAAAAATTGATTACACAACTACACAATGATTACACAATTACACAATGATTACTCAATTACACAATGATTACACAATTACACAATGACTCACGGACCCCCTGTTGAAGACCCTTGTATTAAATGTATTTCCTGTGTACATTTAGGCCAGTAGAAACCGATTCGACTTGTCCACTTTCCTCTGGAACCGCTGTAAACCCTGAGCTTGTAAATAAAGGGTGGTGTATACAGAATTTGAAACATGTGTGATAGACATGACACATCTGTAATGTATCTGTCTATTCAAGCACTGTGTTGTACATAAATGTATGATTTTCCAATTCATAATTCATGACTAAATCACATCCTCTGTATTACTGAGTATGGTCGTATATCTGTACTGATCTGTACAAAACAACTCGTTTTGATAAATTTTTTTAGCTCAGTCAGAATTTCAGAGCAAAAGCTCCTTAAATACCACTGGAGACTACCTTGCGGAGGTGTTCTCTGCCTTGCTCTGGTCATACGCACATTTGGACCGTGCCGTTTGAAATGAGTTGCCATGTTTGGCTGTGTTTTCGGCACCATGTCTGAGTTTGGTATGACAGAGCTGACAGACGGTCTTGGTCTTTCTCTAACATTGGTGTAATTTATGGGGAAACCAGAATGTTCATAAACTATCATTACTGTAACCAGCCTTAGCAGTATTAGCAGTATAGCCACAACCACAAATACCATAATGTTTTACGTATTGAACGTCTATTTGTGAATTTAGATTCCACCCATGTCAAAACACGCATTCATTCATTTCACTGTGCATGCCAAATCGAAAAAGATATAACATACTGTACACCACAAATACGTTACCGTTACAGCCCTAATGTTTAACCGAAACAAGGTATTCACATGAAATTTAGTTGCATACAATCAATGAAAAATATATATGTATATTTAAATGCTTGTTATTATTTAGACTATCATTACCCAGACAAGTTTCCTTTTTCAGCATGAGGCAGGTGCGGCTGCCCAGCTTGCAGTGCCTTAAAGACGGCGCTCACTGCAGTCACTGGAAGAGTCTGGTTGCCCCAGAAACAAAATAAACAGCAAAGGAGCGGATGACTCTTGATGTATGCAAGTCACAGTTCGCCTAAACAGCAAACAGCATCGAGTGCATCCATAAATGATAATAACTTGACAGGAGCACTGTGGGGCCTATCAATAATCATCCTTAAGAGGTGTTGGTGGAGCTCTGTTGAATAATATGAGGAAAGGCACCTCGAACGCAGATTCTGAGCTACACTCCAATGTGCTTTCACTTTATGAGGAGGCTGAATCTCCTGACAGACTCCAGCAGTTAGAAGACAATGACGTCTTCAGCAAAGGATATTATACTAATCATATTAAGAAGGATATTTGTCTTGGTGCTACATTCACTTTATAAGTATTATATAGTAATTTAATTCCTTTAATTAGTGGAGTATTTTCTCTCTCCCTGCACACTGTTGGCATACTTCTCAGATGTCCTGAAGGCCACTGATTCCTTTGTTTTGGAAGATAGATGGGGAATCACTGCTAGCCTTGCAGCTGAGAAGCTGTTCGCTAAATAAAATCACAGTAAGCATTTCATGGTTATGCTTCCTCTGGTTCCCCTTCCATTTCCTAGTTCTAATCATGTTAAAGATATAGCTTGTATCTTTATATATAGCCCTTGAGAAGCTCCAAACCCTTTCAAATGTTCTGGGGGTGCCAGATAAATCGCTGACCCGGTGCTTGGCATCCACTCTCATCTGTATTTTCTGAAAACCTTCTGAGTTCAGGGTGTGGACTTTTCATTTAACCCGCCAGCCTTTCAGTAACGTTGTCCAGGTGAAGAAGCTTGCCGCTGTTCTTCCTGGTGTGGTATGACATTTACTAATGCATCCGGTCAGGATTCAGGAAGCATTCGCTCAATCACATGCTCCACATCCTGTGAAGACAGCAGGCTCTGTCGTGATGAAACAGATGTCCAGCTGTCAATTAGGAAGCCGACATCGGGATTGGTTTATTGCTCGCTTTGGCAAGGCCCCGGTACCTAACGAATCACCATGCTGCATAATTCAACACACAGAATGAAGTACAGAGAGATGAAAAAAAGCAAAGATTGAAAGAAACTTTAGCTTTGATGACAGCGGTGAGTGTTGGGGGGGGGGTAGTATGTGATTATGGGAATGTTTGGATTCTGTCTGCATGCAAAAGTTTTGACTAAACTTGATCGATATCCACTTTGCACAAGGAAAATACAGTATAAATAAAATTTAATGGGTGGATGTAAAATGGTCAAAGAGTCTAAATCTGATTAATAACTCTGCTCTGCTCCTTCCCAGAGTCTTAATGCCTAACTGTGTCCAGTAAACAATAAACAGGTGCAAACAGATTAAGCTGCTGATCGTGCTGAAGGGCATGTATAGGCCATATATTGCTATACAGAGAACAGGAAGTATCAAAAAGCCTCCTTCACTTTGGTCGGTAATGCTTTACATTAACTATACCTTCATAACACCCTTATAATGCATTCATAGAACATTCAGTGCACCTCCATAATGCGTTCATAATGCATTCATAGAACATTCATAAGCCGCATGTAAATATACTGTATCTTAACATTCTAATGTGACTTAACAGCTTTAACATGCATTAATAACAAACATTATATCATTAAAAAATGTTAGCTGTTATCATATAATGTTTGTTATCGATGTATATTAAAGCTGTTAAAGTATGTTAGGATGTTAAGGTATACTTACATGCTGCTTATGAATGTTCTATGAATGCATTACGAAGGTGCACTGAATGTTCTACAAAGACAATATGAAGGTGCAGCTAATGTCAAGTGCTACTGTTCATTTTGTGGCAACCCATCCTGGTCGAAAAGGGACAAAAAACGGGGTTTAACAGTGGTCCAAAAAGATCCATTCTGATTCTTTTTAACAGTTTTACGGTGTTTTATTTTCAGATGCTCCTACAGCGGGGGGTGACCTTAAACGCAGGCTAGTGCGGTGTGAGAACAGAGAATTCCAGCAGCTTCCCAGATAACAAATCACCTTTCAGTTATCCTCTCACTCCCACTTTCTATGGCCCCACATATACAAAAATTGGAATCTTAGAGAGAGGATTAGCATGGTGCCTGGTTCTAATTTCGCAGCTGGTGTGATGTCACTGCTGGACTCCTGGGCAAGATCCTTAACCCCAGTTGTTCCAGGTGCACTGACCGGACCTGCTGTCTTTTCGCTTAGTCACCACGTAGTCACTTTGGACAAAGCCAGGGGTCTGATAAATGACTAAATGTATTTAAATCCAATGCAAGGTAGCAAGAAGCAATCCGGAACCTTCCGAAAAATGGTCCCAACAAACACGGAGGAACAGACACGTTGTGCCGCAGTGGAGATAAACAGGTTCACAGTCTCCCTGTAAACCAACCGGGAGTTTAGATCACAGAAAGCAGAAAAAAGACTGTCACCCAATCGGGACCCCTCTCTGCAGAGGACATGTAGACCGTGTCAGGTATTGCAGCTGTGGCAGATTGTTTGCTCACCAATTACCTGCTCTCACACTTTACAGTCTTGGGGACAGGGTTATAGCCTCTTAAATGGTCCATCCCCTGAACCCAGCCACCTTTGGCAGTATCCAGGGAGCAGCTGGTGCAAATGGCAAGAATCTGTAAGGATGTCTGCCGATTCCAAAACAGAGTTGGGTGGCAGAGGCTAATTATCCTTTCAGTCCTTTCTAATACTCACACACAGTCTTCCCCTTTCATTTTTTTTTCTTTCCCATGTGATGATTGAGACTCGAAGACTTGTTCCTTGCGTGCAGCTTGATTACGGCAAGGTTCATTAACACAGCATCCATAACAACTGCATGCAGGGAGAACAGTGCCAAGAGTTATCACTGATAGTCTCCAGTTACCACATTCCTTTCAGGATCTAGATTCAGAAACACAAACAGAGTCAGAAAGGCTGCAGAAGAATCAAAAGCAGCTCTTAGGTATTTTACAGTAGGTTTAATCCCCTAAATAATGTCATTTCATTGATTTTGCTTTTGGAATCATCTGCATCTGAAGGAATTGCCGCTCTTGTATACCGTGAATTATTCCCTGAATAATCCGGGCATAGAACGGCACATGGCGCTGTGGGGTCAGTTTAGCTCTACTGAAAATCTCATGGCAGGCATTTAGTCTTTTCTTTTACAAAGAGGCACTTGCTCTGGATCTCTTCAGACATTCTTTTCATCTTGGTTCTGTCATGGATCTGTCTTCTTCCATCATATCACTATGCCAGAACAGTCAGTGATCAGAACATCCTCATGCCATGAGGATCCACAGTAGATTAGGTAAACTGTAGATCAATCGCATTCACCCAGACCTTTCCGGGACTGTGTTATTCTCACATGTCCTCAATGTAACTTAAAGTTCAGAATCTGGCTGGGCCACATCTTACACCACTTTTACACTCTGTTAAGTGATCTTCTTATTCTTCTTAAACTTCTCACCGCATTTCCAACTGAATGTTGCAGTGGCATAATGGCGAGCAAATTAGACCAGACCTCCCTTACCAAGCCCCTGGACCGTAGGTTCGCCTTGAATGTTGATGAATCCAGAAGATGGCTCCATATAGCCTTGTAGGCCTGAGTCTGGCCGGGTTATGTGGGTGGCTTGTCCACCAGGCAGTTGTCGGTGAATCGTTAAAGGATAAAAAGCTCTTCACCACACCAAGGTCACGACCCTCAGAGGGGTGTTTGCTCAATGAATTAATTAAATCCTGACCCCGTGACCCTGCTCCGGTTTAGCAGACAAGTGAATAAAGCACCCGGAATGACACCTGTAGAGCTCATTCTGCGGCTGCTCACAAAACAACAGCCAGCTCTCATGCTTTTGAAGAGCCATTTGATTTCAACTTTAGCAGTATTTTTTTCTGAAACGGTTTCTCTTAAATGGCTTGAAACCACCTTTGTGGGTCAGATCATGTTGTATTCTCCAGGTGGAGACCTTTGGGATTTGGGAGTTTGACGAGCTCTGGTCCTGACTCTGCTCATTAATGTTAAAGTCTCCTGACACGGAGCGGGTGGCGAGATTAAATAATAATGTGCAGCAAACTGCCTGGGCATCCGTCTTCGCCCCCCTGTCCCAGACTGCGAGTTATTTTTAGCAGCCCATGAAGTGTGAACACGCCCCTCTTTTTTGGACCAGTCCTTCAGGACTTGATGCCTGAGTTGGGCTCATTTTAATTTGTGACGACTGCCTTGCGGCAGGGAGGCTGGTGACCCCAGAGCCACTGGCTCCAGTGCTTTACCGCAGTGTTAAGCTCACTAGTGACTGCATATTGGTATCTTATGAATAAATATCCATGCACGCATCAGCCATATATTACTAGGGTTACCATACGTCCGGGTGTCCCCAGACGTGAATTTTCATTTTACAGGGTGGTTAGGGAAATCTCATTAAAATTCATATGACACTACCTGATTGGCTGGTGAATGTCAAAACTCATTAATATTCAGATCCCCATACATGTCCTCCTTTTTTGTCTCACCAAATATGGTAAACCTATATATTACAAAAAATTGAACCTAATGCCCAGTCCTGGGTATCATTCCTTAAAGCGTGACCTCCTCACTGGTGCCTGCTGGCTGTGGCTAATGATATTCATGTTGTTTTTTAATGGACACCCCTCCTGAGTTGTAAGTGTATAGAAAAAAGTCAACGTACCAACAACCAGTGCAAGCTACTGAAAACGTTTAAAAAAATGTCCAGCTTTTTCCCCCCTCTGTTCTTCAGTGCTCCTTCTTGGTTTGTTCTACCTGTTAATACTATATAATTCAGAACCCGTGAGTTCCGTGTCGGTTCAGCCAAGCTGGCTCTCCCACTCAGCTTTGTACATGCCTCTCCCCACGTTCACCGCCTCCCAAAACCTTATCCCGGTAGGATCAAGAAGAGCTTCTTCGTTCCCTCTTCTTATGCCCTGACTGACAGGCCCCTAACAGCTAGTCTGGCACCTTTGAGCCTCCTGGTGGGATTTGCTCTTGCGATGCAAGGGCACAGTCGGACCAGCGAGCCTTTTCCAAGCCGTCGGAGCGGAGCGCGGATGCTCCAGGAGAGTACCGCACTGCATACGATGAGGCCCTGTTGTTAGGGGGATCTGTGCTTAACCGACACACTTTCGCGACATTATCTACAAAAATAATTGGAAACACTTCAGCCAAGCGCGGCTTTGTCGTGCCATCTGTCCAAGGCCTTCAGCTGGCCTGGATTTGATCTCAAAGCTCTGATCTGTTTGCCTTCAGCTATTTATCCAGGTTTACCTTCTCATGCATTATTTCTGAGAACTCTAAGAACAGAGGCTTATGGGGAGGCTGCAGAGATCAAGCGTCATGATCAAGAGCCTTGTGTTGTTCACTTGGAGTTAGAGGTCTTTGCTACCCACCTCCATGATGATAGAAGCTGGAATGTTATAGTCTTCACAAACATTGG
>JAODJW010000019.1:22710497-22732670 GCA_026777045.1 Hyperopisus bebe
TTTATAAAAAAGTTTTTGTTCTCAAATTTGATTTGTCAAGGTTGATTCGATTGCATGTTGAATGTTTTTTATGAATGCCCCCCACAGAGCCCGCCGCTCCTATTGGCCCTGTTGGCTTGACTGACAGCCAAGGGGGGGAGCACCTGCGTGTGAACACAAGCCGGCTTTTTGCATCCGCGCTCTCATCCTGGGCAGGATGGGAATTATAAATGGAAATGCGTGGGTGTGGCTGCTTATTATGGCCTAATCTGGGTGACATTTTCCTCCTGGATCTCCTTCATGGCCTACGTCTGTAGCCGGTCCTCCAAAGAGGAGGTAAATGTCAGCCGGGGAGTCAGGTAAGCTACGGGGGGGGCGGGGGGGGGGGAGAAAAGCAGCCCAGGATCCCACTGATATACATTGTTCTTCATATGTCCATCATGCAACTCCGCCTGCTGGCTCACTGCGGGGGGGCTATTTCCACATCCCGCGTTCTCAATAAAGGCCGAGATGATCTGAGTCTTTCGGCCACATCGAAAGCAGAAATACTGAAGACTGACTTGCCCCTGACACAAGGGGGCAGCCCTGAGTGCCGACACCAGTATGTCAGTCACGTTAGCGATTAGCTTAGCCTGGATGTTGGAGCAGCTCGGCACTAAACACTGCAACACACAGGGGTCCCTGGTGCTGAGATGAGCGTAACGATGTGGGGGGGCGGCTGCTGTTTACCCTGACGACCGGCTCAGCCTGAAGTCCCGTTTACGCGCTTTAACCATGTTCCTCCACGTGTTGCCACCGGCGACGAGGCCAGGTGCTGCGTAAAGGAGTAGAAAGTGTGTGGCGAGACACGTGACATGCCGAGCGTGCGCTCCGAGCACGTGGACCCCCTGTCACGCAGCCGTGCCCCCGCTCGCTCTGCGAGGAACCTTCTAGAAGTGTAGGCCGCCTCTCCTTCAGATGCACGTGTGCGTCTCATTTTTTAAAAAGGCCCTAGAAGGTGAAATTACACCCAGGTTTCTACCCTCCACAGTCGCTCATTTACATCTGAATGGAGACATAATGGTGATGTAGGCTTTTGAAATCTTTTTAACCATAAAAAAAAACTCACACTTGACTCTCTCTTCAGAGAAGGGGACGAAATTACCTTAAAAAAGCACAGTGCGAACATAGTAATCATCCCCCCTCGCTCCCCAAGCTAACGAATAATCGCACCTCCGACAATAAGTAAATGAGCAGGGACACGGACAATAGAGACATTAGTGCGTTCGCAGGAGAGGGATGGATCCCTGCTGCACGTGGGGCAGCTCCATAGCGGAGAGTAACTGAGCTTGTGCATGGAGGGCATTTTGGCGCTGGGGGGTGGGCCTGGGCGCTGCTCTGCAGACCTCTGTGTAGACCACACCCAGCATGGTCACTGCCCGCTGGTCAACCGACAGTCAGTCATAACCGACACGTAGGCGTATGAACTCCGAAGATGTTCCTGCAGGTGAGTTTCCAAGAGAGAGCCAAGGGGTGGGGCCAATGTGCCGCCAAGGATTGTGGGATATGTATAGTCTGTGCCCCTGATGCATCACTGGACTCAGAGTTTGATGAAGGGTGGGGCGTCTGCTGAAGGTGCAGAGAAGAGGTGAAAGCAGGATAAGGTGGGGAGACAGAACAGGGGGGGCTGTGGGCTGGGGGGGGGGGGACATTCAGGATGTGAATGTGGGGTTTGGACAAAAACCTGTACCGTAGGTGTCTAATGAAGTCAGACATCTGAACCTGAATCACGCCCCATTACAGCCGTACAGCTTCCATTTAAAGACAAAAATTCCGCACAGATTTTCTGAAAGGCCATTTTTAGATCGCATCAGCCTTTCTGAAGCTCCAGGGAGGTGTGATGGGGCTTAAACCCCTCAGAGACGCATGACACCGTCTGTAATTCCCGTTACATCATGGAGCAGACACCCCTTATCTAGGCCAGACTGACACTCCTCCTCTGATCCTCCCCACAGCCCAGTTTAGAGCTGAGCCAGAGGCTCCGTGAAGATGGAGGGGGCAGCTCCCTCGCCTGGGGCAGCGGGCCGCCCCTCCTCCACAGACGGACCCGGCACATAGGAGTGTGACCTCCTGCTTGCTGAGCCAGATGGGATAATAACAAGGAGGCGACAGCAAGGCGTTTGGGAGCACGTTTGGGTCGCCGTGAGCTCCTCCCCCTCTCGTGACACGCTGATGGTGGCGCTGTGGCAGCGTGGCAGGAACCGGCGGAGCCCGGGCATTAGCCGCGGCCCCACTTTGGCGAGGAGCACACCGCCCGTCCGCGACCCACACCCGCCGGCGTGTAGTGAACTCCACTTTGATGAACTTCACGAGTGTGCAGATGGCGTGGGCAGGGCCGGCAGGAGGGGGCCCTTACCTTGGGAGGACAGATTAACACTGGCAAATTTCTAACGGCATGTATTTTCATTTCACCATTACCGGTGCCATCTGCTAGCAACGCCAGGCCTCTCGATGCTTCATTACAGCTTTAGCCTTACTCCTCTTCAGGCGCAGCATGGGGGGGCCGCCGGCCAGGCGCTTCCCAGCCAATTCGGTCCCTCCGTCGTCTGCTCGGAATCAAACGGCGGGGGAAGCGCGCCGTTAAAGAAAAAAAAAAAGCCCGGCATGAAACACGCGGCGTTTTTCTCCCCGAAGCTTTTTGTTTGCCGATCAAACCGCAGGTGGAGGCTGCCCGCGCACTCAGCCGCTTCGCGTAGAGACAAGGGAGGGCAAGAAGCCTCACCAACACGGCCCAGCCGAGGGTCCCCGGGTCACAAAGGAGGTGGGACAGGGACCTCGAGGTCCCCCGTCCTGTCCCTACCGTCACACATTCTCTGAATGGGTGGGTGTTACTTATCGTTTACAGGCCCGTGTCCCTGACCACAGGAATGGAAACAGACATGGAAATAGGAATGGAAATCTGTTCAGGTCTGGCTGCAGCCATGACCTCTGCGTGTGCGGCGTGGACCGCGGGACGATTCCTGCTTCTT
Organism: Hyperopisus bebe; assembly: GCA_026777045.1. NCBI lineage: Eukaryota > Metazoa > Chordata > Actinopteri > Osteoglossiformes > Mormyridae > Hyperopisus > Hyperopisus bebe. Next base: position 22,713,485 of record JAODJW010000019.1, read on the forward strand.
GTTTCTTGCTTGTTTTTCTTTTTCACAAGCATTTCAGACTCTTTTGCTTGTTACAAATGGAAATAAATGCAACATGGAGGAAAAATGGGATGCTTCTAAAATAAAATCTAATTAACGGCTTGTTAGCAAAGGTACACTTCAAGCTAATTAAATACTCTTTCTTCCATTTGTTTGTTTATATGGTTTTTCTAGCCCCCAGTATAAATTAACATGTTGGGGATGATTTATTCTTGCTCCGTTGCCCCCCCCCCCGCCCCGTTCCTGGTGCCCATTGACACGTGGGTTTGTCAGGTAAAGAAGCTGTTCACTCGATAGCTTCTGCTTCTTATGTGATGTGACCAACCCAGGAAGATTCTGGGATATTCCCATTATGGGCACCACCACAGTGGTCTGAGGAAACATCTCAGCATCTCACACACCATCCTTACTGACCGGCCTCTGAGGTGGGAAACATCAAGTCATCTCCAAAGACGACAAACTGTGAGTGAATCCGATATGGCAAAGCGGACGACTTTGTATGAGGGAATGAAGGCTTGGTTTCACCAGTCAGAACTACCCCCCCCCATTTAATGCATGTTTGAGTGGCCACGTATGAAGAGCCTCCCGCCTCTGATGGCGAAATGTTCCCCCCGATGTCCTCTGTGACGTCTGGGGTGGGGGGCTGGAGAGCGAGCAGAGCTGTGTTAGAGCTCAGCTTAGGAGGGTATGGCTAGCTAAGGAGTGTGTGTGTGGGGGGGGGCGGAGGGGGAGGAGCTTGGACGGTTATTTCTTTTTAGTGTTCATGTCCCCCCCCCCCACTGGGTACTCTGCTACTGCTGGTGGACCAATATTGGAAGCAGGATAACATAAATATTAAGTAAAGGGGAGGCAGGCCGCAGGGGTGCGTGGGGGGGTGGGGGGGCAGCGGCAGTGTGCCATTGGCCCCTGCCACCAATGCCAGCTTTTGCAGGTGCGCTGCCCCATGGCAGCCCAACCGCCAACCTACCCTCCATATGCCAGCTTCCTGCCTGCCAGCGCCCCCCCCCCCACTCACAAGGGCCCCCAAATCCTGGGCTGGGGGGGGGAAGCCCTTCCTTGTCTCGCCTGGGCACCACCGCCATCACCTGGTCAGCACACAGACAGCTCCATATGGACATCCCCCGCCCCTCGCCCCCCCCTCCCTGGAATAGACGGCCATCTCTCCTCAAAGCCGGGAGGAGTGTGTGGGGGACGCAGCTGCCCGTCCGGCGCTTTCATCTGCTGCTCTGGTGCCGCATCACGCAGCCTCCGTTGGGGAGGGGGCTGTGTGTGTGTGGGACGCAGATCAAACGCACCCGGAGAAGCAGTGGGATTGGTCCCTGGTGTGCAGTGAGGACCCTGCCTGAACATGACTCCGCCCACAGCGTTATCTCACCCAGGTACTACTTTGCCGTTCCGCTGATTATACGCGAGATGGCGACGGGAACTGGATCCGCATGGGCTTCCCCGGTGGAGCCTCTTATTGCCAGATAGTGGATCCTTACGGTTTAACCAGTGATGCCACATCAGCAGTGAGGCTGCTTCTCAGCCCAAACCGGGGGTCCGCAGTCACCAGGGCTCACGGGTTCCAGTGAGGCCTGGCCCCCTGGGATCAGAAGGCGGAACGCGGGGGCAAAGGAAGACCCTCCATGATCCCATCGGCGCCACACCGCGATATTAACGAGACGGATCACCGCGGCCCAGTGATACAGCGCGATCCTGCCAAAAGAGAGAAAAAAAACGTCACTCGTATGAGAGGAGCGGGCGGGAGGGATCCAGCTTTCCTGGGAAATTATTAAAATGCAGCGTGCACTTAATCGCTCTCCCAGAATTAATTGATTTTTCATGCTTGGAAAATGTCACAGTTCGCACTGCTGAGATCGACGGCTGGTAATAGCTTCGCGACAAAACAGCAGGCCAACCACGAAGCGCATCAAAATGGGCATATATTAGGCAGGGCGAGGGGGCTGGTATGCACGGGTCGCCCCCAGAGACGCAGCCACCTCCACCATGACGGGCCCTCCTTTGTTACGACTTGTCCAGCTGAGTATGACGCACAAGAAGTGAAAGAAAAAACAAAATGCATGTGCGTTGAGGGTTTCAAAGCGAAGAGGTGTCTCAAAAAAGGGCCAGTCACGGCCAGTTGCACAGATAAAGTCAGCCAATCCCGACAAACAGGCTCGAGCAGGCCTGGCCAATAGGATATGAGGACGGGGTGGGCGGAGTTCAAATCTGCAAGAATGAGTATCCATTGGGTGTGTGAGAGCAGAGTGGGTATGAAGACCAGTGCATCATCCAGTACAGAGCTCTCTGTAGACTCACCCCTAAAATCAGACTATTCATTTATTACACGTTTATATTGTACACATGTTTTTCGCAATTTAACGCTATTTTGCAATTTTGGATTATGTGCCAAACTGCATTTTGTGATCTCAGTATTCGACTTTTACACAACCACGATAAATTTGAATCTAATCTAATCTAATCTCAACTGCTCTCTAAGATCTGAGTCCCCCTTCATCGCTATGGTGGAAGGCTGTGTGGCTCTGGGGCCCAGACTGTAATGAGACAGGACCTCAGACCTAAGACGTGAACATATGCCCAGTGCATCCATGGTAACAGACATGTTCCTACATGTTCATGCATGTAAAGCAGCAGATCCGCAGCCACACGCAGCCAAAGGAGGGTCTGGGGGCAGACACGTCTGTCCGCTGGGCTTTCCCCGGAACATGCGTCTGCGGCTAATAACCGGCGTGACAGATGCTCACGACCAAAAAAAAAAGGAAATCTAACTTACAAGCCTCCCGTTCTGAAGCGGGGAAGAAAGGAGTGTCTGACCGCTGTGTGAGGGGCTTTGAAGGCTGGGACACGCTCAGCAATGCAGCCTCCACTGATTTGGGGCCGCCAGCTCTCTGAAACGTCCCTAAATCTCCATTTCCTCGCACGCGGGGTGGTAGATCTCTCCTCTGCCAGCATTTGGACCTAATTAGAGAAGGAAGCCTATAAGCATTACTTTCCTACCTTCTGTTTCCCAGCCGCTCCCTCTGTCTCATGCTTTCGGGCCTAAACCCCCCCCCCCCCGCTCCGACTCTCCATGCCCCGACGTCTCCCCTCCACACGTTTCCGGATCAATTCCAGTCGATCGGCCGGGGCCATCTTCGCAGGCTTTAAGCCACTGGTTAATTTGTCATAATGCCATCGGCAGGCATGCAGGCCTGTTTTACCTTCGTGTAGGATGATTAAGCGCAGATCTGAAAGTGTGTGGCCGCTTGACTGCAGTCCTTCTCAGCATCGCTCCTGATTCCTACCTTGGTACCCAGCATCGTGGGCACCTCCAGGGCGCCCCTGGTGGCCTGCCGTGGAACAGCAAGACCCAACCAGCCCTGCCCCATGTTACTGCGTTAGCAGCTGAGAATCTGTCACTTCTACAAAATGAGTGAGGGCAGCTATAACGGTGATGAAGACAGAGTCACGTGACGCTGTCCTTGGGAGCAGGAAGGTGTGAACCGCCCGAACCAGCCAGTGTCCTGGGTGTTCGCTGACTAACAAGAGAAGCACGAGACACTTGTTCACAGAAATGGCCATTTCCCACAAACTGCTTCTATATAACCTAGGGCTACCGCCCCGCCCCATTTCCCACATTTCCTTTCCCCAGAAGTACAAGCCACAAATTCACCGCTGGAACGCGATACGGAAGTCGGCGCGGAGCAACATTCCAGCCTCGTGTGGCCGTCCGCGCCCCTCCCTGGCCAGGCTCTGCGGTGAGCTCTGGATGCACGACATTGTGGAGCATAAAGAAAATGCAAATGATAGCCTCGTGGGCTCCAAGGCTCTGAGCGGATCTTTCCGGAATGCAGACCTCATTCAAAGCGGCTGCTGCTGGCACCGAGACAATGAGACGTAAAAACGGCAGGGGAAAAAAAAATGAAAAGGAAGAGGAGAGACGGGTGGTTTAAAAGACAAGCACACGGAAGACATAAAAAAACAACGTAAATCACTGACGACGATTTGCATATGGACGGCTTCTGCGTTTCACTGCTTAATTTAAGAAAAAAAATAAGCGCCCTTCCCCACCGAGTTTATGGGCTGTTAGTCTCACAAATTAATCGATCTGCAAGGAGATGAACAGAGCCAGTGAAAGGAAAGGCCAGGCGAACACGATGGTCCTCACCGTCCGCTCCGAACACGGCCCGTTCCTCCCGCTCTCCCCCCGCGCTCCTCCCTGTACCCACATCTGCGGTTTTAATCCCGGCTCTCACTAGGAGGCCTGCTTCTGAGGAGCGCCAGCCCAACCTAATAGTGCTTCTAGATTGTTCCATCCCCAAATTCACTCCCCCAGGCACCCCCAAAAGGCTATTTCCACACAGCCGCTGCGGAAAGCTTTAGCGGGGAACTTAGGATACATTTCTACTAGGGGGTGACACCAGATCACAGCCCCCCCCCAAAGTGGCCAAAGACCCCAGTGCTTCTTGTCAGCAGGATACAGAAACACAGAGGCAGCCTGAGCAGGAATTGGTGCCCGTGATGCCCGTGATGCCCGTGATGCCCGTGATGCCCGTGATGCCCGTGGTGTCTCTGCGCGGGGACAGCAGGACAGCGGAGCAGATAACTCAGACGAACAACAAATACGGAAGCGATGTGCAGTGGAGCCACGTTGTTAAGCTTTTTCTCATTTATTTACTTATGGAGAAATCATTTTTTTAGGTTTGTACCCCATGTAAGGAAATACTGAAGAGAAACTGATGAAACGATGCCATTTAAGCTGAACAAGCAGACTGACAAGGTCAACACAGGTTACGTCATAATTGGGGTATTATTTGAGGGAGGGGGAAGGGGGGGGGGCGTGTTTCTGGTCTCCCTGGAGGGCGAGGGCGGCTGCCGGATAGGCTTCAGGCGAGAGGCTATTCCTGCCACATTCCCAGCACTGCTACCAGAGCCATTTAACCCCCGCGACCGCCCCCCCCACCGCCGGCCTCTTTGTCTGTCTGGGGGCCCCACAGATTCCTGTACCTCTGACATTTGCACTGCCCCCCGCTGCCCACACCTCCCAGCACAGCGAATGAGGGAGTGAGAGAGCAAGAGAGAGAGGGAGAGAGAGAGAGGGTGGGAGAGGGATGGAGAGAGAGAGAAGGAGAGAGAGAGGGAGGGAGAGGGATGGAGAGAGAGAGAGAGAGAGAGAGAGAGGGAGGGCGAGGGAAGGCACACAAAAGCACACTGAGCAAACAGGCTGAAGGCCTAAAGCCCACCTCACATGGCTGCCTGTCACCTGTTGCTCCATGTCCTGAGGCCCCCTGCTCCTCACTGCTCCTCACTGCTCCTCCCTAACCTGCCCGTCCTGCCATCACTAGTTGACCCCAGGGCCGCCTGACCCGACAGGCACCGTAACAACGTCGCGTCTCCCGTAAACGGCCACGGTGCCACGAGGTGTGTTCTGTGGGGGCCGCTTGAGGTGATGGTTCTGCCATTCAGACGTGACGCCCCCCCCGTACCCGGTGGATCACCTATATCTCTGCGCCATTCATATGTCAAGAAAACACAGCCGCTTTAATTATTTAATCAAAATACGACACGAGAAGCAACCATATGGCCACCGCTCAGAGAGGGCCTCACACACACACACACTCACACACACACACACACACTCACACACACACACACTCACACACACACACACACACACACACACACACACACACACACACACAAAGGGGAAAATACTGCATTACTACAAGGCAGAGATGGGACTGCAGAGTTAAAAATGACTAATAAGCTTTCACCCCTTTGTTTTAAGTAAAATACTGCATACCAGGGCAGTGCCCAACGCAGCACGATCAGATGAGCTGATTCTGTTCTCAGTGCTACTGATGTCTAGTGATTGATCGAGGAAAAATAGGGTAGGAAACTTGTTTTTCCTCCGGGAATAGAGTTTGTTCGTGTCCTAGAGTTTTTCTTCAGTGACTGACACATAGAGCTGGAGACAGAGATGTCAATATCATGGTATTTCATTCATCCCTCTCTGCCTGCTTTCCCCTCTCTCGATTTTCTCTCCTTCTGTCCTTGTTTCTCAGTCTCTTTATCTGTCTGCTTTTCTCTACACGTCTTCATTAATTGTTCATGGGGATGAATGAAACCAATACTCTGACCTCACTGCAAAACATCACAGAAAATCGATAACTGTGCTGCAATAAAATTTAAGAAGGAAGGAATGCTCCTCTCAAGTATGAATCATGCTTCTATCTGTGTGTTAAGGACTGGGGCTCTTTTTCTTCAGGGTTACCAGGAGAGCAGTGTTCAGGCTTTCTCCATACATACAAACCTCAAAGGCAGGTGTGCAGTGTTCAGGTTCTCTCATTACAGACAAACAACAAAGGTTGGTGAGCAATATTCAGGTTATCTCCTTACTGACAGACCCCAAAGGCAGATGAGTGATGTTGAGGCTCTTTCATTACTGACATATCTCAAAGGCAGATGAGTGATGTTCAGGTTCTTTCCTTAGTGACAGACCTCAAAGGCAGATGACTGATGTTGAGGCTCTTTCATCACTGACATATCTCAAAGGCAGATGAGTGATGTTGAGGCTCTCTCATCACTGACATATCTCAAAGGCAGATGAGTGATGTTCAGGTTCTTTCCTTAGTGACAGACCTCAAAGGCAGATGAGTGATGTTGAGGCTCTCTCATTACTGACATATCTCAAAGGCGGATGAGAAATGTTCAGGTTCTCTCTTTACTGACACACCTCAAAGGCGAGTTAGTGATGTTGAGACTCTCTCATCACTGACATATCTCAAAGGCAGATGAGTAATGTTAAGGTTCTCTCTTTACTGACACACCTCAAAGGCAGGTGAGTGATGTTCAGGTTCTCTCCTCACTGAGACGCTTCAAGGGCAGATGAGTGGTGCTCAGGTTTTCTCATCACTCATAGACCCCCTTCTGCATCCCCTGGACCTCCCAAGCACACTCAGTACTCAACAAAACTGAGTCACAAAGAAATGACTCTCCATTCAGGCTCTTTTTTGTCTGGATTTTAAACACCATGTTTAATATTCCACTGCTGCCTTTGACATGGGGGGTGGAGTTTGCAGTGCTTTAAAGCTCTGGGGACCACAAAGAGCATGTTAATTTGTACCACGAGAATGCATGGTCCTTAAAGTTAAAGCACTTAAAGATAATCAAAATGGCTTTGGTGACTCAGGGCGAACCATACCGTGTCACGTTTTCACAACACAGCAGCTGACAACAGTCAGCTACTAGAGGGGGAATAATGTGAACCCACATTATCAGTTTGGCAGTGGAGGGGCTGTGGTGCGTATGTTTTTTGGGGGGTGGGGGTGGGAGCCCTTATTTTCTGAGCCTTCACTAGGATGGGCCACAGTCCCCGGTTTGACAAAGAGCCGATGCAAGAATCACAGGCATCACATCTATCGCTGGGCTGTAATGGGCGCTTGAAGGGTCGCAGTGGTGACTCCTGCATATCTTCTTGCCAGATTGCGAAAGGCCAAGACTGTAGCAGCTACTTCTGCAGAGCAACGAGCTCCTAACAATGGCCTTTAATTGATGGTATGGTACCATGGTGCTGCACTCAGAAGGTGCTGGGAGGTGGAAAATATGCTCCTGGCTGGCAGCATTGTTATATTAATTATGATGCTGTCCCGTGTTTCGTGCCTTTTGTCCGAGGGTCCGCAGCTTGCAGTGCTGTGGTACTTTAACCCGTCTGCGCCCAGGTTGGGTGGAGCAGCCTGTTTCACAACCAGCAACATCACAGTAGGTTAGTGAGGTATTTAATGCTCTTGATTTCCTGTAGCACCTGTTAGCTTAGTAATGTTGTCATAGCCTCGTTTCACCCATAACGTAGTATTAGTGCTAGCTTGGTACCTTAGCCCTCCAGGACCCAAAAAGGTAGGAAGAATGGGGTTTGGGAAGGTGGATCCTTCTAGAAAGGCAGCACTTACATCTACCAGTATACCTGTATCTTCTTAAAATGGACATTATTAAATGATTGCAATTACTGTTGGATTTTATGGTTTGAGATCTACTGCGAGTGGTGTGCCTTGGGGTTTCAGATATTTCGGTGTGGGTCCCCCAAAGACCAACCTTGACCTATTAGTACAGTTCACCAGATGAGCTGATTCTGTTCGCATAGCTACTGATGTCTGATAGCAATTCCTGTTCAGCTGTAAGTACTTGCTGTAAACAGCTGAAGCCATCACCAGCTCATCTCTGTGTGACTTAAACTGTGATTGAAGCTCAATGCTCCATCATTGAGTCCAAAACCCTGATTGGTCAAGAATGTTGTGGGTGGTAATCCAGCACAGAGCAGCATAGTGGTTATGAACCCGTTTAGTCATCTGAATGTTACTGGTCAAGTCTTCAGTGGGACCTTGCCAACTACCTTTCAGCAAGGGGTTAAACTCAATTGGTGAAATATCTCTCTGTATAGATGGCTGAGAAGTTTAGATGAAAGCGTCAATTATGCAACTGAATGTAGTTTCCTTGATGAGTAGATACGCCTAGTTCGTTAGCTGTAGGAAGGAAGTCGACAATGACATATCATATTGAGAGGACAGTCACACCTCTCCGTGACTCCAGCAGCAACTTCAGTGGATTATTGCTCGGTCACAGTGCCATTTCCCAGGAAGACAAACACTGTAATGGCCAGGGACACGTAGCGTGACACTCAAAGTGGGAGGAGGAGCTTCACACTCGGTGCTGGACTCACCAGCTCAGCTCAGGTCTGTCAAGGATGTGCTGTGATGGACCAGCTGAGTGAATCCCACCAGACCTCAAAGACGTCTGTCCCACTGTCTAATTTCCTTTGGACCAGCTAACGCGACGTCTACTGACATATTTGTGTTCCCTCCTGCAGTTCTGGCACCCAACCACGGTTCCGCTGCCGTCAGCAGGAAGTGCGGCTCCATTTACAGGGGCTTCTCTCAGTGTCTCCTGGCCCTGGGGGACAGCATGTCGGAGAGCCTGCAGAGGGGCGAAGACACCCAGGAGATTGACAGCGTGTGCAGGTGACTGTGTAGGGGCTGACAGGCTACTCTGAGAGGCGTGAAAATAGCAAAAAAAAAAACACAAACAAACATACATACATTCCCCCTAAGGCAGTTCCCCAGTATCAGTCAGGACTGGGGCATATAAGACTGACTGACAAACTGATTAAAAAGGCTGACAGCTCAGTGTAACTCGACACATGCACACTCCTCAGCATCAATACCAAACCTCAGTCTGACGATGAGGGTCGAGCGGGTGACCAGATGGACGCCCGTCCATCGCATTCTTCTGTTTTCTGTATTGTCTTCATTATCTTTTGCCTCACCCCAGATCAATCCACCACTGACATTTGATGGCGCGATGCTACAACAAAAAGTGCTGGGAATCGTTCGGTGTAGAAGGCCTGCCTGTTAGACTTCCCTGTTTTGTATCTCTCCTTCACTTTCTCCCCGTGTGAGATTATGGAGCTTCCTGCAGGCTGTCTCCCCCCCCCCCAACCCCCCTGTCAGCTCCCTGCCTGTACTGATGGAGAGCGCTTAATTAAAAATTGAGATTCTCTCTTTCTCATCCCCTTCTGTCTTTCTATATATACGCACACGTGCGTAATTCATGTCTTTATTAAATCCCCAGTAGCCTGGGTAGAAACCCACGGACACCTCCCATTTAGCCGCATCGCATCACGTGGAATAGCGCCTACCCCCCCCCCCCCCCCCCCCCCCCCCCCCATCCAGGCAGAGGAGTGTATCCGTGCTGGGGCATCGATTTCCGAGATCAGCCGGAGGCTCCCCGATCGGAACGCACTGGGGATCCCAGCTGCACTGTAACAGCAGGCCTCACACCTCTCATCAGCCAGGAATAGCAGAACTCACTGTGCTATCTTGCAGTGGGTACATAATTAATCGCGAAGGTCTATTTGTAACATTTTTGTTGTCCCTGTATTACAGGATTTATGGCCGTGATCAAAAAATGTAGACATTCGGCACAGTCAGTCACAAAAGTGTTCTTTTTACTTTCTGGAAACATGTACCTTGTTATACTCAGCTGTTCAATCAGCTGTCCGATGTACGTTAAAAAAAAACAGTTTTTTGCTTCTACTGGGGTGTTCTGACTGGATCATGAATCACCTCTGGTGCCCCCTGCAGGTCTTGGGATGAGTTTCACACCTGTGTGAACGTGGTGCTAGCAGGGTGCCCAGATGAGGCGGCTGCAGTGTGGGAATCGCTGCGGCAAGAGTCCAAGAAGATGCAGTTCTCAGGGAACCTGTACGATATGTGTGCCAACCGTGCCCAGCCCACTGCCAGTATGCAGAACCCACCCAGCCAGCAGGAGACCAATCAGGAATCTCTGAAAGGCCACGCCCCCCAGGATGACCACACCCACCTTGTGCTGCTCGCCGCATGCCTCCTCTGTCTGTGGCTACCTTTGTCAAGCTTCTAGCCGAACCACTGCAAAGGAGGGAAGGCTGGGGTCTGTTCAGAGAAGAGCACACAGACGCACAGCCATGGGGAGGGTCTTGTGTCAGGTTTCCAGCACTGAGCATGTGCGCTGCACCTCCTCACCTTGGAGAGACATTAGTTGAGCAACTCCAGTAACACGAGCTCAATCGCATCTACGCACTCACACAGACACACACAGCTTACTCTCCTCCTATCTAGTTTTGTCCATGATGGAACACTTGTCTGGAAAGTTGAGCTCTTGGATGGATGAAGAGGAAGAAAAAAATCATGATGGGGAGGGGCCTTGTGGGGAGGATTCTGGGTAATTTCACAAAAGCCCGAGTCAGATCCAGAGCCCAAATTAAGCTGCCAGACATTCAAAACAAGGCTGTAAAAAAGTGATCTGCCAAAACGTACACTTTCAATAGATACATTTTTCATTCAAGTATTTTTTGAGTATCTTATTTCAGCGCAATCTCTGAGAGATGGCGGGAAAATTATTATTTTTAGGAAATTATCCCATTTTTTGTGTTAAATTTACAACTCTCCTGCAATCAATATGAAGTGGAAATGATTACTGCAGAGGCCTCAGGAAATGTGCTGCACATGCTGGTGTTTACATCACGCCTGAGGTGGTATTCATCCTCTCATCAGCATAACAGCGAGGCCATTAAGCACAGAACTGTAAATATCATACATCGAGGTTTTTATGTATGTGATTTAAAAAAAAATATCTACGGCAAAATCCCACAGTTAGCTTTATGTGTGTTGTTTTTGCCATAAACTGTTGTTCACTTTATCTTTTACATTTGTGAAGTTCCTTACGTCTCCTCCCTGTTTTTGTAGAATTTGTGTTTGTCAGACTTCTAAGTGTCAGATATTGGTGTGACATTTCAGTAATGATAGTCCACAGGGAACACCTTTTTTGCATGAAAGACAGCAAAGCTTCATAAAAGGTAATTATATTGCAATAACATTTAAGTGTATTTTTGTCTATAGATATGTAGTAAAAATACAATTCAATGCTAAATATAATTACAGCTAATACAAAAATATTGATATATTGGTATGTTGTCATCAATAAATTACGTTATTTGTTAATATTTGTCTGTGTAAATGTCATGGGCCTTTTCCACTGCCGCCTAATTCATCAAGTGATTTACTTTGGTTTGTCAGAGATGAAAAGAATAAGCTCAGCTTCATTTGTCATAAAGAAGATCGACTTTATAGAAACCAGGCAATCCTTCCTGCTAATATTTTTTCTTTCACACAATATCCTCCTTCTTTTGTCAAAATGAAAGAAATGAAACAGTTGCGTAAGTAAAGGTGTAGTAAAGCATTTTTTCATACACGGATTCATGTTTTTGCTCCTTGCACTTTAATTGACGAGAATTTATAATATTTTGGGAACATTTGAAATGAAGTTTTATATGTGGTAGATATTTTTCTGTATGGTAATCATGCATACAGCACAAATATTTTTAATAAAAGGAGAAAAAAAACACAACTGAGATCAATTACTCAGATCCTCCGTGTCTAACAGAAAGAGCACTCAGTCAAGGATCTACAGGAGGTCCTTAGAACGTTTCGCAAAATGACAAAGTTCATTGTTTATACCGCTCTGTGTTGCACTCCTCCACTCTTTTGTTTTTCTGAAAAAACAAAGTTTCTCAACACCGCCATATGATTTGACATCTCACACCATCACCAAAAGATATTTTACAGGAACTCCCTTCAAGTCAAATGTATCATTAAATGGTGCTTAGTTCTTTACTTTTAATAAAATCACGCATTCGTGGCAGGGGCCTGCTATCATGGTCTGTCTCCATTTGGTGGTACTTGGTCTAAGTAAGACTGACAAACCCTGTCTGACAGAAAGCAATCCATCCTGCTTGATTTTTTTGCTATTCATGCATTAACATTTATTTTGTTTAAATAGCTATTTAGCATACCAATGTAAAGACAAACAGTCATTAATTGCAAGAGGAAATTGTTCTGATATGATTGTATCGGGGTCATGCCAACATTTAAAAATTGCAGCGTAACAGAATAATAATTCGCAGAAGTCATGTTCACATTTTGGAACAAGCAGGAGGTGATGCCCACTGTTTTACTGCAATCTTTTGATGTTCAGTCCTGCTCTGTGGTCCAAGGTTGTCTCCTCCTTTATTTTATATATTGCATGTTCCTGCATTGCACCCACATAAATCACAGGGTATCATTTCGCTTTATTCAAAGCTGCTTACGTCTTTCAGCTGTACATGTTAAACATATTTTGGAAGCAGATAGAAGTAATTTATAGCATTCAGAATAGCTTTGAAGAAATTATCAGCAGACGTACATCACAAGTAATTATCCTTCTCTTCAGTGTGCAAATATTAAAAATGAATGTTTGTTAAGTCTGAATTCTGGAATGATTACACATCACAGCCGAAATTACATCTCGCACGATTAAACAGTCTCAGACCTAATTCAATGCCGCATGCCAGAAATATTAAATCTTAGTGAAACTGCAATTATTATTAATTAGTTACTAAGCAGATATAGGTTAGAATAATTTCAGCACTGACATAAATTTGTTGTACATTGAGTATAATGTTATCTAGTGTTGCACAAAAGTCACAGCACATTTCAGCTACAAGATATTTAAATAACTTCAGGAAATGAGTTTGTGATTCCATCATTTATGTCAATTATTATTAGCATATTAATGAAGCGGACAATGTCCAATAATGTTGTTATTGTGTGTTTTTCTGTGATGGATGTGCATTCTCACAGAGTGCTTTCCAGAATGGGTGTCACATCACCGACTCTGACGGATGTGTTATTAAAAATAAAGGGATGAATTATCGTTCAGCTGCGATTATGTTATTATTACCATAGAACAATAGCGGTATAGATATTACCAAGTACAATATGAAGAACTGATTACATGATTAATGCTGTATACTTTAAGACAGAAGGATAGAAGATTACCACGCCTCATAAGCTTCTGCTGAAATCTGCTTTGTCTGAAAAATTATGGATCCAGATTGACTCGACACCATGTAGATGGACCCTCGATTGCAGGCAGGGATCCCAGCCATTTGACATAAAGGAGGGAATAACTTTAAAATGAAAATAGAAGTTCACATCCTGCCAAAGAAGCATTTCTGAGAAGTAAACACATCATCTGATTATTGGAAAGACTGGAAATATTATAATGGCATTAAGATAATCAGGTTTGGGTAATAGAGCTTGTGCTCGGAGAGCGTATCGTCATGCGGGACGTGCCTTTGGGATCTGCTGTAAGGCGTGGATTTCAGGATCCTACATGCTATTTCATGACCACTTCGGATTACATCATCATTTCTCAGCTTCCACACTCCTTTCGATGTTAATATTTCATGTCTGATAGCTGCTCCAGTAAACAGTCAGCTGGAAGAATGGGAATTACCTCCTGCCCTGCCCTCTGTGTTTATTTTCCTGTACTTGTGTATCACATGACACACATAGCGTGTACACATACATGCACACTCACCCGGACACTGAAGCTAACCCTTGCGGTTGCCAGGTTACACGTCCAGTGATGTCCGTCATCCGTTCAGTGGGCCAGACTTTCACGGAAGTAGACTTGTGGTGCAATCAAGTTTTGTTGGTTCATTATTCCAGCACATCACCGGAATGCCATTTTCCATATTTGATAAACGTAAATCGAGCTCTGCCTTGCCTGACCCCCCCTCCTCTATTCTGCTGTGCAAATACTTCAATCCTAATGCTGTTTGATTGATCACAGGACAGTGCTGGTGTCTATATCCGCCACGGTCCCACCTCCCCGGGCCTCCGCAGATGTTCCCTGCCAGACTTGAGGTGAATCCGGGGGCCCAGTCTTCTCCGATGGCTACTGCGGGCCATTGGAAGGACGCTGGAGTGTGACTCATTGGGTTACAGCTTTGTGCCTGTGTTTAGAAGGTTGCTGGTTCAAATCTCAGGGTCAGCAAAGTGATTTACTGTCAGGCCCGTGAACTAGACCCCTAATCCCCAAATGCTCTAGGGACTGTCTAACCCTGTTTTCCCCAAAGATGTATGTTGCATTAGATAGATGTCTGCTAAATAAATGAAATTTAAGTGCTTTGTTATGAACTGGGTGGCTTGTGACTCATTGGAAATTAGTTGGAAGTCAAAGATTATGAAATGGAGGAAATCATGTTATGAGACCAGACATTGGGTGACTCAGTGGGAAGCACTAATGCTTTATATTTCTATCGCCAGAGGTTCTGGTCCAGACTCTGCTCTGGGTGTGGAGTTTATATCTTCTGCCTGTGTTACCTTCAGCAGTCTTAAGACCTACAATTCAGCTAATTAGCATCTCTCAATAGCCCAGTATGTGAGCATGTGCCCTGTATTAATAGGATCCAGGTCCTCTGAGTCCATGCTCAAGATAAGTGGGTAGAAGATGGATGTTACTGTGTCCTGAAGGCAACCTGGACAAGAGTAAAGTTTCACCAAAGCCTGGTCCACTGCTAGAGGAGCGTACACTGCTTTACCTTAGGTGCTAAGATGCTAATATTGCCAGTGAAAGAGGCCTCAGGAAACTGAAGTCAGCAAAGCGTAATGAACACTGGTTCAGGTACAGAAAATGAATTCAGCCGATGATGCTATTAGGTGGAAACAGGAAGACAGGCAGGGATCAAACTGAACGGGAGACTTCCCTGAATACGTGAGCGAATCATTGGCATTTGTGACAAGGCCAACCAACGTGCAAAAGAAAAGCGTTCGGGGCCTGAAGACTTGAAAGAACAGACTCAGAAAATAATCATTTTCAAATATTTTAATAATGCCCCAGGTCTTCTCTGGGATTGCTCTTGCTACTATAACTGCAGGTGTGTTGCAATTAACCAATTACAGCAGAATTAACTAGCAAGGTTGTGTACTCTCCCAGTGTCGCCCCTCCTGGTGCACAAGTAAATTCACATCACGGATCAGCACCACTATAACCCTTGAAGATGAAGTTGACACCAGCATCATTCGGCAACTTTCGCTTAAACAATGAAGCAACACTGGTATGCTAACAGTGGCCTCTAACATAATGCATATAAAACATCTGCATATCCCTAAAATGGCATGTTAACAGACCAACTCACCACGATGGATCATCGGAGGCTGCATTTCCTCAGACAACTGGAGGTGCAGTCAGCACCATCTTACTGGATTCTACGCAGCCATCATAGAGAAGACCTTAACATGTTCTGACACCTTATGGTATAGTAACATGGACGCTCTAACAGCGAAAGGACTGAATTATATTACAACAAAGGTCTCTGGGTACCTGGGAGTGTTCAGCTGAAACCCGTTACATCCAGGATGATCATGGATCTGTCACACCCTGCATGTATTCCAGCAGCTTCTCTACAGTACACCATTCAGATCACTAGTGCTACCTCACAATTAAAGAATCGCCTCTTATCCAATACCATAATGCCACTCAATAACTAATGCACCATCCTTCTTTCAGGTATCCGTAATGCACTCTACCACCTATTGAATTGCACTAAATTTCATTTGCACTGTTATGCATTTACCGAGCATCAATTTTGCATTTTATTTCATATTCGATGTTCATTTAAAACTGTTTTGTCTTTGGACATTTCATCTATTATCATTTACAAGTTTGCAGGACATTTTTCATTGCACGCTTTCTGTTGATGCCTTGTAGTGGTGCACGTGACATATGCTATATATGTTATGTTGTATTTATTCTATATAATGTACTATTTATAACCTGTTGTCATATTCTGTTTGCTATTGTCACTTGATGCAATGAGCTGTACCAAAAAAAAAAAGCACTGGCCTCGGTCGCATGGCAATAAACATTCTATTCTATTCTATTCTATTCTATTCAAACACTATACACACTTGAAAACAAGCTAACAGTGGGACCCTGAATATATAAAAAAACACAGTTATTCACCCAATTACCCACCATGTTCACGTTTACTTCATAAATGAAGATGCTTATATAAATGAAGACGGTTATATAAATGAAGATTGCCACAGCATTTCTTTAATGATTTATAGTCTTCTGGGTCAGGGGGGTCAATTTAACATTACAAAATAACGATCACAACATATAACATGCATCATGTGTCTGAGGTTTATAGCATTTGACCTGGATGGATGTATTTTCTGATGCAATTTCAAGGCACTAATACACTTTGGCGCTCTGGAATTTAATGTATAGATTTTAGTATTAACTGTTTACCAGGTTTACACTCTCGGATTTAAGAGCGCGCACCTGAAAAGATCTGGCATGCGCATGTTCCGAACTCACCGTTAAAGCGTGTCGGATAACGAGGGTCACATTGTGGATGACTTTAAGAACACTGGTAATAAAGCTGATCTTGGTGCGTGTCCTCAAAGAATTCAAAGAGGAGATTCATCACCCAGGAAATCAGAATATTGCTCTGACTATCTTAGGGCCAAATGAGCAGACATCGGCTTGCTAATAACTCTGCCCCGAGAACCTGAATCCGGTTAGCCACCATGATTTGCTTATTTCAGCAGCTCATAAAATGAAAGTATGGAGTAAAATGCAGATGAGCTTTGGGCATTTCTTCATTCGTTATGCACCAAACAAAGGTGAATTGTTTTACAGAAAAAACAGTGTGTCTATTACCACAGAGGAAACGAGGTGGGTAATGGGGACTGGGGACAGCATGGGGAGGACTCTGGACTCATGCACGACGGCAGCATGAGAGCATGTGGGGACAGTTCAGGGATGGCATGGAAACGCAGCACAAAAAGGCACCGCCAATGACATCCATCGCTGAACTCCTACTGGAAACACAAAATGAATGCCTTTACTTTTCTATGGTTCCTATAATTTAGAAATGAAATTTGATGGAACGGATTGGAGTTCTGCTTAAGCTTTGTGGTGTGATGAGAGCAATGAGATTTCAAATCCATGATGGGAGAGTTCATCGCTGATTTTCGTCATTTCTGCCAGCGCAAAATGGTTAATGGTTAGCGGCTCCCATTTCTCATAGGTCTCTCCCCCCCCCACCCCACTCACAACACCCACGCCAACTTATGGAGGTGAAAACTGTCGACCACCGTTTACTCCTACTCTAAAACCTGCAGCCCTCGAGTGAGATTCACTGGGAGCAGAGTGCCGTCTGATCCCATCCACAGACCTTGAGATGCCAGGCGCTACGTTGGTACCGCTGTAGAGTGCGAGGATTCTAGGTGGGAGGCTTAAGAGGGGCTCATAATTCAGAGAGGTGGCAATCTTGGCATTAGCCAATAATATGTTTCGAATCAGTGAGTGTCAGTGGAGATGCACTCTGTGGGCCAATCAGCTGTCAGCTGGGGCCAGTGTCCCGCCTCCTGTATACACCCTTGCTGCAGAGTGACGAGTGCAAAGCCATGTTGCCGACCTTAAACTGAAACCAAATGGCATTCTGTGATTCTGCAGATTGTCACTGCTGGGACTAGTTGGATCATTGCCCATTAGTATGCTTCTTTAACCGGGATGCCCCCAAGGTCTTTCTGCCACGAGGTGGGTTAAACCAGTCAGCCAGTGATCCCACATGGTGATCCCACTGGGGTTCAAGGCTACATCTTTCCCATCACTAGTGCATGGAACACTTTGCCTATAAAACAGGAGGGTGTAACACCTTAGCACCCCTATGCGTGTGTGAATGTGTGTGTGTGTGTGTGTGAGGCATCTGCGTGTGTTTTTGCAAGGATCCTAATCCCCCAGAAGAAAACAGTTGCTAACCCGCTAATAGCAGAATATTTCTGTCCTGTCACGCGTTTTGCATCTTGCCCCCTTGCAGTGACGCATATACTTGTGGCTGCTATCGTTGCGTCACGCGGATATTCTGGACCTTAGGATGGCTCTCTGTTTTCCTCGCATGAGGATAGTGAAAGCGATTCCTTCAGGGGTGACATGACAGCTGTCATCTCATGCATACAGAAGCGAGGGATAGACAACATGAGTAGAGGAATCTCTTCTTTCCTCATAAGCCCTTTAAATGCACACACCTAAGATGCAGTTTCCCTGTTTGTCTCTAAGCCTCTTCTCTCCCTGCTGCAGCAGACGGTCTAAGGGGAAATTCTGTTTGCCCTGATCATCACTGATCACTACAGCCAGGGCTACTTCAGCCATTAACGCAGGAAGATATATGAGACTTCAGAGGTTTAATTAATCATACATAACAATAAGAGCAAACACAAATATTTTATATTCATCTTGATCAAAGCAAGCTAGATTCTAGATATGAAAAATTCCTTTTGCCAAATGTCAGCAAAACCTATACCTTCTCCAATACGAATATATTTTTGACTTGTGGCTCCCTGTTTACTCACATATCGACAGTAATGCATCATTTTATCCTTCCTTGGCTCTCTGCCATTATTGCCTTTATAGATGTAATGTCATAAGCTGAGTCAGTTTTTTGTAGAAATACGTTCTCTGTCAGGCATCTAAATTCAGGCAATTTGTGCATGAGAAGTGCAAAATCTATTTCTAAGAATTTATACCAGTAAAGAGATTCGATGTCTCTGTATTTACACCCATCCATCCATCCATCCATCCTTCCATCACTGGGGGGTGGGGGTGAGGAACATATAGAAGGCAGCATAGAGCAGAAGGCGGGGGAACACTCTAGAACAGCGGTCCTCAAATATTTTATACCACGTACCACCTCAGATGATATTAAGCTTTCCGTGTACTGGAAGGGAGAGGGGGGGGCGACGGTAAAAGTCATCGACCA
>JAODJW010000019.1:22733086-22745521 GCA_026777045.1 Hyperopisus bebe
GACGGTAAAAGTCATCGACCACGGGGGGGGGGGGGTAAAACTATCTCTTGTTTGGGGGCTTTTATTGAATGTCACGCCAGACAAACTTTACCTTATTACCTGAACACTTAATTTCATAGTAAAATCGAGTCCTAAAAAAACAGCCATTATGTCGCAGAAATTCGTCACTTTATAGTTGAAAGTGATGCACCGTTCATCACTTTGGTGGCCATCATAAAATCTCAGGGGGGCTATTTACGCGTCCTGTAGCTTCTGCCGCTGATGATGACTGGGGAAGTGGTGGGGGTGGTTGATGGCGGGGGCGTGTGAGTTTGTCAGAGGGAGGGGTTATAAAGATGTGATGAATTTTCCCTGGTCGTTGTAATCAAATTCCCATGAGAGCAAGTCATGGCTCCACGAAAGTGTCCCTGTGGAAATCATGTTTCTGTTCAGCTCCTATTATTAAAGCCACCTCTGGGCCGAGGCGATCGCAGTGCATCCGGAATGTGAGATGAAGGGATAATGCACTAAATGGGGGGAGGAGAGAAAGGAGAGAGAGCGCAAGAAGCTAAGAACTTGACAAGACACTTGGCCTGTTTATTTGAGCATTTACCTGCATTCTGGGTCATACAGCATGCTGCCATGCAGAATATGTTCCTGTTAAAAACCCATAATCAGAAATACACACGTCCTTAGCAAATATGAATTGTTTATGCTGGCAGTTTACACAATGTTATATCCTTCCGAGACCCAAGGAAAAAAGTGTCCTTCAATTTTAGGTTATTTGTCTTTGGAGGAAATAAGACATCTTACAATTTAGATTTTATCAAATTTATATTTATTTTTAATTTCACAGCATGTCCTCTTTAGTGCAAACTTTCCTAACATCAGTGAAAAGATAGATGCAAAAATAAAATGTCCACTACAATGGACATAAATAAATGGGGGCTCAGGAGGATATATTATAATCTCGCAGTGAACAACATAATTACGGAATTTTCCTAATTGTCCATGACAATAGTTTCTTGCTCGTATTTTAAAAGACAATAGTGAACTCCTTCTTCTGCAATACTGAATTTAAAGTATTCTAATTTGGATATGTTTATCAAACCTAGGATCATAACATGTAGAGTTAAAGTTTGTGTACATAGGTTTAGCACTGGCATTGGCCAGTAAGCCAGTATGGAGCAAGATTTATTTAATATATCAAAAAAATTATAGGAGATCACTTTCTGTAGCTCCTCACTGAAAGACATCTATTCTTGGGCTGACAAAGTTCTTGAAAGGAAGCTTCACCTATCACATTCATCCCATAATAAAGCAGGTGGCAGGAGACAGGAGCGACAACAACATGTCTGGTTTAGGGGGTGTAGAGCCAAAGACATCACACCTCAAACAGCCTATTTCCTCTCCCAGCTGTGTGACGTTCACTGTCCCAGTGCTATCTGCCTGCATTCTTAATCAACACCAAAATAATATATGAGAGAGAAAAACACTTGCTTGAGGAGCTTACTGCTGTTTTTCGCTTCTCCTTTGTTAGAACATTATACAGAGCAGCTGGAATAAAAAAATATTGTACAAATGGTTGTGACCTTCTTACACATGGAAAGTGAGAACAAAAAACAGGAGGTGCGGTGAGGAACAAGAAGGAGAAAGCAGAGAATTCTGCAAGAGCACCACTGCTAAAATCACCACTTCAAAGATCACCACTGCTAAGATTACCACTGCTAAGATTATCACTGCAAAGATCACCACTGCTAAGATTACCACTGCAAAGATCACCCCTGCTAAGATTACCACTGCTAAGATTATCACTGCAAAGATCACCACTGTTAAAAGGGAAGGTGACAGGGGATGAGACAGGGGAATACCCAGTATGGGGGAATACCCGGGATGGGGCAATACCCGGGATGGGGGAATACCCAGTATGTGGGAATACCCAGTATGGGGGAATACCCGGAATGGGGGAATACATGGGATGGGGGAATACCCGGGATGGGTGAATACCCAATATGGGGGAATACCCGGGATGGGGGAATACCCAGTATGGGGGAATACCCGGGATGGGTGAATACATGGGATGGGGGAATACCCGGGATGGGTGAATACCCAATATGGGGGAATACCCGGGATGGGTGAATACCCAATATGGGGGAATACCCAGGATGGGTGAATACCCGGGATGGGGGAATACCCAGTATGGGGGAATACCCGGGATGGGTGAATACCCAATATGGGGGAATACCCGGGATGGGTGAATACCCGGGATGGGGGAATACCCAGTATGGGGGAATACCCGGGATGGGATGGCAATTCATTGCAGGACACAGTAACACATGGGCTCACCTCGGCTGAAGCACAGAGGCCTCTGCTTAAAAGGGGCTTTAACTAACATTCCGTAAAAAAGTTACCCCCACCCCCCTTGGTAAACAACTTTTACTACCTTTGCCACAAATCAAATAGCCCAGGGGCCTCTGACCACGGTAATGTGTCTCTGCGGGACACACGCTTGCCCACTGTGGACTGTTAAGAGACACCGCTGTTTTCAGACTGTGGGGGAAGCCAGTGCAGAGCAGGAGGACGGGCAAGTTCCACACAGACAACTTCAGGTGACTTGCATGCACAGAGCTGCTGGAGCATTTTGAGCTCCAAACTGTGCACCACCCACCGAACCACTACACTGATATTTACATATTTTGTGCAAATATGGATATTTGCCACAGCAATTTTCCTTCTGGGATCTGAACCTGCAACTGGCTCCCCACCTCAGATTCATTTCAGGCTCACATGGAGGTATGCACTTTGACCTTTCTCCCAGTTCCAATTTCCAATCACGCTGCAGCAACTCGGCCAGACGTTAATGATCAGCAGACCTCAATCAGCTCATCCATGCAGACATGCCCTATTCTCTCAGACACCAATCCCACACTCCCGTTGTCCGCCTTCATGCTGCTCAGCTGGAATGCATAATGCATATACATGAATATCAGGCATGCAATGGGCTGAATTATTGCAACCCTGTAATGGGTTCACTAGGAACACAGAATAGGGTCTCTGTGCTGAGAGGCTTGAGTCATAAGGCTGCTGATTCTCTGAATTTCTCTCCGTCTCTTTCTTTTTGTTAGCTCACCATCCCTCTATTTCTCTCAAACATTGAATTTTTGGAGCCTTTCTGTGGATAGTGAGTATGAGAGTAGCAGTGTGAGTTGTATTTGTTCCTATCTATTGTCAAATGGTTCAGTATCTCCCACTAGTAATAAACAGGCCACTGGCCAAACTAGTGTTAGATTAAATCCATGGGAGGTTGTGTGTGTGTGTGTATGTGTGTGTGTGTGTGTGTGTCGGTGGGGGAGGGGGTCTGTCTTATAATTCCATTCAGTGGAAAGTGTGAATGGGATTGGTCATTTGAATTGACCACATGATCACTTTTAACCTGCCTGAATGGAAATGGAAATGCAGGCCTCTCGTCACGTCTTACAGTGCTGACTTCATTTAATTGGGAGGAAACAGTTTGTATATAAGTCGCTTGTTTCTGATCAGATGTTTTGGTTAAAATTCAACACATGTGTCTAAGGTCAGATGAGGACTAAATGAGGTGTTTTTTGTGGGAAAGCCTTTGATCTCACTTCTCATCCTGCTATATCTAATTACATTGACATTATTTATTTAGCAGATACCCATACACTGTTGCTTTTTAAAGCTTTAGGAATTATTTTAGTACATAAAAAAATAGCCGTTGTTATTTATATCTTAGAAATCAGTCCTCCTCGTCTGCAGCACCATCACATCCATACCCCCCCGCATTTAGCCGATGCTTTTATCCAAAGTAACACACATTTGCATTTTCAGTTTTTTGATTGCAGTCATAGATTTTTATAAAACTGAATTTTCCCTTGTGGGGGGCAAAAAAATGGTCCCCACAATGTTATGTATACCTGAACTACGCTTTTGTACATTTTTTTCAGAAACAGGTTCAACCAGTCCATCGGAGCCCCATTGGGGGGGGGGGGGGGGGGTAAGGGTGCTATTCAACACTGATATCAGTTCCATTCACCCAGGGATTTGAATCAGCAATCTTCCAACCACAGACACAGCATCCTAACCCTCTGAGCCAAGCACCATGTATTTGGGCACAACAAAAAAGAACTTCTGACAGATTCTAATTTTATCACCACTCATTGTAGGTGTCGGTAATATTTATAGCCTCCAGTCCTGGTTGCATTTGACTGGGTCTTCTTGAATGTTGCAGTTTATGGAACATATGGAGCTTTGCTGACATCTGCCTTTGCAAAGGTCTGTGATGAACTGAGACTCCTGGAAACTGGAAGGAGTTCAGTTTTATGGTAAATACCACAGCATGGGAAAATGGATTTAACAACTCAGTCACATCCAAGGGCAGAAGACATCTGGGAATATGCTTGGCCTGTGTGGATGCTGCAATCAGATAAATACTGGCAGGGCCCAGAGTGCGTAAATGGTATGCCTCCATTTGACTTGATTGGGGAACATATAGAACATGACGGCAAAGACCTTGCCTGTCTTTTCTTAATGACACCAGAAAGCCACTTCTTTTGAATATAATGATTGGAGGGACTTTCCCTCTTTAATTAATGCGTGTTGTGTTTCTCGTCCCATAGAGAGCAGCAAACGCATACGAACATACATATACATAACCTCACAGATCTCCATTTCTTCAGTGTCTTCAGGAATGCAGCGGTAAAGGCAGAACACTCCAAATAGCCCGGATTGGTAGTGTTACGGTTCTGTATAGAAAACTATGGGGAAAAAATATTACTTGAAAATCATAAAAAGAAACGCAAACATAATGGACAGATATAAAAAGAAAAAAATATTTATAATGCTGGCACGTAACACCATTATTTCCAACATCTGGCACAGGGGTAGGAAGAAGGAAGACTTGGCAACGGAATCGGTCGCACATTAACGTCTTGAGAGTTGACATTCTGGGATTAGATGTTATTAAATGGGACTGCACCAGAGCACTGAAGTGGGAAATCGTGCCCCCTTGGGGTGGGAGGAGAGCAAATGAGTGTCCGCACACCACCTGCCTGACTGACACAAGCACCTGTTGTTAAAAAGCTCTGTGAGTGTTCGGGGTCCTCTCTGAAATTACCCAAAAGTAATTCGTAGTCAAGGAAGACAGCTATCCACGACTTCCCTGCACTGGCACACGGGCGTCCCTGAAGCGATGGTGTGGCACGTCACGTGAGACGTGGCAATAAAGAGAGGAAATGAGCGCTCTACACCAATTATGCATTTTAATGAAGGCTATACGCTCGCTGAGGTCATGCCATAAGTTACCTCTTACGATCTCTATTAAAGTTGAATTCTGCAATCAGTTCTGCTTTGCAATTTAAGTCTTAGCACCCCTGTTGTCTTTCAAGTGTTTATTCAGCGAGGAATTTTTTAAGGAAATGTGTTTGTTTTTATTTGCAGACTACACTCTTTATGCACTGTCAAGCCACGGTTTACTTGCACTATTTGCATTGTCATTGTTGTGTATTTGTGTGTACTGTTCTGCATTATTTTAATGTTTATGTTTTTATTTATCCTCCCCCAGTATTTATTATCCAGCGTTTATTGTTCGGATGGTCTTTGTTCTAGCTGGCTGATTCCCTGAATATTCAAAATTTCGTTTAATGTTTATTAAATTAAAATATAAAGTGAGTTAACTTGAAAAGAAGCTGGAATCTCAATAGCTTGTTTCTGGGGAAAGAAATAAAATATTTATATCAATCAAGAAAATGCCTGGAATATTATGTATGCTTATTAAACACACATAAGCTTAAAATATAAACGGTACAATGATCGCAAGGTCCCAGCGGATCATCACTCAAGTAATTAGCGCCCCCCAGAGGTTGTATGTAGTAATAGTTACATTTTTACAAACCCCCGAAGCCCATTCGGCTTACCCAAAAAACATCAGCTAAGATTCTCACAGGAAATATGTGCATGTTCTTTGGAAAAATCTTCCAAGCGCTCTCTCGATGGGGTTATCAAAAATCACGGTTATACTTACGCCATTTTGACTCTAGCGGGGGTTGTCGCACTTGCTGACCCCCCCCCCCCCCCTGGAGCTGACATGACAACCGGACCGGATTGGTTGGTAAGGAGCTTCACTTGGAATCCAGGAAGTGACGTCACGGCGGCTAGTCGTGGATATGTTTCTGGAGAAGGAAAAAAAAAGCCGAGGACGTCTTAGAAAATCCCCGCAGAAAGTAGGTGGGCCGTGGTGGTTTCGCGGAGAGCGCCGTCTGCTAGCTTTTGTGCTCAGTGACGGTAACGTGAAAAGCGGCTTATGGTGAAAAGTGGAAATCCCGCTTCCCCAGTCAGAGAGCTGCTGTGGGAGTCTGGTGGACTTGTGTTATTCTTGGAGTGGAAGGAGCGGAAGAAGAAACACGGACTAGCGAGTTAACTGGACTGAGCTTAGCAAAAAAAGACAGAAAAAAAAAGAAAAGAAAAAATGGAGAGAACAGCTGAATGTGGGGTGAGGAGGCTGGCTGCTCCGAGTCCGCTTTGTTATTGCCTGCGCATGTAACATCCCAGTAACTCCCGAGGAAGGTGAAAGTTTTTACATTTACATTTTAACACCGTAGCTAACTCTCAGGCTAATGGACTTGAACTGGTAAAGTTTTGTAACACCATGTTTTGCGGTATAAATGACCATCTAAACAGGATTAAACACGACTGGGTAGCTGTAAAATGATTTTCTCTTTTCCTTCGCTCGCTGTTAATAATTAGTTCTCTCCCGTAAGTATTTATACCTTGAGGAACAGCAGAGATTACAAAGTACCGTTTGACTTGCAGCTAGCGCGGCCGCCGCACGGCCTGCTGTTATTGAACGTCGGCAAGTGTTGCAATAAGTTTTCTGGCGCTTTACGCGGCGATTAAAACGTAATGTCGATACATTGTTTTGAAGCTGCGAATGGATAGAGCTTGTCCTGGTGTGACAGTGTTTTATTCTCTTCGATTATGCTCTCTGGATTTTAAATGGTATTTTGCAGACTCGATTTAATATAAGCTACACCTTTCTTAGCGAGCTACGTGTGGTCTGCTGTTGGGGGTATAGTTAACTGGGCGGTCGGTTTCTGTGTTTTTATAATACGGAGTAATTTCAAATGCTTTCTACCGCGCTTTAATGCGTAATTAACTATAATCAAGTTACAGTCTGAAACTCCGAGATTCTGGTTGTGGATCGGAGAGATTCAGTCCATGCAACTCAATTAAATCGGTTTAGGTGTGGCAGTGTAGTTTAACTGTTCCGATGTGCAGGATACTACTGTATATGATTGCAATCCTTTCCAAGGAGTCCGTTTCTCTCTGACGTGGATAAGCAAATTTTGGGACCGCTAAGTTTTTAAAAAATATTTCAGATTGATCACGTGAGTAACCGCTTCTTGGCTAGTGTGCATGCCATTTGAAATTCAGAAATCGCACGCCTGCGAAATCTACACATGGAGATACGCTGAAATGCCGAAGAAACCCATATTTGCCTGGGTGAGATGGAGCCCTTACCATTATGTTTTCGTCCTCAGGTTTTTCACACGTTCACACCCTCTCACGCCACCTTGGAAGTTGCAGCGGCTGTGCCTGGGTCAGGGAACAATCCTGGCAAGTGGCATCAGTGACTGGGGGCCTCATGCGTGGGCCATGAGAATGCTCTGCTGGGCCAGGCAGGCGGGACCGTGACATGATGGGCTGTGGGACGAGCAAGGTTCTTCCAGAGCCGCCCACAGAAGTTCAGCTGGACCTGGTGAAGAGCGTGGAGCCGTACACAGGGCACCAGAGAGACGTCTACAAGCACTTCATCCGGGACGACGGCACTGGGAGCAAGGCGGGCACAGAGAAAATGGGCTCGCCCTCCCTGCTGGCACAAGCCCCCCCTCCGCCGCTTCCCGGGGGCGCCGCGGACTCCGCGGACTCACGGCGCAGCAAGGTGGCCAAGTACCGGGCCAAATTCGACCCCCGGGTGACAGCGAAGTATGACATCAAGGCCCTGATTGGGCGTGGCAGTTTCAGCCGGGTGGTGCGAGTGGAGCACAAAAGCACGAGACAACCGTACGCCATCAAGATGATAGAGACGCGGTACCGCGAGGGCCGCGAGGTGTGCGAGTCGGAGCTGAGCGTGCTGCGTCGCGTGCGCCACACCAACATCATCCAGCTGATGGAGGTGTTTGAGACGGCTGAGCGCGTCTACATGGTCATGGAGCTGGCGACCGGCGGCGAACTCTTCGACCGCATAATCGCCAAGGGCTCCTTCACGGAACGCGATGCCACCCGTGTCCTGCAGATGGTGCTGGACGGTGTCAAGTATCTGCACACGCTGGGCATCACGCACCGTGACCTCAAGCCCGAGAATCTGCTGTATTATCACCCGGGTGCCGACTCCAAGATCATGATCACGGACTTCGGGCTGGCCAGCACCCGCAAGAAGGGTGATGAATGTCTGATGAAGACGACGTGTGGCACGCCAGAGTACATCGCGCCGGAGATCCTGGTGCGCAAGCCCTACACCAATGCAGTGGACATGTGGGCACTGGGGGTAATCTCCTACATCCTGCTGAGTGGTACCATGCCCTTTGAGGATGAGAATCGGACCCGACTCTACCGGCAGATCCTGAAGGGGAAGTACAGCTTCTCAGGAGAGGTAGGGTTGCCTCTCCCCCGACGGCTTCCCCCATCTCATTAGCATTTATTTCAGAAAATGGCTCACATTTCCCAGCCCCCTCCTCCCCCCGACCGCTGCAGTCGAGTCTACAGGAAAGCAGATGTTTCTAGTTTCTTTTCTCCCACCCCCTTCCTCGGGAAGAATAAGGGTCTCGTTTGCATTTGTCCGATTTGAAAGCTTGATGTTCGCTTATTCTCTCTGTCGTTGTGACGTCAGCAGTCCTCTGCTTGGAATGCATGCGTCTGTATTTTCAGTGATCTTTCTCGGTGGGAGGCCCTGTGGAACATGGGAAATGTATTATTCCGGCGCTTTGACTGTGTTCTGACTTTGTGCATCTCTTACCATTCAACGAGTGTGTTCCATATGGGTCCGAGAGAATCATGCTGATCTGAAAATGGTCTGTGTGTGTTCTGGTGCTAATGTCAATATTTCCAGATCACCCTTCAAACTTTGGTTCCTGGATCAGGGTCACTGTTCTTGAAGTCTTCGGCATGGTAACCACGATGATTTTTGGGAACGTCCGTCTCTGTCTGCAATTGGCTTGGCAGCCGCCGGTTTTCATGCCTCGCCGTTTGGTGGAAGGTTATCCTTTGGGCTCGAGACGGTCAGCCGTGTCTGCATAATGGAAATCGTCTGCTGAGCAGGGTACACTTGCAGGGAGGTGGTCCGACCTTTTCTGCGCCGTTTTTGTTTTTTTTGGGGTGTTCTTTCTGCAGGCTGACTGCAGTTTTGAGGAAACCGCATTACTGAGTCAAACTCGTGGGAAGCAGCAGACTGATCAGCACAGTAAGGGTTGAAAAACTGCTACAGAAACAGAAAACTGTGCACTTGTTCAGACCCCCCACTGCCTCCACCCCCTGCACTGTATCAGTGGTCAGCGGGGGAGGTGTCAGCGCTTCACTAAGAGACCGTGGCTTTGGCTTCAACAAGGTACAGTGTGTGACACAATCTGTGTAGAGATTGGGGAGATTTGGGTTCATTCTCCACACCCATGGAGAAGGAAACTCCAGTGTACAATTATTTTAAAAATTATGCTACATCTTGAAAATGTCCGTAAATTAGCCGGCTGTCAGGCTGTGTAGGTCTGTTTTTTTGTGCAATGTGGTGTAAAGTTAACATTGTATATGGATGTTACTGTAATAGTAACAGCATAGGAAATTAAAAGGAGAATAAAAGTTGGGCTGCCACGTCTAATGGCTAATGTTGATAAAAAATAGTTGACACCGAATTTTGTCATCAGCCTGGTTGCATTTTTGTGGTTTGCTGCATAAATTGAGTATGATGACATCACAACCTAGCAACGTTAACGTTGGCATGTTAGGCCTGGTTCATGCTTCACTTTTCCACATACCGTCACAGTTCAAGCACTGTTGGTTGCGCGGACTTTTGTGTACATTTGTCCGTGGATGCAGACAATCGCGGTTCCCGAAAACATACAGCAATGATATTTCACCAGACCGGCATAAGGCAGATGTATTGCAATAAACACAAATATAATCGGTGTAGTGACGTGCGTGAACTTATGAATAGTTTTAAAGTTGTTACCAGGCTTGGGTGGTATTATGATAGTGTGTTATATCATGGTTTTTTGAACTCCTGGTGACAAAATTATCTGGCATTCCTCCCTCTTATCCTCCTTGGATCTCAAAAATGCTGGAATAGCACTGCTTTTGAAAATACCTTCCAAATTCCGTATCGTGCGGTATGAAGGACGATCGTTACCGCGCTAAATATGGCGGAGCCGCTTTGTCACCATTAATAGATTCTATTCACTTTATGATGTATTTATTACAGCTGTGACTTAAATTTTTTTTTTCGATGAAGCATTTGTGCTTTTCTTTAACCCTTGTGTTTTGACCCAACTATTCGATTAGTTGATCTGCAGATCACGTGATTAATCGATTGCCAAAGTAATTGTTTGCAGCCCTAGACAAAAGCAGTAATTCCTAGGAAAAAAAACTTTAGCGTTAGAAGGTAAATTGACTCGGGAGGTACCTGATAACGACACAAAGTAAATGAAAAATACATCTTTGTATTTGAATTATGTGAAGGCATTTCCATCTGATGCGTCCCCTTATTGACCTCCCTGATAAATCAGAATATTTTTATCCCGGGGAAATTGTGTGTAATTACAGTCTCCACAGTGCAGAGCCACATAAAAGCATACGTAGACAATACACAGTACCACTTGCAACAATTTCTAACTAAAGAGTACATGTGTAGCATACGCAGATGGTTATAAATGAGTGAATATAAACATTAGAACATTACTGTGGTGAAATGTGTATAAATAAACATTTCCTTAGCCGTGCCCTGTCCTGCAGCCCTCCATCTCAGGCAGTCCAGATGTTGGAATAGCACCTTTAAACAAAAGGTTACTTATGCAATAATGGGAAAGGCAAAGGATGCATCATTTCTTCTTGGGCTTTCCTGAGCCTAATGGGATAGCTCACCTGATGTAAAAGGGGTGCACGTCACGCCGCACGATGTCCAAGCAGGTTTACTGTGTGTGCGGCTGTATTAGCTGTGTTTTTTTTTTTTTCCCTTTTAATGTTTTCATGCAAATGTGTTTTCTTTTGTCAGAGAAGGTCCTGGAGGTTTTGTCCTCAGCTTATAGGTGTTGGCGTTTCTCTGCCTTCAGCTCAGTCTGTGCGGCTTCTGTTTTAGCTTGCAACTAGCTAAACATATCTGTGCAGATTTGTGCTTTTTTTTTATTATCCCCAATCTGAATGTATTTTGTTAATCATGCAGCTCTTGCAGTCATATTTCCTGTAATATTTTTCTCTATGACCTTGTACTTGGTCAGTAGTTGAAAGATGTTTTTTTCTTAATGGCACTTGCATGAAGAGCATCCTCTTTGATTTACATAGAATTTTTCACTATTTTCTGTAATTATGAAGAGCATTATTAAATATCATGAGGTGTCGTTTTTGCTCCTGGAATGATTATACTTGTGGCAATGCTTTTTAATTGCCATGATCATTTATAGTTTTTTTCTTTCCAGAGATGCACTTTATATAAATGTTTATTGTGCCAGAACAACAGCTGTTGTATCCAAAAAAATGGCTGCTTATACAGCCTTGGCATGGAGTTTGTGTTTACCGGGGGGTGAACTGCATTGTGGGGCATGGAAACACCGAAGGGAATCTGCTGTCATTCAGTTTTCTGCAGCTTGAGCAACAGCTAAATTAAAGACATGCACACCGGTTTCTTCACGTTTCATGTTTGCTGCTCCGAGAAGATAATGATATTCCTCCGTTGAGGAGTGTTTGAAAATACACGACCAAAGGGTATGATTTGGCCTGTTTCCTCAGTCCTGTCTGGTGGACCACCTCAAACCATTGCTTCTGGACCTGCTCCAGTGTTCTGCTGTTGTCACTGCCCTTCTGACAGGGAGAGGTTTTTCACTTTGGGGGGTGTGTGATGGTGAGGACTGCATTGGTGCCATGATAGTCTTGGGAGAAATAAGGCTTCCAATCCAAGCTGGTTTAGACCATCATGTGCCTTCAGTCCACCAGCCGCTTTAACCTGTTTCCTGTCCTCCTTCATTGGGTCACATGAGGTGACATGGTTATCCCACCCATGGAGCTTCCATGCTTCTTGTGCTGTCCTGCTCCCTTCTGCTGTGTCGTGGAAAGCTCCAGATGCGGTCTGACCCTGGGGGTTGCTGGACACAGGCAGATGATAGTTCAGGGGCAGTGTGTGGCTCAGTGGGCTAAGCCTGTGTGCCTGTAATCACAAGGTCGCCGGTTCAAACCCAGCCTCAG
>JAODJW010000019.1:22757417-22772427 GCA_026777045.1 Hyperopisus bebe
CCCCCCCCCCCCCCCCATCCATCCAGAGGTCAGGATGCTTCTTCCTTATCCCCTTAGATTACATGGTGGGGGTGCCAGGCGTACGCAGGGTGTGTGTGACATGTACACGCACGCTATGGTGACAGCACACGCCTCGCCATTTGGCAGTGATATCAGGGCTGATTGCTCTTCGTGCCGATTAGAGAGCCATCTTTTATTGCTGCTCTCCGAGCGGCCCCACCCATGACGGCACTGTAGATGTGTGGAGTGAGTGGTGGCTGTCAGCTTGCTGTTTGTGCTTGCAGACCTCCTCTTGGGGGGGGGGGGGGTCCTGTATAATGTTTGGTTCTCCCAGGCTTGGGTTTTATACCCCACCCACAATCGCTTTACCCCCGCCTTTCAACTCACTGCTGTAGCTGTCACTTTTTGAATTTGGTAACAAAGTATATGTTGTTTAGAGCCTTTAATGAAGTTATTACAGTATTGAACATGGAACGGATCACACACCTGGTTTTGGTGGTTGGGCTGCAGTGCATGTGGCAGTCTGAGCTTTGCTTAGGGTATCTCTTGTAACCTTGACATATTTCTTCTCGGAGCAGCTCTCCACCGAAGCCCAACAGGGATCACCTGAGCTCAGTGCCGACAGCCTTCTGGCGTCGAGGCAGCGTAGCCTGTGTGAGCTGTCTGCTATTTATCTTAAAACATCATTAAATTATCTTTAAACTTTTTATTATACGCTTTTGCTCTCAGAATCAGATTTAAAAGCTTTAAAGATTAAAATGAACGGCTGTTTTCCCCTTAAACACAAAACCGCCCCAAACGCACCAGCCCCCTGTCATTGGATTCTTCAGCTTTTAATAAATGGGTCCAGTTCCTGATACTGCAGGTTTGGTGTCATTTCACCTATTTCATGACATTCTTTACTTTGTTGGTGTTCCTGTTCGCTTTCTTTTGTGTGTTAAGTAAGGAGACGGAAGATTAAACCTACTAAAGCCAAACAGGTTTATCTGTCATCTGCTTCGTAGTGTACTCTATTCTTTTATTAAATCCATCCTTCAGCAGATTGTCTCCTACAGCAAATCACTTGCCTTTGCCCTATTTTCAGTTTCTGGTGGCCAAAATGTAAGTTACGCATAGCTCAACAAGTAGAGCATTGTTCTGACAGCACATAGGTCATGTGTTCAAATTATAGGGGGAAGACATGTTCTGTAATTCCTCCCTCTACTGCAAGTCACTCTAAGTGTCAGATGAATAATTGTGTGACCAGTATTTTTGTTTTTGCTTCGAGTGGTTTTGGAAAAGCATCGTTGTCCTCCTGTATTCTGGCAGCGCCGGAGTCCGGCTGGGCAGCTCCCTGCAATGACACTCGCTGGACCCAGAAGTGGCAGTCGTCTCGGCCGCTGCGGCGGACCAGCCTGTCGCTGGGATCGGGCTTCTGGCATGCCACGGGCCGCCACAGCAGCCGACGCCTCCTGCGTGCCATCCCCCGACACGTGGCCCAGATCCTGCAGGCCGACGTGCTGTGGCAGATGGGGCACACCGGTAAGGGCGGCTGAATGTGAGGACGGGCCGAGGGTCACGCCTTACTGCCGCTTGTGTGACTGATGGTGCCGCGCGGCTAGAGCTGCTTACGACCCCAGCTGTGCTCTGAGGAGGTTTTCTCTCCGCGAATCTGTATGTTTTTGCACCTCGCGAGCTAGTCTGTGTCTAACGGGAGCATGAATCGGTCGTTTCCTGTATGCCCTCATTTTTGGGCGTGATTGTGTGTTCAGGAAAGTACTGCTGGTGCAGGTCAGAGTTGGCACAAGATGGGTGCTCGGCCTGTTCAGCCATTATGCAGCAGGAGTTTGTGCTTGAGGGTGTCTGAGAACTTTCTAGAACTCCTGGGAGTGACAGCATAATGAAAGAATAGCTATTTTTCACTGTATTAAAGTGCTTTAATGTGATGGCTTTTGAATGTAATGTAATGGGTTTTCAATTATGCGCCTCTGGGGACTATTATTTGAGACACTTGGCATATTCTTTAGCTGTGTGTGTGCTGTGTGTACAGTAGCTTATTCTTTACACATGGCGTATAAAGCGTGTCTGTGTGCTAATTAATACCACGTGATTGTACCGTGTGTCCAGGTTCTGGTGTGAAAGTGGCGGTCTTTGACACCGGGCTCAGCGAGAAACACCCGCACTTCAAAAACGTGAAGGAGAGAACCAACTGGACCAACGAGAAGACGCTGGACGATGGTGAGATCTGGCTCCCTGTTTGGATTGCAGGCTGCTTTGGAACAGGCTCTCGCATGGAGTTCCCTGCCACACGTGCTCGTGGCCATCATGAGCCCCGAGGTCACGCAAGGAAGTAATCTGTATAGATACTGGTCTAAAAACAACATGCACATTGGCACCAGTAACGCTGAAAAGACCTTGGACTTGGACTTCTTTTAAAAGCACTTATCAGCACCAGTGTAATGAATTTGATTGTGTTCCAGTTGGATCTTAATATTTAATTAACATTGTCTTTACGGTCTCTGAGGGCACTTTTCCACCGAACCAGGTACCATACTTTTGGTACAGTGCTTTCGATACTTTCCCTTTTCCATCGACTTCCGGTCAAGAACCAGTACAAAAGCTCCAGTACTTAAAGTACCAAACCAGCAGGAGCTCATTTTTTTTCTTGTGAACTGGTTATGCAAATTGCCTGCCTCTGAAACACAATCCAACCAATGTCTTAAAAAAAGTTCCAAACTCAAACAGCAATAAACAAAGTTTTAAAAACATGGACAAATCAGACCCAAGCTTTAATTGGGGGCTGGTCGGAAGAACAGATACAAGATCAGGATTGCATTGCAAGAAATAAAGTATTTTGTGTAATATACTAGTTTAACACAGCATTGGGAAATTTTCATATTTTGCAATATGATTTATTGTAATGAGTATTTGGAAATTTATAAAGCAAAAAAGGAGCTCCACATGAATTTCTCAAACCCACCTAGGAATGATTTAAACAGCAGGGATGAAAATAATTGATCGTTTTTGAGAAAGCATGCAGCGCTCGTGCAAAAGCGGCGGAGGTGAGCTTTAATCAACATGTACTAGATAATCTTGAAAAGGCATAACCATTAAAATTTCAAAACCTGTTAAGTTCCCTCCCCTCCCCCCATAACAGTAAAAAATGTTTTAATGAAGCTTAAACTCCCTGCGCTATAATTTGCATGCAGAATTGAAGGTAATTAAAAGCCTGATCTTACTCTAGCTGACTAGCAAAGTAAGAATTGCATGTGCATAACATGTGATGTTGGTATTAATTGGTGCAGCTATTTTTCGAATTGGGTGCAAAATGCCCCGCCTCGTGTTGTGATGTCGTTTGGTGCCGACACCAGTTTTTACACCAGGGGAGAGCTAACACACTGGTGTACCATACAGTACCAAAAGTACAGTAATGAAGCAGCAGAAAAGCACCCTGAGAATCACGTTTAAGGTGACGATAAACTTGTTCAAAAGAAATCTTGATTTAATTTTAAGCTAATTTAACTTTCTTCTCAAGAAGCTTGACTATATAGGTAGGTGAACAGTAATACCATTAAAGTTGATGTGGTTGGTGAAAGTTTCCTGTTTGTTTGTGGTCCAGGCCTTGGCCATGGTACGTTTGTAGCAGGGGTCATCGCCAGCATGCGGGAGTGTCAAGGGTTTGCCCCCGATTCAGAGCTTCACATCTTCAGAGTCTTTACCAACAACCAGGTAAAGCCCCCTAGCCTGGTCACGGTTTCCTCAGATTTGCATGTATTCGTGCGCTTAGCTGTCCCACTCAGATGTGCACACTTGCTCTAAGGTACTGTAGTCATTCAGCATTTCTGCGCCTCTCCATGCTTATTGATCATCTCACTCTCCTTAGGTCTCCTATACCTCCTGGTTCCTAGATGCATTCAACTACGCCATCCTGAAGAAGATCGATGTGCTGAACCTCAGCATCGGTGGGCCAGATTTCATGGACCACCCCTTTGTCGATAAGGTGAACCCTCCTAGAAGTTTGGACAGCAGTGCCAGGTCTGGGTGGTCACGACCTCTCGTGCTGCTGGGTCTCAGTTTTCTTGTTCCCGGGTTAATTTAATATGAAATAACATTGCCCAAACTTTGCAGGTTAATATTAACCCCAACTGGAAAGTCTCCACATCCGCAGAAGTCGGGTGTCATGTTTTCTTTAATAATATGACCGACCTGAGTGCTGCGACATGACCACACACAAGCTCTGTGGTCCTCGTAGACCATACTTTGGGTTTGTATAGCCTGATACCAGTGTCTCATACATAACCTTTAAATGTTGTGTGCAGGTCTGGGAGCTGACAGCTAACAGGGTGATTATGGTTTCTGCTATTGGGAATGATGGACCACTTTATGGGTGAGTTTGGGAAAGGGAGAGTGACGTGTGTGTGTGTGTGTGTGTACACATGCATGTTTTTGTAATCATTACATTGTGGGGACCAGATTTCCTCACAGTTTGATAAAAATCTGTAACGTTTTTTGGGTCCCCACAAGGATGATGTCAATTTTCAAAAAATCTGTGAATGCAATCAAAAAGCTAACAATGCTGAAAGACTTGGTTAGTTAGGGTTGGAGATAAAGTCATTTGTTGGGATTAGGGTTATGCATATAGAAATGAATGGAGAGATCCCATAAAGATATGAATACGTAGTATGTACGTGTGTGTGCGCGTGTACATGTCGCATTTAAATCTTAATTCCTCCGGCCTCATGGGTAAGACTTGCAGACAGACCAAGATCATGTCAGTGAGATTGACGCAACTTGGTCTCCTAGGACCCTCAACAACCCTGCTGACCAGATGGACGTGATCGGTGTCGGGGGCATTGATTTTGAGGACAACATCGCTCGCTTTTCATCCCGGGGCATGACCACATGGGTAGGTCGGACAGCACTGTCCCACTGTCTGCAGGCCCCAGTGACATGGAATGGAACTGCTGGACACTTAAGAAATGTGGCAGAACTGAGTTAATGACGTTAATGCATGTCGTCAAAGGGCTGTTTTATTGGGGATGTGACTTTGTCCTGTTCTCTTCATGCTACTTGTCATTGAATAGGCCTAATATGTTTTTCGGTTTGACACTAATCACTGCTGCATTAGCTTCCATTAGCTCTGGCCTATTTAACTAGCACATCTCCAGAGATGAGTCAGACGTACAGAATTCTACTCTATTCCCATAAGGTGTCATTAATAAGTTTTAAGAAATGGGGAGGGGAAAAAGTGTCAGGATTCTGTTCAGGTCCCCATTTTAGTAAAAAAAAAAAATTGTCTAGACATAATTGCCAGCATTTTTGTGAGATTGCGTCCCCTTCTGCCCTTACCAAGTGTAAGTGGTGCGTTACAAACCATACAGCTTGGCATCTCTGCTGGCATGGCGTCCTTAGGGCCTCCAGTTTCCCTCCACTCACCCGGCGTCTCCCACAGGAGCTGCCCGGTGGCTACGGCCGCGTGAAGCCGGACATCGTGACGTACGGTTCTGGGGTGCGAGGTTCTGGCATGAAGGAGGGCTGCCGTTCGCTGTCCGGCACCAGCGTGGCCTCGCCCGTGGTGGCTGGGGCAGTCACCCTGCTGGCCAGGTGAGGCATTGCGCTTTGTGATGATCCCCCCCCCGGGGCAGTCACCCTGCTGGCCAGGTGAGGCATTGCGCTCTGTGATGATCCCCGGGGGGACAGGCTGGCAAAATTGAAACAAAAATGAGTCAAGAAGTCATCAGGCACCATGGCCGCCTGTGTATCTGAAAATTTCTGCATGGTTGCGTTTAAGAGCCATTGCTTCATCTTTTCCTCTTCACATGTTGTTTCCTTTATTTGTCTTGGTGGCTTTCCATCAAAATGTTTGTATGAAGTTAACAGAATTCACCCATGAGGCTGACCGAAATGCCAGAGCTGACATACTTGCAGCATGCTGGTGTCATAGCAGAACTACATAATGACCCCAAGGCATCTACAGTCTCTTCCCTGGTTCATGGAAGTAGAGCTGTGTTGTGTTCCTGATGAGGACTGGCCAGTGCTTTTCTGGTGAATTACCCAAAATCTCAGTCCAGGGGAGTCTTCTTACCGTGAACATCTACCTTGGCCATCGTTCAGCATTATATTCACAGGAATACATTAACTGACCTTGAAATACCACAGGAATTCGTCTGAAGTTCAGTAATGAAACAAAAGCATCATTGTTCAGAAATTTAAATGTGTGTAAATGAAACTTGCGTACAGAATCATTTATGTATTCCCCTGCTGCTTCCAAATTCCGCAGTTCGCAGGTGTATAATTTGCTTGTGTAGAGTGTTTTAGACCTTGAACTTTTCATGGATCTCATTTATTTCCTATTTGTGCTGTAGTGGGTTTCCACATTTGGCCTGTGTACTTTATTCTCTGGGAGTATCCCACTGGAGGTGTTAAGTGGCTTGGTGTAGGAACTTCAATCCGCTTGAATTCCCTCCCCCTTGCAGTACTGTCCCGAATCGGGAGCTGGTGAACCCAGCCAGCATGAAGCAGGCCCTCATCGCTTCAGCTCGCCGGCTCCCCGGGGTTAACATGTTTGAACAGGGTCATGGCAAGCTGGACCTTCTCCGCGCCTATCAGATCCTCAGCAGCTACCAGCCCCAGGCCAGGTAGGGTAACTCTGCTGCTTCATCCCCATCCCTTTACATCTCATAGGGTCTCCGCAGCGCTCCTCTTCAGTATGACAAATGGCCCCCCTTTCCTGTTTCAGCCTGAGTCCCAGTTATATCGACTTGACGGAGTGTCCGTACATGTGGCCCTACTGCTCACAGCCCATCTACTACGGGGGCATGCCTACCATCGTTAACGTCACCATCCTGAATGGGATGGGGGTCACAGGCCGAATTGTTGACAAGGTGAGTAAAATGTGCTCTGCTCCCTAAATATTTTATTTGGTCTTGCCTAAAAATTTTTGCCTCGGAGCTCAAAGCAGCAGAGGAGTTGTGCAGGGTCTCTCAAAGCTGCATTTGAATTTCCCTCTTGATGGTCTCTCCTGCTTCCTCAGCCTGTCTGGCAGCCTTACCTGCCTCAGAATGGGGACCATATCGACGTGGCTGTCTCCTTCTCCCCCGTGCTCTGGCCTTGGGCTGGGTACCTCGCCGTCTCCATCTCTGTGGCGAAGAAAGCGGCATCGTGGGAAGGCATCGCTCAGGGTCATGTGATGGTGACTGTGGCCTCGCCGGCGGAAAACACTGTGAGTCCTGGTGCCTTTCTGGCACCACCTGCTGGCAAATGAAGGAAAATCGTGCAACGGAATCCAGCTGAGAAATGTGATCAGGCAGTTTTGTCAGCGAGAGCAGTTTTTGTACCTCGGATGAAGTATAAATCTCCATTTTCACGTAGACCTAATGCTTATTTTGGAATTGTGGGTAGTAACGCTGCAGTTTGTCTTAATTACCCGTTTTATCGTAGCATATTGCTTACTGGCCAGGCAGGTGACTTGAGTTTCCCCTTCTGTTCGAGGCTGGTAATGTTGGACTTTTTATTGCTTCACCTAGACATGAGGCTTATGAGAGACTCATTTTTAAATGGCGTGACTGTCAAGTTTTATATGATGAGGCGGCTTAACAGTCTGTAGGCCGTTTCTCTGTTGTCTTCAGCTGGCTTAGGAAGCCAGCAGCTCTGGAAGGCATTGAAAATCGCGGTGTCTTTCTCCGCGGAGGTTATGAGTGCTACGTATGACCATTGTGATTTGTGTGTTTGGCCAGTCAAACGCTGGTGGAGAGCTGACATCCACCGTGAAGTTGCCCGTGAAGGTGAAGATCATACCCACTCCTCCACGCAGCAAGAGGGTTCTGTGGGACCAGTACCACAACCTGCGCTACCCCCCTGGGTACTTCCCGCGAGATAACCTCCGCATGAAGAACGACCCGCTGGATTGGTGAGCTACAGCTGTTATCCGGGGGGAGATGGCTGATTAGTTACGGACTGCATAGTACATGGATACACGGACCAAAATAGAAACATGCAATGCCACATACAACAAGTGTGTTTAAAAATAAATTGAAATAAATAAGTAAATGTATGAACATGGCAATAGATTAAGCTGGTGAGCATGAAACTAGGTACAGTACTGTGGTAACATACAAATTTGCAGGTAATTATTGTATAAAGAGGCTGATTTTCCCATTAGAAATAGGCAATTTTGCACATGTTCTCTGTGTGATTTACTGGTTGTACAGGAAGGAAACTGTAGCACAGGACCATGGAGGTCAGTCCTGGGTTTATACGTCCTATGTGACCTAATTTTAATGTAATTTAAATCTGGGAAGATCTGCATTATTGTTTAGTTACCAGCAGGGGGCATCTGTTCACTGTACAGAGGGCTGAAAAAACTCACTGGCAGATGTTGTTTATTCTAAGTTTTGCGGTGTTTGGGTCCTTCTGTAGGAATGGAGACCACATCCATACAAATTTCAGGGACATGTATCAGCACCTGAGGAGTAATGGGTATTTTGTGGAGGTGCTGGGAGCTCCGCTCGCCTGCTTTGATGCCAGCCAGTATGGTAAGAGGTCACGTGACTTTGGTTATCCATTGCGTCTGTGTAAACAGTTTATAACCATGCCATTGATGGTCTCGATTTGGTTTGATGCAGGTGCACGAATATCCTCAATGAGTATGAGGACTATGAAGTCAAAATTGTAATTGTGCAACATAGTCAAATCAATGTTTTGAGATGGAAAATATAATGAATATGTGGGCGGAAGTTCCAAATGTCACCTTTGTAAAATTTCTGTATTTTGGGACATGCGTGCTTCACCATTGTCAAAATACCCCTTTTGTTCAGTTACCTGTTATGAACATCCGTCCCACTGATGGTGCTGAACTCCTGGCGTCGCACGTGTCTTTATCGGAGATGTTTGTTGCCAGGAACCCTGCTGCTGGTGGACAGTGAGGAGGAGTATTTCCCAGAGGAGGTCAACAAGCTCCGGCGGGATATCGACAACGGGTTGTCGCTCATCGTCTTCAGCGACTGGTATAACACCTCTGTCATGAGGAAGGTGAAGTTCTACGATGAGAACACCAGGTAGGGGGTGGCCCAGCTTCCTTGGGGCTCCGGAGGATCAGAAGAAGGGTACCGATCTGACGATGGCTTCCCGGCGTGTGTCTGATCCGCAGGCAGTGGTGGATGCCAGACACAGGGGGCGCTAATGTGCCAGCCCTCAATGACCTGATATCCATTTGGGGGATGGCCTTCAGCGATGGGCTCTACGAGGGCGACTTCATCATGGCTGACCATGAGAGTAAGTTATCACTGAACAATAACAGAGGTTTTTAAACTGTTAAACTGGTTTTTAAAAAGTCAAGCCAGAGGGTTTTTTTAGATTTAATCGAAAAGTAATTTTAAACATCATTGTTTTGACTCTTTGTAACAATACTTATGAAGCTTTTCCCGTTTTAGTTGTTCAGTCTGTTCTTGCCATACCCATAGCTGGCATGGTGTTAAAAATCAGTTCAATGTAACATAGCATCATTGTACATTATCTGTGACCCAAGAACTCTGCCAAACTTCAGTGTTTTTCTAACTGTGTTAACTGCGTTCATTCCCACGTGGGGCTCTGGCGTCCTCTGGCCTAGTGTTGTATTGTAACGTCTAAATGAATTATGTTGAATATTTGAGTCGTGTTCCTCAGATGTTACTGAGAACTTCGCCTTGTAAATTGGCCTTTCGCGATTATTGCATAATCTTGGGGCATTATTGGGGATTATTATTGGGGATTATTCGGGCAGTATGTGGCTCAGTGGGCTAAGCCTGTGTGCCTGTAATCACAAGGTCACCGGTTCAAACCCAGCCTCAGCATGTCTGCGGGTCCTTGAGCAAGGCCCTTAACCCCCAGCTCCCTGGGCGCCCGCAGACAGCTTGCTCTACAAAGAGCAAGTTGAGAGAGGCGTAAAAAGAATTTCCCCATGAGGGACAATAAAGGATTGATTGTTAATCACCTGATTGCAATTATTTGAGCTGACTGATTATTTTGCATAATTACTAGGTTTTCTTCATTCATCTGTATAAAAATAGCTGGATGAAACATCATATTTCTATCACTGTTTTCGTATTGCTTTCTACTGTGTTATGTTTGACTAGCACTCGTTTAATGACATCGTCGTGCTAATAAACCGATCCGTACAACCTGCCCTATTTGCACCTCGTACGTCTGCATTACGCTTTACGGCATATTTCACAGCGGTGCCTGATTTGTACCACTTTGTTTCACAACCCAGTCTGATCCAGTTAATAATTCTCTTTCATCACATCAGGTTCGTTTTGCAGATGGCTTGTGAACAATCTGTATTAGCCAAGAATTGGACATTCGGCCAGATATTCTGATTTTGGATTCTTTGTGGTCTGTCTGTCTGAAGTTTTACTGAGCACCTACACTTTTGTCTGAGGGCCTTTTTAGGTCTCGTTAGGTACTTCAGTCACTGCGGATTAACTGTATTCATCCCTGACTACTGCCACTATCATGCTGCAGCAAAGTCAGTAGTGCCAATAAGACAAACTAGAGAAACGTGTGTTATTTTTGTCCATTTTTTCCTGATCCCACTTCGGAGTGATATAAATATGGCTGAAACAGAGGAAACATGCCAAAATTCACATTTCAGTTCTGAGTGAACCAAAGCTATAAGCACCTGAAAATACCATGTCACTGGATAGCAGCAATTTCACATATGGAAATATAAACCAACATTTCAGATATGGGATATAAGTGTTAATCCAACATCTGAAAAAAGACCAGATACACTAAGAATGACAAGCAAAGAACTGATTAAGTCGGCAGAATTATTAGTGCCAGGGTCCTGTATGACGATTCACAAAGCCAGATTTCTTGCTTAGCTGGATAACTTGTCGGATTACAAGTTAGCCTGCTTAGTTTGCTGTAAATGAAACAAAATGTGATGTGGGGTATGCATGCTTGTCTTATCTGCCCTCTACGGTTTTTGTTTACAAAGCTTAAAAGGCAAACAGAAATGCCATTTTTAGATGTATGTTCCGGAGTCCAATGCTAATTATTAGCTCTTCCTCATGAGGTGTATGTGTATTAAACCATGGTTAGGCTAACTCTATAATGGTGTTATAAAATGAACAGAAAAGACAAATTATTAGTCACGATTATTTGTACGACAGTTAATCGTCAAGTCACCTAGACACTG
Source organism: Hyperopisus bebe (assembly GCA_026777045.1). Classification (NCBI taxonomy): domain Eukaryota; kingdom Metazoa; phylum Chordata; class Actinopteri; order Osteoglossiformes; family Mormyridae; genus Hyperopisus; species Hyperopisus bebe. The sequence goes on from JAODJW010000019.1 coordinate 22,768,576, forward strand.
TCGTTCTCCTCCTCCCCTTCAGTGTACTACGCCTCTGGGTGCAGCATCGCCCGCTTTCCGGAAGATGGAATCGTCATTGCCAAGACCCTGAAGGACCAAGGTGCTCATTCTAACTTCCTGGTTTTATAACTGCAGACCAGCGTTTCCCACCCGGTCCTCAAGGACCCCCCTGGCAGTCCAGTAGGGTGTTGGGAGGGAGCAAAAATGTGCACCGTCTGGGCGTCCCTGAGGATCGGGTTGGGAAAGGGGCTTATAGACACTTCAGCTCAACAGCCACTTCTGGCTTGTGCTGCCATGGCAACCTGACCCCCCTCTCATTTTCACAGGACTGGAGGTTTTGAAGCAGGAGACTGCGGTAGTTGACAATGTTCCCATATTGGGTCTATACCAAACCCCCTCTGAAGGGGGCGGGCGGATAGCACTGTATGGTGATTCCAACTGCATAGATGACAGTCATAGGCAGAAAGGTAGAGAGTGCTTCATTTTAATTTTGAGCTTAAATTCTTAACCTGAAATCCATAAAGATCATGAACCATCTAACCTGGGTTCTCATTCTGCCACTTACTCCCTCCTCCCAGACTGCTTTTGGCTCCTGGATGCTCTCCTGCAGTTCACCTCCTACAGCATGACCCCTGCCAGTCTCACCCACTCAAAGAGCCGGGTGGTGCCCCCCTCGTCGGTGTCCGAACATCCGCTGCCTGAGAGATTGGAGGGTATGTCAGTGCTCCCCCTACAGGCTATTTAACAGCATTGTCTGTCTGCAGGGGCGCTGGGGTGGTCGTTGCATATTTATTAGAAGTGTTACCGCTCCTTCCCTTATTTTATTTGAACCATTGTGTCGCTCTTCTAGGTAACCACCTGTATCGGTATTCGAAGGTGCTGGAGGCTCATCTGAGAGACCCCAAGCCCCGCCCGCTGCCAGCCTGTCCCCACCTGTCCTGGGCCAAACCGCAGCCGCTGAACGAGTCCGCGCCCAGGTGACTGTGTGGGAGCTGATCACTTCTGCCGTTAATGGTCTTCTAGGGCTGCGGGTCAGGTGTGGATGACCGACCTCAGCTCACGTCCTCCTTGTCGTCCTCCTCTAAGCAGTAACCTGTGGAAGCATCAGAAGCTGCTCTCCGTGGACATGGATAAGGTGGTGCTGCCCAACATCCGACCCTATCGACCTCAGGTCCGACCCCTCTCCCCCGGAGAGAGCGGGGCCTGGGACATTCCTGGAGGTGATTACTGAGCACCGTCTCTCGCCCATGCCAGCTCTGGCCTTGGCATCTTAAGACTTGGCATTTTGTTAGAGCCCTTGAACGTCTGAATGAATGCTGGTCCCCGTCACGCTGTGTCTGTCGTACAGGTATCATGCCAGGCCGCTACAACCAGGACGTAGGACAGACCATCCCGGTGTTTGCCTTCTTGGGTGCCATGGTGGTGCTGGCCTTCTTCGTGGTCCAGCTGACCAAAGCCAAGAGCAAGCCGAAGAGGAGGAAGCCTCGGGTGAAGCGGCCCCTCTTCCTGCAGCAGCTTCAGCCACACACAGGCAGGACTCCCAGTGTGTGAACTGGGTGCTAAGGGACTCCACCCAGCTGCCTGGGAAAGCCGCCACAAGGGGGCGACATGACGGGTGTGAGGTCACAGGAGTTCATTGGGAGATGGATGGCCGTTATCAAAGGAGCGTGACCCGTACGGAAGAAACTTTCATTCCACTGACCAAATTGGAGAGTTGGCTTGAATCCTGATTCTTCTCTTTTGTATTTATTTTTATTACTAAATGTTTACTAGACCTCTGTCTCCAGGACTCTTTCTAAATGGGAAGAGCTTGACAATTCAAGCCGAACTGAACGCTCTGCTTTTGGAGATGCACATTTTGGGAAATATTTTCACTTCTTTTGGTTTTCATTTTGTATGTCAGTTATTTAATCCGTTCATCTGTTTTTATGGAAGTGGCCTTTGCCATGACACTGTACATATGCATCATTGTTTCCACCATTACTGGAGGTAGAGGGCTAGTTGCCTTTCTCTCCGCCTTTTCAAATATACTCAAATATGAAGCTGAAATTGAGTCTGGGTTTTATCTACGGTCCTGGTTACATGCATGCAACACTCTTATCTATGCAAGTACCATATTCTGCAAGTGTATTAAATTTACATTTTCCAAAGGGACTTGTAGGTTATATGCCTTAATCCATGTTGCAACCATCACAAGCCAGATGTGAAGCATGAGAATATGGAATATTAATGCATTCCTATAACAACTCAATGGCTAACGTTCTGGCTAAAAAATGTTCCCAATATGGTTCAGCTGGTATCCTCCTTTTTACAGTTGTATGGTTGGATGTCCGTGTAGTACAGTAAGGTTTTTGTCAGACTTAAGCCCAGTAACTTCACATTTCAAGGCCACTTCTTTAGTCCTGGCGGTGGCCATTTCTAGCGTCATTGATGGTCAGTCACTGGTCCCTTAACTCTTCCTCTACCTGTTTGATCCATGTTTTCTTTGGTGCTGTTTGAAACCTCCATTGGACAGGTCGCTCTCGCCAGAGGTGCTTGTATGACAGTCGATTGGTATTCATTCTGCAGACATGGCCAAACTGTGGCAGTGTGCATTTTTGGATTTGTTCTTTGATTTAAAGGTTGATCGCACCTGATCCGAATAGTTTTATGATGCCAATTGCTAAGAGAGACGGCCAGGATCTGCCTTGGGTATTGCATTTCGAATACCTCAAGCTTGTTCATGTCTGATTTTGAGCAGGGTCCATGTTTCTGATCCATACAGGAGAATTGGCAAGACCAGTGTCTAGAAGTGGTGATTTTTAGTCTTAGTGGAGATGATAGCTTTCTTACAGAGGCACCATTTCAGTGAAGCAGCTGCTGCTGCCAGGGCGATCCTGCAGTGGACTCCAGTGCCGAATGCTACTTTCTTTTGCTGCAGTAGTGATCCCAGGTATTTGAATTTTTGGACCTGCTCAGTTTGGACTCCTCTGCGATGACCATTGGCTTGTGTTCCATCCGTGATTATAACTTTTGGTTTTGTGCTGTTTGAGGGTCAGTGTGTGGCTCAGTGGGCTAATCCTCTGTGTCTGTCATCAGATGGTTGCTGGTTCAGGCCCAGCCTTGGCACATCTGTGGGTCCTTCAGCAAGGCCTTTAACCCCCAGCTCCCTGGGCACTGCAACAGGTGGCTGCTCTTTGTAACAACCAACAGAGAGCAAGTTGGGGGAGTTGTGAAGTGAATTTTCCCATGGTTATCAATAAAAGTATCAATTATCAATAATTCTTAGACCATAAGTTTGGCTGATGAAGTGATGAAGGATGGCTGTGGCCTCCATGTTGGCAAATATTGCACTGTCATCTGCAAACATCAAGTTGGCCTGGAGGCTGTTTACATCATACTGCACTCCCTGTCTGTCCTTTAATGCTTTCCTCATTATGGCATGAATTGCGATATTGAAAAGCAGAGGAGAGGTAATACCTCCTTGGCGGACCCCAGTTTGAATAGAAAATTCCTTGGATAGTTTGTTTTGTATCTGCACACTACTAGTTGAGCCATTGTATGATGCTTGGAAAAGTTGGATAATTTTCAAAGGTATGTGCTCATTTTCCAACGCCATCCACAGGGTCAGTCAGTGAACACAATCGAATGCAGATTTGAAGTCAATAATGGCACGCTTTCCTCCGCAGATTCATTACTCTTAGGTGGTAAATACTTTATTGATGAGGCCTAAATTCTGGAGATTGGTCGCTGTGATTTTACCACTCAATGAACATCAAGAAGGTAGATGGCACCTTTTGTGAGTTCCTCTAGTGAACGTCTGCAGCGATGGAAAGAATTCTTCCAACAGCTATATAACCATGATCCACCCCA
>JAODJW010000019.1:22810352-22822364 GCA_026777045.1 Hyperopisus bebe
GACGGCTCTGATTATAACGCATCTCCTGACCTTGAGAAATGCTTCTGTCTGGGATTAGGTCAGCACCACAGCCCTTCAGCACCACAGCCCTTCTGCACCATCAGCCTTCCAGTTTCTGTGGGCCCCAGTGCAGCCTGTAGTTCCACCAGTATGCCTGGGGTTGCTTTGTGCTAATTCATCATTCGCTTTGCAAAGACTAACATCTTGTCTGAGTTCCTTGTATGACATGGCAGGCAAACATCTGTTTAGTGTCTAATTGTCTAAATTATGCATCCATACCGAGGGTATTTGCCTTGTAAACATACACACACATATGTATATATATACACACACACATTTTGGCAGCAGAAATATGAATATCACAATGATATACACTCTTTTATGCCCCCTTCTAATACCTGTGCATGAGTGTGTGCAAGGACGTCATTCATGATTCATAATGGGGCCATTGGTCCACAACAAGCTCTGACATACAGTCATCAACCCAGAAAACATAAGCATCCCATGCCAAGGATAATCAGCATCGTTGGGCCACATGCATGCTGCTATATGGCGCATCGGGGCTGTTCCCTGTGACTTCAGTGGCTAGATGTCCTACAAGCATGAGGATGGCGTTGCATGAGATGTGTTTCATGCAGACATTCCATGGGCATGCTGGGAAAAACAGACAGCAAACATCTGGAGAAGTATTGGCACTACCAACATAAGCAAGATTTTGGAGGGATGCATGGCACCACGGAAAAACTGTCTAAGAGGCCGGTAGAGCCACACTTGGCAGGAAGGCCCACTGTACAGCTTTGCAATGGTGAAGATGCTACTTACTGCACTGGTTGCGCCATCGGAGTCTGTTAGCCTCTGGTGAAGGTCAAACCACACTGTCTGCAACAATAAGCAACAGAAAATCCACACGTGGATTAAAGACTTCGCTGTGCCACATTCAGGACTGGGAGCCACTGGGACACTGTGGGCCAGATCAGTGTTTCCCAATCTGGTCCTTGGGGAGCCACAATCAGTACATGTTTTCACTCCTTCCAAGCTCCCTGCCAGAGCTGAGAGGGAGCAAAAATGTGGACTGTCTGTGGGTCCCCAAGAACTAGACTGGGAAACACTGGTCCAGGTGATGAGCCACCACAGAAGACAGACTCAAACATTTCAGTGAAGATCCCACAGTCGTCCCATTGGCCCTTTTTATGCCAACCACCTCATAATCCAAACAGGTCACTGCCAATCCTAGATAACTTGCATCACATCTTGAAAGCACACCAACTCATTCCAAAATAGTGCTCTTAAACCATGCTGGATGTTGTATGTTAATAGAGCATTGTGCTTCATTATAAGAACAAGCCTTCCGGATCCTTTGGGCTGCCTGTGTTAGTCAGCAAGTGCTAACCAGCTCTGCATCTTTGGTACAATGGTGATGCTTCTAGGCGTGTGACCCTAAAGGAGCCATAAAGGTTCCCTCCAATGAGTGGGGTTCACCAGGACTAGTGTGTGCTGGCTTCGATGCACTCATTTTGATAGGGTGGTGTATGGTACAGCAGGTTAAGCCTTTGTACCTGCGACCTGATGGCCACAGGTTCGAGTCCCATCCTCAGCAGAACGGGGCCTTCAGCAATATCCTTAATCCCCTGAAAAGCTCCGGGGTTATCAAATAAATGGCTGACCCTGTAGTCCCCACATTTCTCCCTCAACTGTATATATGTGTATGTAAGAAGAGCAAGATGGGATGTGTGAAAATAAGCATTCCAATGCAGCTGTGCCAATAAAACATCGCAAGTCTGTCCCTCTGCCCTCATCCCAGCACAAAACGAGGACTTCCGACCCACATTCAATGCAGTGACATGCTACATTTCCTTGTAAAATACTCTACCAAAGATTTCCTTCATTCTGTCATGTTGCCGTATATAAATACTCAAACATACAGTGCTTGTGATTCATTCAAAATATCATGTTAAATCCGAAACAATATGCTCGGGGTTTAATAGGATCTGAATCAATAGGAGAGCATTCAGCAGTCTTGAAGAGCACAAATGGAGTGTTGACTCATCACTGTTCCCAATACTGCCTTCAAAATGCTTATTTTTGTAGCTTGGTTGGGTGATACACCCATTATAACGAAAAAGGGAAGAGCCTATAAATACTCACTCCCCAGCAACCCACACAACACTCGCAGGATGCTCTACAGAGATACAGGCTTGCAAGCCTCTTTACTCTCTTGCAACCACAAACCATCTTCTCTCCAAGTCTCAATACACACTCTGAATCACTTCATCCTTAACCTAGTGAGCTCAGTATTTAGATACGATACATTTAGCCCATGGCTGCACAGTGGTGTAGTGAGTTGCCTCAGACCTCCAGGACCAGTGTTTGAGTCTCTGCCAAGGCTCCATGTCTTACGAGTCTGCATGTTCTCCCCATGTCGTCATGGGGTTTCCTCCAGGTACTCTGCCCCCCCCCCCAAGTCCAAAAAAAACTTGCTTTGGTTAATTGGAGGTACCAACATTTATTGCTAGTTTATATGCCAGACAACCTCTGAAATGAACTTCTGGACCAGGTTAGGACTGATCAGAAGGTTGTGGGAATGAATCCTGCAGTTTGTAGATTGATCACATAATTGTAGGGCCCTTGAGCAAAGCTGTTAAGTCAGCAGACTGACTATTCCAGGGGTGCTGAACTAATGGCTGACCCTGCGCTCTGACCCCACACTTCACTCAGGTGTTATACACTATATAGTCAAAAGTATTGGGACACCTGACCACTACACCTACAGGAACTTTAATGACTTCCCATTCTATATCCAAGGTCCTTGAGCAAGGCCCTTAACCCCCAGCTCCCTGGGTACCCCAACAGGTGGCTGCCCTTCGCGGACAACTTACTCTACGAAGAGCAAGGTGAGGGAGGCGTAAAAAGAATTTTCCCATGAGGGACAAAAAAGGATTGATTATTATTATTATTATTATTATTAGGCATCAATATGGAACTGGTCCCCCTTTGCCTCTATAACAGCTGCCACTCTTCTGGGAAGGATTCCCACAAGACTTTGGGGTATGTTTGTGGGAATTTTTGCCCATTCATCCAGAATAGCATTTTTGATGTCAGGTACTGATGCTGGACGTGAAGGTCTGGCTTGCAACCTTCATTCTAAGATGTTTGATGGGGTTGAGGTCAGGGCTCTGTGTGGGCCAGTCAAGTTCTTCCACATCAAACTCCCCATCCATGTCTTTATGGACCTTGCTTTTTAGACTGGGGCACAGTAATGATGGAACAGCCGTCTCCAAACTGTTCCCACAAAGTTTGAAGCATTGAATTGTCCAAAATGTCTTGTTGTGCTGAAGCATTATGAGTTCCCTTTCACTGGAACTAAGGGGCCCAGACCAACCCCTGAAAAACAACCCCATTATCCCTCATCCACCAAACTTTACAGTTGGTACAATGCAATCAGGCAGGTAACGTTCTCCTAGAATCTGCCAAACATAGACTCGTTCACCAGACTGCCAGACAGACAAGCGTTATTCGTAACTCCACAGAACACGTTTCCACATTTTTGTGCTAGGGTTAATGCCAAAGATATTTAGGAATTCTGGAGTCAACAGTGTTGGCAATTTTTAAGCACTATGTGCCTTGGCACTTGGTGATGTGCTTGGTGGAACCATTTCTGTTCTAAACGCTTCCACTTTGCAATTATACCACTTATAGTTGACTGTGGAATATATAGCAGGGAAGAAATTTTCATGAACTGACATTGCAAAGGCGGCCTCCTATGACAGTAACATGCTTGAATTCACAGAGCTCTTCAGAAGGACCCATCCTATCAGAAATGTTTGTAAACCTGACTGCGTAGCTAGGGTGCTACATTTTACACACCTGTGGCAATGGGTCTGAATGACACACCTGAATTCAATTATTAAGAGGTGTGTGCCAATAGTTTTTATCCATACATTGTATGTGCAATATATGAGAGTAAAATAGGGATACAGTATGTACCTGTCAAACTTGTAGAAATGGCAAAGTGAGGTATCCATCATTAGTGGAGAAGCCTTCAGTGAACCCTCTCATGTCGAAATGACATGCAGGGTGAGTGATAGCTTTAAGCACATGATACACGGTTGGATTTGTTTCAGCCTAAAAAGAATCTTATTTGTAAAAAAAAAAAAAAAATGAGCCAGTCATCGGCAACATGGAGACGGTTCTGATGAACCTCCATGATTCCTCATCTATTCTGTACCCTCTGGTCTTGTGATGCTGGCCCCACATTAACTAGAAGCTACATTTAAATCATGCTCAACCGTTTTACCTAGCTAACTTTGTCTTCAGCAGATCCCAAGGGATTAATTAAGAATTTTTTTTTTTTTGCAGCTAGCTCTGAAATAAAACAAGAAAAACAAGGAAAAAAGTTCAGTTACTGGAAAAATATATTCCAGATGATCAAATGATTAAAGTAAAAAGAGTAATATTTTGTTTCATAATTTCATTATCAGGAAATATGGAGATGCATGTTTTCAGATGCTGGAGATCAGTCCTATGAGGTAAAATATACAATCTTAGAATCAAAAACTCCAAAGCCACTAGATTCTGAACTTTCCTCTCCATCATCTCAGTAAGCAACATGTGAGAAATCTATGTACAGCATGTAAATAAGTCTGGTCTTAAAAAGTATTTATACTTGAGAAATTTCCTTATTATGCTTGTGAAATTTTGCCAGTTGACAGAACTATACATTTTCTGAGTGACTTTGGTTTGATCTCCAGGGACGAAGTACCTTAGCATACACAGATTTTATAAGGTTATGTAAAACCACTGACAAAATGTTCAGACAAGAGAACATTTGGCTTAATCACCTTGGCATCCTTAGCCAGATTTCCTATGACAACAATATAAATTCGCCTTTTATGAATGGTCATTGAAAAGTTTCGCAGCCAAAAGTCATATATATGAGAGCTCTGGTCGCTGATGACCTCTGCATCCCCCGCGCAGATTCCATCAGGAACACACCAGGACATCCCAGCTTCAGCCAACTTGAACTAATTACTAGGCACTGGACATTAACCCTGTAGCACCTGTAACTAGCGCATTGATTCTGTAGTTGTATTCTAGGCATGTGCATATCTATACTTGGGAGTAAGAGTTTAACATTTGTCACGTAGAGCCTATTTTTATAGCTTTTTGGGGGAAAAAATATGTTTATCGTTCATCAGAGCATCCTTCAGATCAAATGGATTGATAATTCTGCTATCCATAATCCTTTCTCAAACTTAACAACTAGCACGGGAACTTGGATTTCCCGATCTCCTGGGACTTCACCAGTTAGCCCATGGACCTGGAGCTGACAGCCAAAAGGAAAATGTCTGAACTCATTCTTTGTACTTCATTGGCGTTCGATAGCTTCAGGAGAGGCTTTGTAACCCTTTCCGGACTGATGTATTTCAAATCCCTTTTTCTCATCTCCTCTGGAATTTCCTTTAATCATGGATACATCATGGCTTCTAGAATCTTTGCGGTGACTACTAATATTGCATTTTTGTCTCAAGATGTGAAACCATTCAGTGTGACAAATGTCAGGTAATAGAGGGAATCAGGAAGCAATGCAATTATCTATTATCCAAGATCAATCACTCCTCAAAACCAAACTGTAAAACCACTAAACCAGTGTTTTTCAGCCCGGTCCTTGGGACCCCCAGACAGTCTGCATTTTGGCTCCCTCCCAACTCTCTGCCAGACAGTTCACATTTTTGCTCCCTCTCAGCTCCCAGTAGAGAAAGTGTATACAGAGTAAAACCACCTACTGAAAACTAAAACCATCATTCCATTGGTCTACGCAAGTCACTGGATGAAAGAGTGCATCGTTATGACAAGCCTGCCACAATGATCGAGGTCTTCATAACAGTACAGCAGAAAGAACATAAATGACTCCCTAAAGGCACAGCGAAGGTTTCCTAGCCGGCGTGAATTCTTACGAGGATCATCCGTCACGCGGCTCTTAGGCAGAAAGGTAATCTGAAGCTCATCTTCCTTTCCGTAAGGTAGAATCAGGTAGGCTTGCCTGTTCTTATGCATTTATTAGCAGGAGAAAAGCAGGCAGGTGTACAGTGAAAACACCAAAAGGACTTTATTCTATGGCTAACTTGACCTCTCTTACATATGTACATTATGCTTTTAATCTTAAAACTTGTGACTGTAATCTGCTCTTACCATGAGATCTGCTCACCATACTAAGAGTAGCTTCATGAAGCAAGTGTTCTTGCAAAGCTTAACCTGTAAAAGATGAATGAGTGGAACTTACTGGTTTAGATCAGTGTTTCTCAAACCTCACAGCTCCCTGCACACTTGAACCAGGTATTTGATGCCCTTGACTGTTTGGTGCAGGTATGCAGGGGGCTGTGGAGAAGGTGACTGGGGGTCTGATGTAAACCAGTGTTTCATAACCCAGACCTTGTGGACCCCCCCCCCCCCGACAGTCCACAATTCTGCACTCTCCCAGCTCCTAACACCCAAACCACATATTCTGTGTTCTTGATTAGCTGGAAGCTGGGAGGGGGCAAAAATGCGGACTGTCTGGGGGTTTCCTGAGGACTGGGTTGGAAAACACTGGTCTAGGTTTTGCCAGTTGCAGATGATGAACCCAGAAAATCAAAAAAAAAAAAAAAAAAGATCATGTGTAAACAGTATTGGTAGCTTTGGCCATTCAATCTGTTCCTTAAGGACAGATATGCTGCGTCAGAGTCTTTTTAAGCCATGAAACACCAAGGGGAATCGTGAGGAAGAACTCTGTTTATGTGCCTTCAAAGCCCGCTTCACCAAAGGTACAATAAACACGCCAAAATGCTATTAGTTGCAGCGATACATATTCCTGCAGTCCAGAATCTGCAGTATTAATTAGGCAGTCCATTAATTCACAATGGTCTTTGACTACAAGACCTGGGACCCGCGAAGAGAGCGGGGGAGAGAGTGATTGATATTGGAACAGATTCTTATCAAGACCCTGTAATTACTCCCTTTGTTACTCACTCTCTCTGTTACACCCCACACTGCAACCAGTGAAAAGGAAAAATCGTTTCAGTCTGAAGCAAAACAATAATAATCACACAGAAGATTAGCCAGCTTTACCCAAAACAAGTGAGACCTGACTAGTATTACAGACCTGTGGTTCTCTCACACTGTAATTACCCAGGGGTTCAGTCTGGCTACAGTCATTTTTAGAGACATGTTCCATGAACAGGTATAAACTTAAGGCATACAGCAAAATTATAAACAATTATATAGTGAGTATGGGGGGGGCGTGGTAGCTCAGGGGCAGGTACTGGTGTCTCACACTTCCAGGGTTGCAGGTTTGAATCCCACCTCGCATCTGTGTGCGGAGTTTGCGTACTCTGCATAGTTTCCTCCCAGCGACTGTGTATGTGTCCTGTGATAGGCTGACATCTTGCCCCGGGTGATCTGTGATAGGCGGACATCTTGCCCTGGGTGACCTGTGATAGGCTACAATCTTGCCCCGGGTAACCCCCCCCGGCTGGGATAGGCTCCAATCCTTAGGATCAGCAGGGAATGTTTGATCATCTCTACTTCAGGTCCGCTCTGTGAAACAGGCTTATGCCTATCGTTTATCTTTTTCTTTTTTAAATAGCATTGCAGGATTGTTACATTAGCCACACTGTTAGCGGATGCTTGATGGCCCAGGCAGGGATGATGACTGGGAAGAGCCTTACCTTGTTCTCCAGCCTCCCAATCAGCTCAGCCAGCCGGTTGATCTGCATCTCCAGCCCCTCCTTCTGCACTTCCCCCATTCCTGTAAAGCATGCTCGTTCAATATCACCCCTTCACAGGTCGTACAACATTTCATTTTGTTTGAGTGCCCAGCTATTAAAAGCACTCCCACCAAAATGTCAGCTTTATTCAAGAAGTACAAAGACGCTCCCGTTGCCCCTTTGTAAGAACTGGCCCAGCTGGGACAGTGAACGAGGCATCAGTGGGAACAGCCAATGGGGACCTTATCTGGGAATAGGTGATAGTGATATAGAGGAGGGCAATGACAAAGCAAAAGGCCACTGTAGTCTCAGTGCAGTGGAAACACTGGCCCCAGGATTGTAAGAGGAACTGGAAAAGAAGGATTTCTCTCTTTAAAACCAGCATCACACACAAAGACAGACAGACACATACACGTTTGTATTGAGATGTTTATGGGGACTCTCCATTCATTTCTATCCCTAATCCCAACTATGACAACCATCATACAATGTCAAAATAAGTTTTTATCACTCTGTGGGGACATTTGGGACATTATGTAATACATATAGCCATTCTGGGATGTACCATTACCGCATGAGGTGGGAAGCCGTTCCAGAATGTACCATTACCGCATGAGGTGGGAAGCCGTTCCAGAATGTACCATTACCGCATGAGGTGGGAAGACGTTCCAGAATGTACCATTACCACATGAGGTGGGAAGCCGTTCCAGAATGTACCATTATCACATAAGGTGGGAAGCCATTCAGAAATGTACCTCCTGTGTTTTGGGAAATTGCACGGGAGTTGAGGGCCTTTCTAATACCATCCCAGGGTCACGGGGTGCCTCTATGACCCAACCCTGTACTTACCTTCAGTATACTCTGAAAACCTGGTCACTCTTGTTAATATGGTCATCATCTGCCACTACTAGGCTGCAGTGCCCAGCATATGGTAGCTGTTATGTTTGGAAGACGCAAACACGGTGCCATTGCAGTGAAACAAGCAGGGAGGCATTAATGATAAAAGCCTACAGTCATCTTGCTGACGCTGGACGGAGTCAGCTCTGTGTCCGAAGAACATTAATGCCTGGATTAGTGAGGAGGCATCCTAAAGCTTGGAGCATAAACAGTCCGAAACCTTTTAAAAACTGCAGAGCACACTGATTTATGAAATTCATAACGAACAGGAAGGCAGGCCCTAAGTAAGGAGATCAAAGCAGACCAGAGAGAACATCTCCGAAGGCAACAGGAGACGTACAGTATGGGAAGATAACTGATCCTGGTCAAGAGCCAAAACAGCACAGCACTACTGGAGACCTGGAAAAATGACGTCAACCTCTCTGTCCCTCCTTCAAATGTTAATATTCTCAGCAGGGGAAGAGGAGGGATCCCGTCAGGGGGGTCTGAGGGGGGCAGGATGATCACTCGGTAAAATTTGCCGGGCACAAGTAGGGCGGGGTGCCCCCCCCTGCCACGATGGGCCTCGGAGTCCCCCTACAGGAAGGGGGGGGGTGCTTTCTGGAGTGTGCTGTAGGCCTGAAGCTGTATGTCTACTCTGCTGGATTTGCTGATTTGTGCTGCAGCCCAAAAGTTGGCACCGGCCCTTATGGTAACACGGGTGGTACAGAGGTGCCAGCCTGGAGCCTGCAAGCTTCCCGTGTGAAGCTGGGCAGAACAGGGCAGAGCAATTCCTTTGAGAGCCCCCACCCCTGATAGGACGAGGGGTTGTCCTTCCTTGGGCGAGCATGTTCCCTGCAGACAGCGCACTCTCCTCCATCACCGATCGTGGAGTGGCTCTCCTTCCAAAAGAGCTAAATTTAGACGGGCCGTCCTGCTCTATGCAGTCGTGCTCAGTCCCTTCCCGTGAAGAGGGATCCATGCTGCGTCTATGGAGGGCAGTCCCCTTAGGGCCTGGGCACCACGTCGGGGAGCAGGCGAGAGTTCAGGACGGTGGCACACGGGTAATTAGGAGAAACAGGCTAATTATGATCCCCTCTGTACTGCAACGGCATCAAAATCAACATTTTATCACCCGGCGATGCCTAGTTTGTTCTGCAGTATGTGGCTTAGCACCCCTCCGGACATACAAATCTATTTTCACTGCGGTAGGATGTACGCCGGAAATCGTCGACCCCTTTTTAACAGCCGTACATCGGCCTTTCAGCGTGTGTCTCCTGCGCTAATGATGAGGCCTTCCAGTCAAGAGCGTCTCCACTGTGCACCATACGGCACCACAGAGTGAGGGAAACTGGGAAACCGGAATGATTTTCCCAGCTCGCTGCCTGCACACGTGACGCTCAGAGTCCATTTATTACATGAAAGCAGAACTTATGATGGTTTTGTGGGCCTTGGGGGCAGGGTGTTGTGAAAACCAATGGACCTCAGCGTCAAGCTCTGTGGTTTTAGCGGCCCTCTTGGAATGATGTTCTGACGCACGCAATCGTAAGAATCTGCGTTACAGAGAGCAGCGGCCAAATTGCTCAAAGAAATCACTCTGAAACCAGTAATATAAGAGAACAAGAAAGGGGCTATGTGCTCCGATAAAACACTGTATAAAATGCTTTTTTAGCGAATTGTCAAATATGCCATCGGACCTGACCCCATACATCACAGAATGTGCTTCTCTATGGGGCTGCACAAAAAAACAAACCTACCATGTGCTCGTGGGCGCCCTCTAGTGTCTGGGCCCTGAAAATCTTCCCGTTTTTTTCCCCTTATGTAAGAACCTCATCTTTTAATAAGATTAAATCCAGTAAAAGGTCACTGGAGAAGATAAAGGTAGCGTATAATAGTATGGTCCTGTAATAAACAGCACAGGGTATGAGGTGGAGCACGGTCCGCACTGCATGGGGACTGATGGTTGCGGAGCAGAAGCTAACGTCCTCGTCGCTGGGCCTAGTTTGTTCTCCTGGACTCCAGTCACACACAGATGAGGGCCTGTGCTCACAGGTGTGCTGACTCCGCTAACAAACATTCCCTACGATCAGCATATCGGCTGACCTAGAATGCCCTTCTCTCTCGTCTGTGGGAGGGGCTGGTGGAGGACACTATACGCCACACGGAGCAAGAGATTTCATTCATGCTAAACTCTTAGCCAGAGCCGACTCTAGTTATAGACAGAACATGCAGCTGTCTAGGACCCCTGAATTACCTACGTTACACAGGAAGAGAAATGATCTTCGGATTTCTTGCTCCTACCCAGGGCCTGATATCTATGGCAATAAAGAGCTTTCAAACAAAACAGATGAGAAATATCAGGTATGTGGAATTAGAGTTTAGACCACTGTCTCAAGTACATAAGTGTGGTCAGGTGGCCAGTTATTAAATTAGAAAAGAGAGTACAAGTCTGAATAGGAAAGACTGGATGAGAGAACATGGGTGATATTTGAAAAAAAAATCCTGTTTTTTTCTTATAATGTGACAGCAGGGGACAAGAAAGGGTTAAAGCCGCAGACCTCAGCAACTCTGGCTTATAAATACACACACGCCAGTGACAGTCAGTGGTAATGCACTCTGTGACATGCTGTCATACCCATAACCTCGCATTCATCCCTGAAATGACCAGAAAGAGCCTTTATTTTTGAACAACGACGGTTCTGAATTGAACCGTCATCCGCATCACCAATCTGACAATGAAACACCAATCAAGACACAGGAGACCATCTTTACATCAAGCAAAGACACCTCTTTGAGCTGCGTGAAAATGCTGATGAATGCAGTGAGGCTGAGGGGGAGTCTAACTGCAACACAACATTAGGAAATATTTTACCACCCCCCCCCCCAGGAATTACTGCATCTGACAGACATGGTGCAGGTAAGACAGGGAGGGATGAATCACATATTTAAAGTTTGTGATGACACCCTATTCTGTTCAGCAACTGATGTAGAGCTTTTGTATTCTGCCAAGAGAATTATTTCATTTATAAGAGGAAAACAAGGACATGCTGTAAGGTACCCTGCTTTGCACGTAAGCTCATTGCTCAAAGTGTGGGGGCAGAGTGCAACGGGGCGGCAGAACTCACACTCTGGTTTGGGGAGCAGGTACCGGCGGACGCTCTGCTCACCTGCGCTCGGGCTGAGGGTCCGCATGGCCGCCTTGGCGCTCACCCTGTTATTGGGGGGGTAGTCGGGTACAGGGCTCACATGGCAGCTGTCTGGGGCACGAGGGCTTGTTTTGCTCGGACACAGCCTGCCAAGATCAGAATCAGAATCAGAATCATTATTCGCTGTGAAAATAAAAAGTACATTTCTTCCTGCTACAGGTGGTGGTACAACATGAAGAGTTAAACAT
>JAODJW010000019.1:22864680-22879506 GCA_026777045.1 Hyperopisus bebe
GGGCAGCACCCCCTCTGGGTCTGCACAGCACATCCTGCTCCACAGGCCCTGGTTCTTCCCACCAATAAAGATCACAGTCAGGCATTTTCCAGTTGTTGTGATGGATTGATGGAGGCGCAGAATCTGCTGCTGTCATGAGACGCGGCCGCTGAGGACCTGACACTCTTTGTGTGGGATGATTGATTTTGTAATAAGTTGGGGCTCTTAGAAGCTGCCCTTCTGTATGGGATTGCAGAGTGACGGCTACACTGTAAAATGAATGGGCAAAATTCGAGGGCTGACAGGAAAGCGACGCCACACTTTACAATGACAACTGCAATTTTATGGCCAAACACTGAAGCGGCTGAAGTTACATGTGGTCACTAAACCGATTTAACATCAGCTGACATTCAAATATATTACCAATTACCTTTAAAAAATGCTATAATGGTGCAAAGATTTTAATTATAATGAACAATACTATTTTTAAGAGTAAAGGCAATGCATTAATGAATGCATTAATTAAAATGTATTATTATTATTATTATTATTATTATCAAACCAAGAACATAAATGAAACGTATTTTAATAATGAATAAATATTTATATAAACCATTGTCTTGATAAACGACTGCATTTCGAATGAAAATGTGCATCAGCCCAGATGTTGCTGGGTTCACCAATCACCGGCTGAATAACCCAACCTGATACAATAATTTTCATTTTTAATTATTTTAAAACACAATTAGAATTTTTCAAAATTAAAATCTTTCCTACCCTGTGGTTCATTACGGCGAATAAAAACGTTCCTATTATGACCAGAAGAGTAATATTAGTCTGTATTACTGCTAGGAAATGTGCGAATTTCAAGAGGATTGTAAATGCTTTTGAGAACCTGATTGGTCACACTTGGCCCAAAGTGTGGTAGATGACATCACCCGCTGAAAGTCTCATTTGTTTCCATGTCCTCTCAGCTAAGCGCTAACCCCACCTATATCAAGCCAGCCTTGGATTTCACTACATTTACCAACATAGAGCTACAGCACACATTTCGCATTTCACATTAAGTGCCCACAAATGGTGCCACATTAAGTGCCCACAAATGGTGCTGCCTCACCCTATTTATGTTCTGGAGCCCACAGCCCAAGCACTGTGATTTCATGGTACCTTATTTCTGCCCTCAAAGTAGTCCTTAACACATGCTGTTTGCACTGGCACAGCAGTGAATGGTGTGCACGGTATTGACCTAGCAATGTGCTATTAAAACTGGTACTGGTGCATTAAGGCATGTTTTAACTGGCTGAGCATAACGTTCAGACCCCTGCCATTGTATCCTCCTACCAAGGGATGAAAAGTTTCTGGAAACTTTCCATGGGAAGTTAACTGGAGAATTTTCGAAATACTGAACTCCATGGAACTCCACGTGAGATATCAGATACAGCAAAGAAAGCAAACTGTGTGAATAATACATAATAGAATATTATGTTTTGATACAGTTTTGGTATGTGGTTTGATACAGATGCTTATTTTGTGGTGTTTTCACACACTCAATTACAAGCGCTTGGTTACACAATGATATTTCTATGATGGGTTCTTTGATGGTTAGGGAAGCACACTTGTAATTGAAAGATTGCTGGTTCGAATCCCCGACCAGCAAGGCACCACTGAGGTACCCAGAGTAAGGTACCGTCCCCAAGCACTGCTCCCCGGGTGCTGCCCCCTGCTATGTCACGAACGTCACATATGGGTTAAATGCAGAGGACACATTTCGTTGTTGCGCACTGTATGCCGTGGTGTGTCAACAATGACCACTGATCACCAAATTCTAATTCTAATATCACTATTAGTGCTGTCAAGATGTTTTTTTCCAACTACATTTAAGTTTCCTGTTATAGGCTAATTTTGCAAAATTCCAGTTTATTCTCATATATTCCTATTAATTTCCATGGAAAGTTTACAACTTTGAAAATTTCCAGAATTTTGCAACCTACTCCTACACTCCAAAGGTGTCCGATCCCTAACCCTGCACTCCTGCGGGAAGGATGGAAGATCCTCAGGGTGCTGAAAGTCGGAATGGTCAACAGACTTTACTGAAGTTCAGTTGTATCATCAGTAGCTATCAACGGCTAGCAACAAGCTAACATGCATGAAATACTGATCGAAGTACTCACTCCACAGAGAAGGAATAAGGAAATGAGGGGTCACAACGGCAGCATCGTTGAATCGTTTCTTGGTGGTGGTTGAGAAATCTTTTTGGAGAAATAATTATAAGTTGCCATTGAGCCTCTGTGAGATAATTAACATAATGCTATGTTTTTCTGTGACAATAACTAAAGGCACAGGCATGCCACCAATTCTAGTATTCTGACACTGCAATACCACTACCGACCAGAGAGGGTGCTCCAGGAGCAGCTCCCAAGACCCAAACGTGTCTGCTATGAATAAAACATAAGAGCTACCATGAAGAAAAATACATCCGTTCTGCTTTTCAAAAGTGTGTGTGTGTGTGTGGGGGGGGGGGCAGTACATTTCCATTCTGTGGAAGCGCTCAGTGACAGGGTGTGTTCATCATCAATAAAACACCGAAATGTCCACACCGGTAAAGACCAACTCAGTACACTGACATATAGGCACTTTGAGCTGCTGTGAAGACTCAGTGCTGCGTTAATTCTGCTCCGCTTGGTAAAACGAAAGGATTTCTCTGTGGCGGCGTAAGCATTTTTGGAGAAAGAATTTAAAACGGTCATCAAAACTAAAATTCCCATTGCTAGCCACTTATCAACAATTACCGTGCCTTCCCTCCTGCGGAGGCCTTATTTTCAAAGGGTTTTAAAAGAGGAGAGGCTACGAGACTGATAAAGAGGGTCTTGTCAGGGAGGCTTTAAGGTGCATGCAGCTCTTCACTACTCCAGGCAAAGCCCGTAGCCCTCATTGTATGTGCAAATTCTCGGGAACCGTATATATGTGTCCTTGCTGCTTGAGCACCGGAATAATGTCCCACACTATCCCAGCATGCAGTGCACATCTTGTCATGTATTTAGAGTCAATATAGCAGAGGACCATGCAGCCTGCCTTTACGGTACGTGGGCAGACTGGTGAGTGGGTGTTGCAGATACCCACAATTAGAGCTCCCTCAAATAGAGAAGGCTTATTCTCTCTTTACTGTTACAGACCTTACTGTGGAAAGTTTGCAGCTACATGCAAAAAGGAACTTTACTTGTTCTCATCTTAAGTATCTGAGTAAATGACACAGGAGCAAAGAAAATGAGAACTATTCTTCTGGTCCGTGAAACTTACAGTCCCACCAGAACGATGAATTCTTACCCACCTGTCACGTAATACTTACAGACACACACAGAAACACTTCCAAATCTCAAGCCATAAACAAACACAGCTAAATGTTAAGTGTTTTCTGGACTAGGCAAACAAATAAGGCTCAACTAAAGTAAGGAAACAGTGAATATATCAATGAATCTGTGTGTCCCAGGAATAAATTAAATGTGTCAAACCATATTTTCTCTAACATTTACATTTGACTGTAGAAGATAAAAAACACTGTGTACTGTAATCTTGATAACAACAAAAAAAATGTCAAAGCAAACATTCCCAGCATTCAGGGTACATTAAATTCTAAACGTATCACATTAACAGAATGTACTATCTATCTTGTCATGGAAAAAATTCAAGTTCTGTAGTGGATAGGTGGGGCGTCAAGCTCTTCCAGGTTAGCTGGGGAACAAGCACCACAGAGGGAACAGATGACATTAGAACTGGCCTTCGGCACCTTAGAACACAACCCAACCCTTGGGAAGTCGGCAGTCAGCCACACAGAGTTTTAAACGAACTGTCATATTTTTCTGGGCAAACTAGACACCGATCCCACCCCTGGCCCAGTACTTTTGCGTTTGAACCTCCATTATTCGTGTCAACGAGCACAATTCCCAGTTGTGCACTGGGGCACCAGGGCAGTGGCCATTATAGAATAAGGGTGCTCAGGATACAAGAGGCTCCCACTAAGGGAGACGAAACACATCCTAACAGCATAAATCAGAACAGGCGCGTAAAGAAAGTCAGGAACATGACTGGCCACTAATTAAACTGCTCAGTCAGAAATATATATAGAAATGCATGCTTACCATCCTTATCTGCTCTTCGGAAAATCTGGGGGAAAAAAATGACAGCATTGGTCAATAATCCATTCCAGACAACATCGAGAACCCCGCACAGTAAATTACATTAACTGACACAACAACACACTTTTATAGTGCGGAAAATTGTTTTTCTAATTAAAACAATGAATGGAGTCTTCACAGGAAACTCGGCCTTCACTAGGGAAGAATTAAGGTCTCTACAGCGGAAGACAGTACAAAGAACACCATCACTCCCAACAAAATCCATAACTCAAACACATAAATAAACGCCTGACGCATATTTTGGTAACCCTGGTCATCATTTTTACTAGATGACAAACCATATCAAATTTATATCAAATGTCATGTTGTGTATATGAATCAATATTCAGTGAGTTAGACATGTTATAAATTTGTTATATTGATCATTATTCTCAAAAAAATCTAGATAATCAATATTATATTAAACGTATTTGATTCATTTTTATCATCAAAACAACTAGGACAGCTGGTGTGTGATACACAGGTTTAATGACATATGGCCAAACTCTGTGATTTACAGCATTATTAATTATTCTCTTGTGAAAAACACGCTGGCCATTCAATCATTTATTTATGTTCTACCAAAGCAGTCATGGTTCATGAACACCTGTTTTCAGCCTTTCGTCATTTATTCAAGTGCTAATCGGTTTTCATTCATTCGTTAATTTAAAATAGTCACAACATAACTACCATGCAAAAGATTTTTATCCCATGTTACACAAGTGATACAGCTGAAACCAAATGCAATTCATTTGATCCAGACAAATGTTAATAAAACCATTACAATGAAAGCGGTAAGCCGTAATTAGCAAGGCCCGAGAACCATTATCCAGCAGAGGGCCTCTCAGCAAATCAGACAAATTACATTTATAAGCCAGCATAGGCTGCATATAGCAATCCAGCGCCCCCAACATTGTCCCTAATTGGTTATCATCATGCATGTAAAATGGCTGCAGAAAACCAGATATAATACATGGTGCATCAATCTGATGCTGTCAGCCACCAATACCATTCTGTACTGGCCCCTCAAATTTAGTGAAGATTGGGCATAGCATTCATTTACATATTTATCCAAAGCAACGCACAACTGAGAAAGTGGGGTCAGATTGGAGAAATTAAATGTCAAGTGCCACACTCAAGGCCCCAGCAATGACATTACTCTGCTGGCCCTGGGATTTGAACCACCAACCTTCAGATGACAGGCACAGAACCCTGAGCCATGCAACACCCAAATTCACAAGTCAGAGCTCATCACGTAGAACAAGTGCAGTGGGGCCCATCCTGTTCATAAAACTCAACATTCTTAAAAATAATTACTGGTGAACTTAGTCTCCCGATTCTTCCAAGATTACATTTGTGCAGATCAGGTCAAGTTATGACCAGTTTGCAAAAGTAGGCTTTGCAAATTATGCAAATAAAGAAGAAATGTAATAGCTTCTCTGTTTGGAAGGGGCCATAGCATCTGGGGAAAAATAATTAGGGGCGCTTCGTTTGATGGGACACAATGTAGGAGTTAGTACATTCTTACTTAATGCATTAATTAACCAGAAACTAAGTGTTAGTTGTGTACTGATCCCATGTCTGTTCATCATTAATCAATCATAGCAGTTCATGCATGTCATGCAGTTACGATATTTGTTCATGATTTGTGCTTGTGCAGTGACTGAGTTACTAACTTACTTGCGCCCCTCACGTGAAGTGTTAGCAAATAATTTCGTCTGTAAAACTAATGGATCAAGAGATACAGCCGATAATATAAATGGCTGCACAATAGTGTCACTCACAGGCTGCTCCATCCAGAATTGTAATGGCAATTCAAACAAAAGTTGCCATGTGAGGTAGATGGAAAATATTCCCGACACACAATCCAGATAAAGCGCGGAGAGTAAATGAAATTAAAAGGTGGTTTATTCCATTAACAATCCGGTTGACTTTTCAGGTTGTAAACAAAGGAAACAAAATAAATCAGCGAAATATACATATAAAGCGTGATACTTCCTTTTCGTTTGTGGTCAAGAAAATATTCCGCTTCACCATCTAACCTCCCCAGTGCTCCGTGTATGGACCAATTAAAGCCCTGCATTCGTGCCACAGGCGCGTCGTGCGATGTGTTTACATATCACGTTGCCAGAGTAATAGGTCACATGACTTGTTTACCAAAAAGCGCAAGTAAGGCTCCTACAAGACTAGTGGGGAGGGGGAGCTGCACCTTTTGGTTAATTTGGTGTTTCTACGCCTTACAGGCATTAACAGCGCATTTAAAGATCAGCTAAAATATTTTTCCTGGCTGGCACGGCACGATCAAAGTGCTATCGATCATGAGGGATACAGCTGACAACAATCTGTCACTGCTTCTGTAGAAAAATGACCCTGTAGTCAGAAATCTGTAATGGATAATATCAGCAGGTTTCAAAAACAAGGCCTAGGGGCGTCTATGAACCAGTCAGCTGCCATTCATGAACTGAATCAATCATTCACTCAGTGTCTGTGATGTCATTAGCTGCTCTAGGCTTTTTGTGTCTAACAAGCCAAGGAACGTCCTAATGCGGTGGCACCAGACCGTAGCCAGTGGCGAAGATGGGATTTAAATCAAATTATTACCATTTCCTTTAACTTGTGCAAAGACATTGCATATCATTTGCGCATTTTCTCAGATCAAATGATAAATAAATATGGGCCAATTAAAATAACATGTCCCGATAGAACATTTTTACGTCTCTTCTTGGGCTTTGGAAAAAAAATGCTACAATGCAGATGTCACAACTGTCAAAGCAACAAATATGATTGTGAAAGAAAAATGATTACACCTGCTCCCCAACAGCCCTCAGAACAATTGGGAGGACAGATCTAATTGTTTATTCTGGACAGCCGAGCAAGAATTAGATATATTACATCTAGATCTGAAGAGCTTAGAGTATGATGATCATCAGAACTTTCTATAGGACTCCATAAGAAGACTTTGGGTTTCCAGTATCAATACTGAACAATCCCTGTCGCCAATACTGAACAATCCTTTTCCTGATGGGCTCAACCAATCAGTGATTGACACCACACACTAATCCTGCCCATAGAGGGATTTAAAGCCATATGTCTCCAATAATACATCATGGACTACATATAGTATCGGGGTCTGTAATGAGAGCCAGCTGTCTCAATCCCCCCGGCAGTCATTACTGAGAATTCTGTCTTCTGTTTGAGGCACAAATTGTGTTAGAAGCAGCTGTCAGTTCTCAACCACGAATTAAAAGAATATATGAACAGCACTCAGCACCAACATATAAAAATCCCAAGTTACAATCACTTAATACTATTCAAATGCATCTCAGTTTTTCTGCATTTCCTATGCACATAAAATTTCTCTTAAAACTGATCGCTAACTTGACAATGAGTTTCTCATAACCTGTGAAATAAGCATCTTCTCCGTATCCTTCTGATTCCAGCCTCGATCTGTCAGGCTGACTTCCTGGCAGCTACCACGCTCTATGATCGTTAGCGACCGACTGCTCGACAACTGCGCCATGGCTGTGAAAAGTTGCTGTCAGCTGGGTTGGGATCATTTTATCTTTCAAACTTGTGTTTTCGTCAGATTAGACAAGAAGAGTTAAACGGTAGCAAAGGGGCTAACCTGTCACTACACATCAGCCACACCACAACAGCCCTGAAAATGGATTATCTCCACATACGGTTCTCAGTCAGAGGCCTGCGACTGAAGCAGTGAATTTTTGAGCATTAATTGAGATGTCCTGGAAATGATTAATTCAAACAGGTTAATGCTCACATTTGTTTCAGTCCAGGTCACATCTCAAGTCTTAGTTTTGTTGTTTGACATTTGGAGTCTTCGTTCCATGTCCTGTTCATCAGGGTAATTTTGACTGAAAACAATGATAGTTTCAGTTAATTTCAAATGAATTCCGGGCATAATTGCATTGAATTATTAAAATCACATGTTTAAAAATCGCATTTCTCAAATCACTGAGCGTGAATGTATAGTTAAAACTGCGAAAAAAAATCAACAGAAAAACAATATTATGGTGTTTTAATAAGATAATGCATCACGCAATTCCTTTTATGTACTGTACTGTATATAATGTGATTTAACAAATAATTAAACTCGCAAAAGAAAAGATGGATTTTAGAAACATATTCATATCCTTCGGTTTCCATGTGGTTCTTCCCAGTGTTTTTTTCTTTTTAATGTGTGAAACTTCACACAATCCATAACAAATGATCATCAACCCTGTAACAAAACGATATTCAAAATTCTAACACCAAAACTGCTAAAACAATAAGCTTAACACATACTGCTAAGTTCAGCACTAACCTGCAACAAAACCATTCTGATAATTGCAGCTGTCTGAGAGTAACTGAGCAGCGAAGGTTTTGAAATATTAAAGTGTGACACAGAAATCATGAGCAATCTGATAATAGAAGACACAACAAGCGCTCCAGCAGAGGCCCAAGTTGCATGTGTAAGCATTGAATCTGCCGCAGTGATGGCACTGGGGTAAGATGCTTTTGACCCGCCCCCACCTCTCTTCCTCTCATTCCCTGTTTCTCTCTCCCCGTCGCTGAGCTCAGCCCCTCATCTCTGTCTCTCTACGTTCTGCCCTGTCTCTCTCTCCTTCTGTTTCTGAGCACGGCCCCTCTCTCTCTCTCCGTCCGTCTCTAGGCTTGACCCCTGTCTCTCTCTCCTTCTGTTTCTGAGCACGGCCCCTCTCTCTCTCTCTGTCCGTCTCTAGGCTTGACCCCTGTCTCCATCTCTCCACGCTCTGCCCCATCTCTCGCTCACTCTTTTTCTCTCTCCGTCTGTGTCTGAGCATGGCCTGTCTCTCCCTCCCTCTTTTGCTGAACTTGACCCCTGTCTCCATCTCTCCATGCTCTGCCCTGTCTCTCTCTCCTTCTGTCTCTGAGCACGGCCCCTCTCTCTCTCTCCGTCCGTCTCTGGGCTTGAACCCTGTCTGTATCTCTCCATGCTCTGTCCAGTGTCTCTCTCTCTCACTCTCTCTCTCTCTCTCCTTCTGTCTCTGAGCACGGTCCCTCTCTCTCTCCCTCCGTCTGTCTCTGGGCTTGACCCCTGTCTCCATCTCTCCATGCTCTGCCCTGTATCTCTCTCCTTCTGTCTCTGAGCTCAGCCCCTGTCTCTCTCTCCTTCTGTCTCTGAGCACAGCCCCTGTCTCTCTCTCTTTCTGTCTCTGAGCTCAGCCCCTGTCTCTCTCTCCTTCTGTCTCTGAGCACAGCCCCTGTCTCTCTCTCCTTCCATCTCTAAGCACAGCCCCTGTCTCTCTCTCCTTGCATCTCTGAGCACAGCCCCTGTCTCTCTCTCCTTGCGTCTCTAAGCACAGCCCCTGTCTCTCTCTCCTTCTGTCTCTTAGCTCTGCCCCTGTCTCTCTCTCCTTCCGTCTTTGAGCACAGCCCCTGTCTCTTTCTCCTTGCGTCTCTGAGCACAGCCCCCTACTCTCTCTCCTTCCATCTCTGAGCACAGCCCCCGTCTCTCTCTCTCTTTCCGTCTCTGAGCACAGCCCCTGTCTCTCTGTTCCTCTGTCTCCAGGCTTGACCCCTGTCTGTATCTCTCCACGCTCTGCCCCATCTCCGTCTCTCCCTGCTAGGCTGACCACACCCCATTCCAGCACCAGAGCTTTGCAGAAGAGCTAGCTTGCCTAAAAAAACATGAAGATGACACTGAATCCACACTGACACGCAAAATGACCAGTATGGCTACATTAATATGTTATGCAAACCATATAAACTCCATCATTTCCTTCTCAGGTTTCATTACATCCTTCTCAGTTGAGCGTTCTCCAGCATTTAGACGTTTGCTGAACTAGTTTTGAAGAACATCTTTATTTTCATTGTACATGAACAACGGAAATCACAGCACCGGGGTACAAACCTGACCACCAGGCATGATTCATAATTATACCATTATACTGACAGTTTTGATTTGACTGAGATTATTGTTTTATAATATGTCAGTCTTTGGTCTATCTAAAACTTCGTCTCTGCACTATGAGCACGGAAAGCACCACAGCCCGCCGCGGCTGCCGTCCCAGAGCCCCAGCCCCCCCAGCGGAATCCCACACACCCGTCTCTCATCTCCGAGCCTCGATTTCGCGCTCTGGATTCATATTAAATTAAAGCCACGTTAAGCAGAGGTATCGGTAATGTAAAGACAGCTACATTTAAATCATTCCTACCTGCAATCTCCCCAGATTGCTTCAGACCAATTTAAAAAGTTTGTGAAATGATAAATATGAATGATTTTATAAATACATTCTCGGGATCTAAATCTTCCTAAGCGAGAATGAAGAACGCTCCCTAAAATGTTCCCGACAAAGTCCCGATCTGAATTTGGGTGCCAAGGAATATCTGCACTTTAATTCGTCTTATGTTAACACTTGTCTCTGTGTACACCTACATCCATCGTTTTGCCCTCTCTGCTACACTTCATTATCTCGGAAGATTTTACCACGGGATTTTATTTAACTCTTAATATCAAAATGTACGATGTGCAAATCAGAACTATTTTTCACGCTCAGGCTCCACTTTGACCTGTTAATACTGTCGCGATCTTGCAACAGCCGCGATAATCGCTTGCATGAAAACGTAAAGGCATTCTTAATTAATAATTAAAAGTTTGGTGTGCCCGTGAAATCATGCTTCTTATAGACGCTAATATCAAAAAAGCATAAAATTCAGTAATGATGAAAGCTAACACTAAATGATCAATAAAATGCTCCTTAAAAGAGTCCCTTTTTATAAAGTTTTAACAAACATTTCACAACAGTGTTAAGAAACCATAATTAAAGTGCACTTTTGCCTTTAATAAAGTGCATTTCAACTAATTAACCACGAGGCAAAGATGCAAATTTCTTCAACTCACATCTACTTCTCATTTTGGCAACGGGTTAAACGTAACTACAGGCAAGTAATACCTACATCCAAGATAACGGAGGTGCCTTTGCGAGGCTCGGGTGCGAAAAACTGTTCCTGGGCAACCGCCGCCTCCTCCTTCACGTATTCCCGGGAAGAGATGCTTTTGTTGTCGCTCATCTTGGTTACTATCCAGCGGACAAGCCCGTCTATTCCGCCGGACTGGGCGCCGCTGTTGCCGGACTGTGCAGCCGTTGCCGTATCGCTGACCGGTGCTCCGGGTTTCGGCTGATCTTTGCTGTCCTGGGCCCGGAGTTTGGGTTGTTCTTTGTGGAGCAGTTTTTGGACGCCGTCCCTGCAGTAGCGCGCTGCTTGCTCGCACATCCTTTTGCTACAGAGCGTTCATGCTGAGCGCTAAGGGGGCTTTCCCTCCCTCCTCGCTTACATCATCGCCCATACACACCCCCAATACACACCCCCTTTTTCTACAGTGCAAAACTGAGCGCTAGAGAGAAGCTGCAATCTCCTTAGGCATTGCAAGAAGAGTGCAATATTGACTGCAGTGTGGGGAATTACGCTTAGAAAATTACGCATGTTTAGTAACGCTCAGTGAGACAAAGAGCTCACACCCTAAGCTGTAAAGGTGAAGCGATCGTACGTTATCATTTACATCAGTTTGTAATCTTTTGAATACCGAATAAAAGCTTCTGCGATGGGTTGGCACACTGTCCTGGGTCGTTCCCCACCTTGCAAGCAATAACCGCAAAAGACAAGTAGGTAACTTGTGCAAACTGGCATCATCAGTCTTAAGGTGATGATAAGCAGGGCAATTTTTCTCCGGGCAATTGCCAAGCAGGTGAGACAAAGGGCAACTCATCTGGATCCGGATGATCCCGAAAATTTGCCCACTGCCGATCAATGTTTTTCAAGTAGAAAAATCTTGCCCGTTATCAATGTGACGTGCCCAAGCAACATTGCCTGATAACTTTGCTCAAAAATTTGCCCTGTGTATCATCACTCTAAGACATTCTTCCAGCTATGAGAAATGGTCCAAATATCAGGAGATTTATTTGATCCACTAACTAACTTCAGGGTGGGTTACTTCATAGCTCCCTGATCAGATTAGCACCCCATTGCCCAAATCCAACACCCCTGTTAGAGATGAAAAAGCTCTGGTATTGAACACTGAAAGGTGAAGGGCTCATGGTTGAAAATTGGGTTCCTTTAAACTGTGGCTTATCATTTCTGCTTCGTGATGTTATGGTTCATACCAGCCCAGATTGCTCCAGTGCCTTGCCCTTTCAAAGGTGATTAACTAATACCATCTCAAATTCTCAGGATGTAATTGGATCAGGAGCTAACCACCCAAGGGAGTCCAGAGATGTAGGACTAATTTAAGAGACACTTTAAACCAAGTTGAAGGGCTGTTTCCTTGAAGTAGATGAATTCCAAAAACCGTTACATCATTAACAGTGGGCTACCTCAAGCCTTCTAAGAAGAGTTAAAGATGTACTGTATTCAGCAGCGCGCGGTACGCGGCTATGCAGCCGTGGTAGTTATAGTGACACTTGAACACCATACACTTTAGTCACTGTGCTGTTGCAATGCATGCTGGGAGTTTTGCCCAAAGCTCACTTTCATCACTGAATGTGGCAGCAGAGTAACAGGGTAATATATATTACCAGCAGCACAATTATTCAGGTTTTAATGGTCATTCATTTATTTAGTTGTCTATTTTCAAATGGAAAAGCTGAAATCAGCATGTGGAAGCCAGGGATGTGTGACCACCATTTGCTTAGCTGGTGTATGCAGTGCTCCAGTAGCTACTGTGCAGTGATCCAGTGATCCATCCCAGCAGGAAAGACTTGGCCTATGATGTATAAATAATGCATTGTGGACTCAAGTCTCCTTCGCCAAAGTTAGGTCTCTGTTAGTCTTGTCAGGTTAATGATTCCGTACACAGAAGTCCCAGCTTTGACCAGGAAACCCTTGGATCTTGTAAAAGACCCATATAAATGGTTTACGTTGGATAATCTTTACACTCAGATTTGTGACAATGCTTTAAAAATGGCACATACTAAACAAGAACATATTGTATATAATGTACATAAAAGTCTAATTACTGCTGTAAAAGGTGACATTACAAATGCCAGAATGTAAGAACTTCCCCCCTTTACATCCATCAGATGAAACAGGTCTGAAACAAGGTTTATGAACTGTTGAGGTTCAGCAAGAACAGAATTTTCCATTTCTGGCTTATTAATAAGTTAGAGCAGCATAAATTTAGATGGCACTTCGGCTCCTTGAGCAGTCTGGGGTTGGAATGAGGTTTCCAGAGAAATTCTGGCCACTAGTTCCAAACCGCACAAACAGTTATGACCAGGTCTGATGGGATATGCTTTTTGGTCTTTCAGAGATCAGAGAAACCAGGTTTCTAATGAATGGTGGGTGTAATTATCAGAAACTGCCCTGAGCAGTTTAGCACATGCACTGTGAGGTATTGATTGCCATGTGATTGATAGCTAATGAGTATTCTGCCTATGGTTGATGCTTTACAGAAGTGGACATTTCAGGTGCTAGAAGAAAAAACATGGACCAAGATTTTGTTTCAACCAACTAGTTGAGTATAAAGAGTCAAAGTCACAGAATACTCAACTGGTTTGTTAAAAGTCTTGATCTGCACTTTTACTTTTCGCACCTGAAATGTCCACCTTTGGTGCTTTAGCATAATCGCACCCAGAGCTACTAAAATTAGACAGCACCAGCCGACTCCAGAGCTTGTTTTCAGATGGTGAAACTTTTGTGCACTTTTGTCTGTTCTTAGTGTCACTCAGATCTACCTTGTGGCTTAGCAACTCAATTTGGGGAGGAGGAGGAGGAGGAGGAGGAGGAGGAAAGGGCATGTGAGATAAACCTTCTTTAAACCGTCTTTAAAAATGATAAAAGTTAATTGTGGTAATTACGTAATAATTAATGCTATATTTTTCAAGTACACAAAGACAATGTAAATCACATTTTTCCCAAAGAAGAGTAAATCAACTTGTCACTGTAATTAATGTTCTGCCACATCTTTTTGTGAGAATAACTCTACTATGTGTGAAAATATTCCATGACAAGATGTATGGTAAACAGACTATCCATCGGGGTTACGGCTGCTGCCTCCCACCTGAACTGGTTCAAATGCCTTGCCAGCTCTGTGTATGTGTGGAATTTGCATGTTCTGCTCAAGTCATGTGGTTTCCTAGTGCAAGGTATGCAGTTAGGTTGACTGGCATCTCTAAAATTACTCATACGTGATCCCTGCGTGTGTGTCTGTGTATGTGCCCTGACATGGACTCTTATACCATCCAGGGTGTACACTCTAGCCTTGCACCTGTACTAGGTGGGCTCCATACCCCTCGATCACTTTGACCTAGACCAGCGTGAGCAGGTAGAAGATGGATGGATGTAAGTTATCCACTGCATGTACCCAGACTACAGCAAATACTGTGGGACATGCCAGGCTCACTATTTCTAGTCTCGCTCTCTTGAAAAAGGGCAACTGTGCCCCCTGGTGGAAAAAATAAGAAAGTAAACTAATCAAGAACTAAAAAATGGATACATACATCTTCAAAAGGCCTATCCTTGGTCAGAATGGCAGGGAGGCCTGGGGCATGACCCAGTCTGCAATGGGACACACACACACACACACACACACACACTTTGGGTAATTCAGAGATGCAATTTAGCTTAACCCTACGATGCACGAGTGATATGACCCTACACTTTTCCATAAGTGGGTCAGTTTTGACCCGCTTATAAAAAT
>JAODJW010000019.1:22880608-22896109 GCA_026777045.1 Hyperopisus bebe
CCCTCATATGCCACCACCACATTGTGTGTCTTCTTGGAGCGAATTATCTCTGTCCCCTTGACAGTGAAACAGGGGTTGTCCACTTGGAAGGAGAAGGTGGTGGTCTGCAGAAAAACATTCTTGAAAGGGATGGAGATGCTGGAGCCTGCACGAATGGTGAAGGGGCCCTGGGCTCTGGGCGGAAGGCAGGTGCCGACGAGCGGGAAGGTGTAGTCGCCCCCCAGACTCGAGGACAGGGTGAGAGTGGCGCGGGTCTCGCCCAACTGGCTCGGCTCGAAGTAGACGTCCACCCCGACATCAGTGCCGGCCTGGGAGCCCGCTGGGGCCGTGATGCTCCTCTCCACCGTGTAGTCTGGGCTGTCCGTCTGGGTGCAGCCAGAAGCAGGAAACACAGTCAGCACATTCTTGATTTACATTCCTACAGTCATTTATTCCTAATGAAGCTCAGAGGTACCTCAGGAGATGTTGTTTTATATTTATGAAGATATAAATTTCATAAATATAATTTATGACTTATATAAGACATGCTGAATATTACAGAGAATCTGAGAGTCAATAAGCAATTCAACTACAACAAATTGAAACCTTGTACTTCAATCTGCAATGTCTATATCAGGGAAAAGCACATATATCACGCTGTGTGTAATCTTATATATGTGGTTCTTATGTAAGTGCAGGGTTCTGCAGTGTATGGGGGCCTGGGGGCCCGGGGGCCCGGGGGCCAGGGGGCCTGGCCTTTCAGCAGTCTTGTAGGGGGATGATTCAGGATCGCAGGTATTAAGATGCCATATCCATGGTTATACTGCAGGTAAGCACCGGTGTTTTAAACTTGACAGGGGCTGTTACAGGTAGTCAGAGGAGAGATGGGCGTGAGCTTTCAGGAATAACGACGGGAGCAGCTGGGGGGGGGGGGGTCTAGCAGGGAGGTCGAGGGAGAAGCTGAGGTGCAGAGACCAGAAAAGCCTGAGAAGGTACCTGCAGCCTGCAGGTGAGACCCAGAGGAAGCGGGACGTACCTTGCCGGTATATTCCGCCCTGGCGCGGGAGTAGTTTGTGAACTTGGCACCGATGTACTGGCCAGTGCCCAGGGGGGTCCGGAAACAGAGGGGCTTCTCAGGGGGGGCGGGCAGTGCCCGGAGCAGCAGGTCGTAGTGGAAGTGGCCCAGCTCACTGCAGAAGAGGGTCAGACGGGCGGTCGAGTCTCCTGGCCGCAGGGGCTGGTACTCAAAAGTGAGAGATGCCTGAGGAAGAGAAGAAGAGTAAGCAGAGGAGTGGATGAGAGAGATGGACAGACAGCCCTGAAGGAGGGAGAGAGAGAGAAAGAGAGAGAGAGAGAGAGAGAAAGAGGGATAGAGAGAAAAAGAATAGGAGAGAGAGTGACAAAGAGAAAGTGAGACAAAGAGAGAGAGGCAGAGATGGAAAGAAAGAAAGAAAGAAAGAAAGATGGGAGAGAAAGAAAGAGAGAGAGAAAGAGAGAAAGAGGGATAGAGAGAAAAAGAATAGGAGAGAGAGTGACAAAGAGAAAGTGAGACAAAGAGAGAGAGAGGCAGAGATGGAAAGAAAGAAAGATGGGAGAGAAAGAAAGAAAGAAAGATGGGAGAGAAAGAGAGAGAGAGAGAGAGACAAAAGAGATATGGCCCCTGGTGTACACACCATGGACAGTGCAGGCACAAATAGCTGGGAAGGCATGAAGATGTCCCCGCTGCGGCACTCGGTGGTTAAGGAGAGACCGACAGGGAGGGGATTCTCCACGGTCACTGTGGCTGAGGCCATCTGCCTCACCAAAGCCACCATCTCCACGATTTGGATGACGCCGGGCGCGGTGGCCTTGAATTTCACATAGTAAAACAGGTACTCCTGCGTCAGCTCGTTCCGGAAAGTCACCTGGGAAGAAAAATGGGCCGATTAAAAAGAGCCCCCTGCCCCAAACCTCACGTTCACATTTACGTTTATCTATCAGACGTTTTCAGCCATAGGGACGAGTGAGGCAAACAGCACATCACAAACGTACGTGCTGTCAAGGGGCCGACGTAGTTCATCAACGTTCATCAATGTGATAACAATGTCTGCTGAAAATCTCTCCAGCTTGCTGTTCTCACCTTGGCGCTAATATTCCCTTCTCTATAGCTAAAGAAGTCGAGTTTATAGCTCCTCCTAGTGGCCGCTGGGACATCCAGGTACTCCAGCCCCTTGACAGTGATGGTGTTATCAGGTCGCTCAGGTTTGAGAATCTCCACAATGACACGGAACCTAGGGACAGAGAAAGAGATCCGGTGAGAGTGAGGGGGCGGAGAAAAAAAAATGCAGAGATTTAACTGAGCAATATCTTCCCCCACCTTGGAGAAGTTAGTGACCCTACTGAGCAATTCAGGCTCTTCCTATGGCATTTTATTAAGACATTTTGTCATGTTTTTTGATTAGTTCATTTCTTTGACGATAATAAAAGTCTGGTCATATTGATATGGCACCAGTAAAATATTCATTTAAAATCCAGGAAGTTACAGAGAGAGGGAAGGAGCTCAGACTTATTCATAAGGGATGAGAACTGCAGTAATTTTTCCCCAAAGCCTACTGGTATTTAATGTGTACTTTCAAGAGAACTACAGAGGCAGGCAGTGCGGAGGGAGAGACACGGCGCCAATGCTGCCTCAAATTAAACGTACGCCGAGGCCTATCAGACACGACCCATGTGTGCGACTCTAATTAAACTCCAGCCGGGCCGCCTGCTCAGTGTGTTTACACTGCGAATCTCGCCGGGGACTCTGCGCTAGGAAATCAGGTGTGCTGGGGGCTCGTCATTAGAGCGGTACGCCCGTAATCATGATCACTGCGCATGCCTGTGTACCTCTGGGGCCGGGACAGCCAGTTCAGCACCGGTAGCACTGCCGTGAATTGGGTTTTGCAGGGCACCTCGTGGGAGACGGTGCCAGCGGCCTTGGGCGGCTCGGAGGTCCCGAGCAAACTGTACAGCAAGGCTGTCCCATCTGGGAAGGAGAAGAAGATGGATCCCTGGGGAACAGATGGGACGAGGGGAAGGCATATGAGCATGAATGAGGGAGACGCGGGTAACATGCTTATTACTAGCTGCCGAGTTACTAGTCTAACCTTGGATTCAAAGGACATTATTAGTTAGCATGCAGTTTAGTTATGCCTGAAAGTCACCTGGACAAATGTCAATATTTGCTTTCAGGAGAAAGATGAACTTTTGTAGAAAAGAAGATGAAGATGAGGACAGTTTGCACACCTGGTGCTTCTTCCCGTCGGCAGTCATCACCAGGGGCTTGTAGGTGATCTCATAGGGCTGGTTCTGCTGGCCTGGCTCAAGGACCAACGTCAAGGGGGCGCTCCAGTGCTCCCCCTGCAGGACAGGCTTCAGAGTGCAGCGCCGGCTACTGCGGTTGGATAGGGGGATGGCCTGGGTGTGCTCAGTGCGCACCTGACACAAAAAGTGCAACACCTGGCGGGAGGCAGACGTGAGCGGAGGCGGGGCAGAGATGGAAGGGGTGGAGAAAATACGTCAAGGGATAGAGTGGCGTGGAAGACAGGTGTGGAGAGTAGGTACTCAGACTGCTACTCCTAGAAACAGACCTTAACCTGAATTGCTCCTGTAAGATATTTCCTGTAAGACCTACCTCCTTCACGACGGGGGGGGCGACGCAAGACCCCGAGAGGGTCAGGCTGATGGGTTTGCCACCCTCGATGGCACAGGAGACATTGTCACAGCGCAGATCCTGGCTGAGTTCCGTGGGGGCAAAAGTCACATCAAATGGCACCACCATAGCAGGGCAGATGTAGCCCTCCGGAGGGGTTATGGAGACCACCGGAGCGAAAGCCTTCACGTCCCACTTGAACCTGAGAAGTGCCCATGAATATAGTTACATAGTGATATTGTTATAAACATAGTTATGTGACTGCGTGTGTAAAGACAGTGTGTATATAACATTTTTTCGAATTTGCCTGTGGTGATTTTCCCCCCCAGTGAAAACACCCCCTTTTAAGTTATTCAGCTTTAGAAAATGAGAAAGGTGTATGTGTGTCTGTTTGCATGTGTGTGTGTGTGTGTGTGTGTGTGTGTGTGTGTGTGTTTGCGTATCACTACCGGGCTCCCATGTCTCCTGTGTTGCTCATTACAAAGCGCCGACTGACTCGGCTTCCCTTAGCCACTGCTCCAAAGGGCAGGTGGTTTTGGTCTAGCTGAACTTCAATGCCTTGGCAGCAGCCCCGCAGCACCAGCAGGGGGCGCACTGCTCCCAAGCACTCTAGCTGCAACTCTTCCTTGAAGGGGGGCAACCGGTAGCAGGGGGAGAACAGCAACTCAATGGAACAGCGCCCTCCCCCTGATTTCAGGGTCACCTCTCCAGTCGGACTCATTGAGAGCACCTGTGGATGGCGAACACCAGCGATGGGAGAGATGAAGTCTTTCAAACTTAACACTGTTTTTAACACCAGGTCCTTTCGAATGATACCAGTCTATGGACTGGGACCTCCTCTACCTTGGAGTCCAACAGCGTTTGTACAGATGGGTTCAGAAGCAAGGAAAATGTCACAGGAGCTTGGCTGTTGTTCACCACAGGAATCACTGTCTTGGTCTTCTGACCAATCTGGAGGGTTCCGAGGTTTACCACCTTGTCTTTGGGGTCTTCCACATGAATCTGAAAGAATGGCCATGGTGAGAAGATCTCAGGACCTTAAAGCCACAAGCAATGGAATTTCCATGAAGCGACGGAAGTTTGCATAACTACGTAGGTTTGTGTTTCTTCTTCTAACCTTCAACTCAATGCCCTGGCCCAGGATCTCCACCACATGCTTTGCAGAGTCATTTATTTCAAAGAAGACCTTCTCCTTGTATTGCATGACCTCTCGTGGATAAAAGGTAATGGGCACCTCCATGGTTTCACCGGGAAGCAACACTTTGGGCTGGAAGCCCACCTCCAGATGTACTGTACTGTGGTACAAGCATCCCAAGCTATGGAGGAGACACGAGACATTACATCACTACACTGTAGGCAAGGCGTATTTAAAAAGCATGCTTTTCAGAGCCATGTTTTACTCCATCCATCCATCCATCCATCCATCCATGGCTATAGATGTTTTATCCATATTCCACACTACATTAAATACCTCCTTATATAATAAACAGTATGTAATGCTAGTGGGTTGCTATGTTACCTAACTGACTGTTCTCCCTGGTTGGAGATGACCAGCGTCTTTGTAAGAGGCACCATGCCAGCAGAGTAGAGGAAGCTCTTTCCAAAGTTGTGCTTGAGGAAGGAGAAGTGGATGCTGGGATTCACTGCCAAGCCAGAGAAGCAGCACTTGAAAGATGGTCCGTTCTTTACCTGGAAGAGACGCAGCAGAAAACACTGGATGAATCCAAATGACGGTTTAGCTGCAGTCTGCCATCATAGTACCATTATCAGTCCAACCCTGCCAAGGTGGCTCTCAAGCCCAGTGGTGTCCGGCGATTCAGAGGTCAGGGCCACTCACGCTGATACGGAGGCCGGTGTTTCTGAGCAAACACTTCTGTAGCGGAAAGAACGTCACAGTACAGCTGTTCTGTGCTCCTGCAGGCACAATGCCACTGCCAGGGTCCACCTGCAGGTGGCGCTGCATCTCCGGCGGGCCCCACAGCTCGTACTGTACATCTAAGCTGAACATTCCAGGGTTCGAAACCAGGAAGTGGCACAAAGTTTTGTCACCCAGCTCAACCTATTCAAAGATTGATAAACAAGTGTCAGATTAGCACAGCCAATCAGGAGGCGAGTCTTACTGTTTGTTTGTTTTTTCACTCCTGCAGTAACCTGGGAAGATTTTAACAACATAACTTGCCTTTCTGGATTTTCCGTTTTTTGCAGTGCATCTGCTTTCCAGTGCCTCCAGTAGCTCACCTGTTTGAAGTCCACCTGATGTTGGTTTCCCGGACACAGTTCTGTGACTTCACCATCCACGCTCTGCCACTGAACACATGCGGCGAAGGTGAAGCTCTCTGCCTTCACGTTCACGGTCAAAGGCTTCACCTTTCCTCTCACGTCACACAGCAGGTTAAAGGTCACAGGCCCCTCCTGTGTAGGGCTGAAGGAGATGGCCAGGGGAAGCCTGGCAGGGAGTGCGTGTCATTGAACTGTCTCGCTGTTAAGGACTCATAACCTGAGGGTTGCTGGTTTGAGTCTGAGAGGAAGCATTGTTGTTATATGTGTGGATTTGATACAAATTGTTGCGATAAAATATTCAGCCATACGGGTTAAAATTGTAGGATCAGCGGTTTGGATGATGGATGGATGGGTTAAAATTGTAGGTCACTTTGAATTATCATGTATTATATATTACATCACGTATCATATAATTTATGAAAATTATCAAACAAGCAAGTAAATGTTAATTTCATTTGCCAAAAGTATTAAGCAGATTTGACCATTTGCCAAGAGGCAAATTTACAAATGTAAGCTGTTATGGATGAAAAGAATGGATGAAAAGAATTAATAACAGCTAATATTTAATATTATATTTTTCCATAATGGTGACAGTTTGATCTTGGGCAAAGGGGATAGGGAGGACCCATATTATGTGACATGAAATCACATGAAATTGTGTCAGAGGACAGGTTACCTGTCACGGGCTTGCACTGTCCCCATTAAGGGCTCAACCAGCAAGCTGTCGAGGCAGGCCTCAGAGTGACAGGAAGCCTGCCGGATGGAGAAGTGGAACGGAACCTCCTCCATGTTCAGTAAGTAGACCTTCTCATGCACCTTGCGCCCTGTAGAGTGTGGCACCCACAGTTAACACTACAAGAGTGTTGAGGTTAAAGCACCTATCAATGTCCAACAGGACTGTCCTACAAATACTTCCAATGGCACCACTTAACGCTGCCAAAATACTAACAACATAAGTAACAGCCGTGTTCAGAGGAATCTTTGGCAGAGATGCTGAAAGACTCCCACCCATAAGCAAATATCCCAGGTTGACATGGGCCTGGTCCATGTACACCACTGGCTCATGGGCCAAGCCCACGAGCAGGAAAGGCACCGAGATATTCCGCTCTGGGATCATGAAGGTCCAGAGGGACTCCACAATGTTCAGGTCCTGGGCCCGGAACTCAAACGAGACCTAGAGGCAAAAAAGTGGCACATTGGTGTAGTTATGGAGGCGAGCAGATACCACAAATTAGTGTCTCTTTCTGGAGACCTTATCTCCATATGTTTCCATGGTTACCTAGCCTTTGGTGGAATATCTAACAAACACACTACCTCTGCTTTTTTCCCTGGTTGGATGAAGCCCTTGGGATTCAGGCACTTGAAAGGCGCATCCTGTAAGTCCTCACAAGTCCACATGAAAGAGTAGGACTTGCTGGTGGGGTTCACAATACTGAACACCCTGCGGAGAGCAGAAGACCGACAATTACCTGAAAAAAATCAGTGTCAAAGCCAGCATTTTGGTTTCTACAGCATGGTTGTGCCAGTATCTCCCATTTTGCAGTTGTCGGATCATTCTGGCATTTCTGCAGGCCACAGTGATGCCACCTACTTTGAAATGGGTGTGCCAATGCCCACTGAGGACACCTCAATGACCCTTGTGTTGGGGTCCAGGGTGGCCCGTGGAGGGGCCCCATTGGGGCCCTGCATGTCAGGGTTGCGCCGGCCCCCGCTGAGGTAGTCCGAGTCCTCAAGATGGAAGTGACAGTCGGGAAGGAGGCTGCGGCCCCTGACAGCCAATGAGGGGCCCTGGCCGTCGTGTAGGTTGGGGACGCTGCCCAGGCACATGAGGGCACAGAAGAAAACAGAAGAACCAGCATTTCAGGCAAAGTCATCCTCCAACCAACAGCACAGTGACTACAAACGTCCACTCATATCAACAGCGGGTAAGAAATTTAGCATTACACTTATAACCAGAGCCTGCCTGATTTTGTTTTACAGTGACATATTTTTGGTTAAATGATCTGCATCCTTCAGTTATGTCCCTTGGTCTTCTCCAGGTAGAAGGTGCCTGACCTGCAGATGAGCAGACCCTCCCACTCGGACACCTCCAGCGGCGAGAACCGGACGCAAAACGTCAGACTGTCCCCAGGGTTGATGGTCCCGGCGCTGGGGTCTACGGAGAACGGTGGCAGGTTGGGGTCTCCCAGGAGCCAGTTTGAAACACTTTCCAAAGCGCTGGCCGGCCTGGGGGCGTGCTGGGAACGAGGGGCAGCAGGCGGGGGAGGGGCAGCAGGCAGAGGGGTCCCTAAGAAAGACACCCACCCAAAATGTGCTTCTTATTATGGTTTCTGGCAAAAGTAAAATGGTGCAAACAGCCTGTGAAGCTGAGGTTGGCCATATTACAGTCATGAATCTGGTCATGCGGTGAGGAAGCTCTTCTAGACCTTATTCCAGTGTTTCCCACCCCAGTCCCCGAGTCCCTTAGACAATCCACAGTTTTGCTCTGAACCAAACTATCAAGTGATCAAGAACATCGGATACCAGAATGTGGACTGTCTGGGGGGGGGGGGGGGGGGGTCTCTGAGGACTGGATTCAGAAACACTGCCTTATTCTGTAATGCTTTGTGAAATACTCATCTTATGTTTGTTCATGCATCTTTAATCTTAACTAGCTACTATGTTTGTTCATGACTTGTACTTCAGTAGTAACGGAGTTACTAATACACCACATGGACAAAAGTACTGGGACACCAGGCAGTTACACCTACAGGAACTTTTATGACATCACATTCAAAATTCAGTCACTGAGCCAACAGAAGGTTGTGCCTCAGGAACCTTTAGGAAGCCTGTGACCCAGCTGTGTTACTTTACACGGTCTGTCACTTCATGGCTGAGTTTCTGTTGTTCCCAAATGCTTCCATGTTGCAATAATTCCACTTACAGGTGACTGTGGAATATCTACCAGGGAAGAAATTTCACAAACTGACTTATTGTAAAGGTGGCATCCTGTGACGGCACCATGCTTGAATTCCC
Organism: Hyperopisus bebe; assembly: GCA_026777045.1. Taxonomy (NCBI): domain Eukaryota; kingdom Metazoa; phylum Chordata; class Actinopteri; order Osteoglossiformes; family Mormyridae; genus Hyperopisus; species Hyperopisus bebe. The sequence goes on from JAODJW010000019.1 coordinate 22,889,553, forward strand.
TGAGCTTTTCAGAATGACCCATTCTTTCACAAATGTTTGCAAACCTGACTGCATGGCTAGGTGCTTGATCTTATATGCCTGTGGCAATGGGTCTGAATGAAACAGCTGAATTCACTGGTTAAGAGGTGTGTGCCAGTACTTTTGCCTATATAGTGTAAGTATTTGTGCCCCCTCCAGTAAAGAGTTTCCCCTTATTCGTTTATTCTGATTCTATCTTAGGCCTGACGTTAAGTAAAGCAACCACATCCTTTCCAGAAGCATTAAAGAGAGTTAATCGGTGCTCCTGTAATTCGTGACTCCCCCCCTGCCGTGCGACAGCATTAAAACCAGAGAAGTGCTAAATCTGTGGCTGGCCTGCAGAGACTACAAACAGGCCCCTAGCATGCAGTGTGACCTTTAATGGAGGTGCTGGGAGCCCCCAGTAGGTCTGAAGGTCACAATCCAGACCCATTATCACAGAAATTAAACCTTCTTTGGGATGCTAATATTTATTGTCATCTAGACGGTACTGAAGTACCACACAGAACAGAGTGAGACGTTCCATCAGGTCAGTGTACATGGCAGGAAGAACTGCAAGATGAAGACTGACTGGTTGGAATCTCAGCTGTAAGATCTTACTAGATTTAGCTGGAGTGATAGAATATACAACCGGTTTTACTGGTGCACTATATCACAGTTACCTCCTCGATCGAAGCCCACGGGCTGTCCGGCTTGTTCCATTAGCACCTGCCAGGTGAACTCGAGCAGTATATCACCCGAATTTATCATTTGGAACCTAAAAGCAGGGAAACCTTGTGATGCGCAGTAAAACGCTAATTTACCATGGTCAAGTGATACGGAGGACACGTACTACTTACTGGAACACTCGAGTCTGGTACAACATTGTGTCTTTGAAGTGGATGTTTTCTGCCTCGCAGGTGAACCTGGCATAATCGCACACGGCATTTATACGTAACTCCAGCTCCCTGGACGAGTTCTCCACCACGGAGTGGGCTGGCTCGGGGTCACTCTGGATCACCTGAGTCAAAAGGACTTTTCTGGTGGATTTCTCACAGCCTTCTGACCAATGTGTAGTGAAGCTTATCATTAATGGTCTTCTTCAGACTTAGCCCAGACAGGGTTACTACACATTTTAACCATAAACATTCACCTCAACCCAGACAGTCCAAACTTATGCTCCCTCCCAGCCAGCAGCTATGGAACGCTGCTCATTATACGACGATGAACATTATATATATCGTGGCCACATTTAACTAATTAGTGGAAATGATAGCGATAAAAATTATATATATCGTAGTCACGATTTACTAATCCATTCCCTCGTCCTAATTAAAACGTGGCCACGTTTTACTCCAACAATATTACATTTACACTAATTATGGTCATGTAGGCTATTTACCATACTTTTAATCCCCTTGCCCATAATATAATAATAAAATATAAAATACAATTAAAATATCTCTGTCCATACCAGCAGATGGTCAGATGTGTATGGTCTAAATGGAAGTGATGCATTGGACAATAAGCAGGCTATGTAGTAAGATGTGCCCACGTTTTAATAAATTGTGGGAATGAATTAATGAAACATGCCAAGGGTTTAAATAAAATGAGGGAACAAATTAGTAAAATAAATATGGACACAATTTAATACATCATGGGAACGAATTAGTAAAACATGGCCACATATATATCATAATGATATATATCATTTTTATCATTATGTCATGAGCGGGACACCTCCCACATAGCTGGCATTTGGCATCTCTGATTGGCTGGGAGCTGGGAGGCATCTCCAAGGAAACAGTGTGCTGTGTTACATCTTTGTAAGTATTATGTTCACTTACTGGGATTCATTCAGTCTCTTTTGTATATTAATTTCCCCAAATCGCCATAGTGGTAACAAAAATAAAAAACAGCGAATTATTATCCACAGCTGTAAATCATTTGCAGAACTGTAAGTTTTAAATGAGGTCAATTGATTTTAGCTTATTCCTAATAATACTGTTGAAGAGGAGGCCATGAAGGTCACCTTCATCTTAGCTGGTTGGGGCGCGACCGCCTGCTTCAGGACATCGACCCATCTGATGGTCCTGAGCAGGTCATCCCAGTCGGCCACCTGGTCGATGGGCTGTGTGAAGACCACCCTGCATAGCTTGCATTTCATGGGCTGGGCACTCAGGACCACCGGCTGCTCCGAGCAGAACGTCACCGTCACCTCCTTAGAGCAGCCCGCATGGAGGTGACCTGTCCGGGGGGAGAACCGCACCTGCCGGCTCTCGGAGGGCCATTCGAACCTCAGGACGTCGGAGCTGCTGTGATTGGTCATGGTGAAGGTCTCCTGGTAGGGCTTGGCCACGTGACACGCCCCAAAGTGTAGAATGTCTGATGTGTTTCCTTAAAGAAGCAGAGCGTTCTTCAAAAGCCACACAGTGACAGCGCAACCTGCTGTCTTTTGACTCAACAAGGAGTATGTGGTGCTGGGTTCAAATCCCAGGGAGCAGACAAACTGTAACCCTTCCTTCTACTGTAAGTCGCTTTGGATAAAAGCGTCAGATTTTGCATTGGCTTGAACTACAGTAAGCAGAGATGGACAAAAATTTCCATGGAGAGACGCCATAGGTGCAGGTTTTTGGCATGACCTCTCAATCGGCCAATCACAGTGAGTCTCCAGGACTGAAGTTGAGAACCACTGCTTTATTACTGGCTGAGCGTGAGGTCATCACAAAAACCCGCCCCACAGCAGCTCACTGTTCAGGTTCCCCACCCCTGCACCGTTGGCTTTTGAAGCTTGATTTCTAGCATATTCTTTTTCCAGACATGATGCTGACCTTATAGCTGGTGGTGTTGCTCTGTTTTCTTACCATCTGCAGTCTCACTTTCTGGCAAACTTTTGCTGCCAACATTGTCGAGGGTGATGACATCCCTGTACCCATCTCCCACCAGCTGGACCATCGTGTCCTCATACTGGTTGTCCACCACCAGGAGGTGCACTTTGGCCTCAAAGCTCATCTCTGCAGTGGGTCGAAACTCCACCTCGAACTCTGCCTGCTGCCCCACAGTGAGGAACAGGGAGGCTCTCTGTGGTGCTCTGCCCTCTACAGAAGGTAACATGTTACAAGTTATTACATCATTAAATGTGATTTTCCTCTAGGGGAAGTATTACTGTACTGCATTGTGCTGAATAATAACCCTGATAGTGGCCATTTACATCAGAAATTCATTTCACAAGATTTTGGGATAGTTGGGCTCTAAAGTAACAGTTTTCAAATGTTATATTTTAATAGGATACTAACTGTTGTGTTGTAACTGCCATGATTGAAAAGGGTTTTCATTTATATATGTGAAAGTACACTACATTCAATAAAGAAAGCATTTTGAGTGGTGGTCTGAAATCAATAAAAAAAATCCAATACTATTCTACAAAATATCCATCCATCCATCCATCCATCCATTTTCTATAACCATTTGTCCCATTTAGGGTCACAGGGGGGTCTACAAAATATTAAACGAAAATGGTAATAAATGAGACAATAGGTCAAAGGTGGACTGACCTCTGTGAGCCTGGCTGTCTGTGTGTAGACCGTCCTGGTCCTCCACAGACTCAGTGGTCCTCAGCGTGAAGACGCCCGTCTCATCCAGAAGATCAATGTGAACCTGTTAGACCGAGGCTGCCGTTGATAGCTAGTAAAGTTACGTGTAACGTTACCGTGTCATAGAATTCCCAACCCTCCCAGATTGACTGGGAGACTCATGAAATGGAATGAGGTCTTTTGCAATTTCAAGGTTTCAATCTGAAAGATATTTAGTGTTTAAAAAAATGTATAATAATAATAATTTAAAAAAATAAAAACTTATACAATATCAATATTCGCGCCTCTCATTTCAAGTTCACACAATCTCGTATGCAGTATACACAGCTGGCTATGCAGTTAATATAACCCCCCCGAAAAAATAAATTCGAGTCCAAAAATACAGAAAATGGTTCATGAAGCTTAATTGGGTTCATGAAGCTTAATTGTGGCACCATTACATGAAACCAGAGCTTAACGCTCTTAAAATGGTTAAACCTTCCATGACTACAGTGACCTCCTCGCGAGCCCGACCCTCCGGTCCCGAGCGACCCATTCCCACCTGTGCGGACACAGTGCCGTCGTTCTTCAGCACCAGAGGCAGGGTCCGGCTGCGGCCCACCAGCAGGGGCCTGAAGTGCAGCAGCAGGCCACCCTGGGGGGTCCGCAGCAGTGGCCGCAGGACCGTAACGCGGGGCAGGTGTCCGTCACCCGCCAGCTCGAACGCCAGGGCTCTCGTCCGGGCGGCGGGGGCCGAGCTGCAGCAAGAGAGGAGCTTGTGACGGCCCAAGTACCGTAAGCAACGATCTCTGAGTCCAAAGAACTGAAGCTCAGAAACAGGCTAAGCCAGGCAGCAGTCGGCTTTTCCGCAATTTAAGTTTTCGTTTAAACGAAATAATTCAATTCAGTTTATTTTTATATAGCGCACTTTACAACAGAGTTGTCCCAGGGCGCTTTACAAGGGTGTGTATAAAATGAGATACTTATAAATAAGATGTTACAAAGTAGCTTGTCTTTATACTAGACTTTACACGTGTTCTACTTGTATTACACTTGTAATACATTTGTATTTTTGCATTACAGGTCGTCTTTGACTTATGACTTGACTATCGGTTTTGACTGACCGGTTGAAGGTCAGTTTGGTCGAAAGTCTGGCCTTTATTTTATATGTAAATATTATAAATCATAAAATCATAAAAGTCAACATAAAGTCATGTTTGGTGTTTTTTAATCTTTTTATCACCATTTTCTTGGCGGGGTGCTGGTGCTGCACATTTGCAGCCACAGAACGGTCGTAAAATCAATCAGTCGTAAGTCGACAACAACCTGTATATTGTATTCTTTATTTTTGGTATATTGAAGCTCTCTTGCTTTAATCTGGCAAAATGAGAGCTCTGCCTTAGCATAATAGTTTCTCACGGGATGAATAATTTAATTTTATGTTATCTTACCTCGTGGGGACAGCTAAACATGCACACACACGGTCACACACAGAGGTCTGCTACCTGGCCGAAGCCTCCGGCGTGGCCTCAAACACAGCGCTGTACGTCTGCATGCTTTGGGGGGAGAAGGTGACCACCGCCAAGGCCTGCGAGTGGCTGGGGACGCACAGCTTGGTGGGCGTCAGTTCGAACACCTCGGCAGAGCGACCGGATGTCTGAAACGAGCAAAAGCACCTGGCTGTCACTTCAAAAGAGTCTCCTCTCTCTGCCAGGAGAGGTTCAGGACACCTCCAGCATCTTCTCCACATTAATCCTTTCAATTCAACAAGAGTTAAATTACAAAAATATCACTTTTGCTGTCTTCTGGTTTTATGGTTCTTTTCTTCCCTTCTTTCTTTCCTGTTTCATGTACCCTTCTGTTGCTCTGTGGTCAAGTGCCTTAGGACTACTCTATTGTGAAAGGTGCTATATAAAAGTAAATTGAATTGACCTGAATTGAAAAATATCATCATCAGTGTATTATGTATAATGCTTCACTCTTAACAGTGTGTCAAAGGAAAACCCACCCATCCACACACACACACACACACACACACACACACACACACACACACACACACTAACCCTGCTCATGGCGGACTTGATGGCCAGGCTCAGCTCACAGGGCACCTTTCCCGTGTTGCTGATGCCAAAGCGGGCACTGGCACTCTGGCCCACCAGCACATTACAGAAGATGAACTTGTTCTCATCCTGGATGTAGATGCCCGTTGCGTCCCGGTACTCCTCGGAGTCCAGCTGGCTGCTGTTTCTGCAGATGCGATGCTCCTCAAACACAGACGCCATGTCGTCACACACGATCTCTAGGTGGACAGATGGGATATGGTCATGTGACCTTCCCAGCCGTGCCTCTCGGCGGGGCCCCCCTGGGTCCTAAGACTGACCCCAAGGGCGCTGAGTGCTTTCAATAAACATTAAACCGGATGAAAAAGAAAACCTTAGCAGCAGGAAAGGATAAACTATTTAAAAATTCCAGAGGATAAAATGAGAAAGTTATAAAGTATGTCTGTGTCAGATAATTCTTTGGAATAAAGACATTTTGTTGTCCATGCATTACAAATAACAAATAACCCCAGGATAGTAGAACCTCCCCCTATAAAACATATATAAATAACTAATACATAATATATATATATATACACACACACACACAGAGAATAAATCAGTACAGTACCATAACAAGACAGAAATGGAAGACATCCAATGCTAAGAATGGTATAGAGTGCTGATATGTGACATTTGCGACCCCATACACACCTGGCACGCAGACCTCGGCTGCCAGCCGATAAGGGATCCCGGTAGGGTGGTCGTCGGGGTCCCGCTCGGAGATATCGACGGCGATGCACTCCTCCATGCTGCCCGCCTGATCGGCGACGCAGTCCACCGCCACCACCTGCTGAGCCCCGGGAGCCAAGACGCCAACACAGGGGGACACGGAAAACACCCCCATCGTCAAGCGAGCCTAGGGGGTGGGGGGGGGGGGGGGGGG
>JAODJW010000019.1:22907003-22920636 GCA_026777045.1 Hyperopisus bebe
TAATGTACACTGTGAATGTACACTGTGAATTCATGTTGGATTTTCTACAGATAAAGCACATAAAATACCCCTACAACTTTTAGTCTATCCCTAGAAATAAAACTATTTAAACAAAATTAAACTTAAGCTGAAATTAAAACTAAATAGATATGTCTTTAAATTAAAAACCAAACTATTAAAACATGCTGAAAACTAATATGAAACTGGATTTCAAATGAAGATTGAGAATAATATAAAAATTAAAAATAAATTAGAAAACCAAAAGTGTAATAACATGGGCTGTTATATTCACTGAGCCTGGGCCCCTCTCACCTGTAGTCTCTCTGAGAGCATGTCCACCAGCAGCTCCTCTGGCAGCACACAGCCCCCCCGCTCTGCCCTGCCCCCCCACACGGCCTCCCCCACACTCAGCTCCCCACGCGCTGGGGCCGCCTGCAGGATGAGTAAGGGTTAATGCACAGTGCACAGTGGGTGGTTCTTCGCCTCCGCGGCTGTGTGTTTAAAAATGCACAGTGCAGGGCTTGGATGTGCTTGGATTCACAGGGCTTGGAGTACATTAACTCGCTTATGTCACGGTGAATACACATTTCACACGTTTGTACCTAATTATACCATTTGTTTTATTTTTTAACCACACTGGATGGTGCTCTTTGCATTCGTGCAAGCTCTGAGCCCTTTTATGAACAGAGAGCGCCATCTAGTGGGGTCAGAAAATACAGCAAATGGTTCATGAAGCTTTATTGAAACATCACTAATCAACACCCTTCCAACCAATCAGATTTGGCGACTCAAAAGCGCCCTGTTTGATTAACACAAGTCTGGCAGCTAGGTACTTTGATTGGCTTCCAGGCAGTGACTGACAGCACAGTAATCCCGCCCACCTCATTTCTAGCAGAACCTGCGGGGCTGGTCCTGTTGCGCATGGACATGGAGGCCGGCTCATGCCCGGTGGCCTTGTTGCCCTCGGTCGCGTGCTTAGCCAGCGCCTCCTCGCTCAGGGTGGCCCCCGCCCCAGGTGGTGCTGTTGGATCTACAACAGCCTGAGCTAGAAGCAGGGGGGGGGGGCACAATGTGCATCAGAACAGTAAGAAGACCATTAACCATTAACAGATGTGTGCAGTTTTATTTATACGCCGTACAGACAGCTTAGAGATACGAAGACCTTAAGTTACAGAGATCCATGGTTTATGTTTAACTCAACCAGTCACCGTGATTAAGCTGGTACACCTACAAAGAGAACACTATGTACAACTTTATGTCTATGACGCCAAACGTAGCTGACAAACAGGCTCCACGGCAGCAGGTCCTGCGAGACGGGACACCGCTTAAGCCAGTGGGAGCTCAGTATGACTTACCTGCCTCCTGTTCCTGGGCAGCCCTGGCACACAGCTGCCCCGCCTGGAGCCCGGCGGTACTGCGCCCACTGGAGACGGCTTCCTGCACCACCGTGTCAATGCTCAGGCACGCCGCTCCGTAATACCTCGCCAGGGTCACCGCTGTCTCCGTTTTACCTGGCAAGCAGCAGGTCACCTCGTATCTCACTTCACTTTACAGCTTCCCACCCCAAACTCATTTTAAAACTCCATACGGTAATAAATACTAAGTCTGTATTTTGGTACTGAGTAGGAAGTGGGAGCTGGGAGAGTCCTTAGGGACCCACAGACAGTCCACATTGGGAGCAAAAATGTAGACTGTCTGACAGGGAGCTCAGAGGGAGCAAAAACATGGACTGACTGTGAGTCCCGGTGGACTGGAATGGGAGACACTGATTTAGAGCAACAAACTGACACAAATCAGGTGAGGTCTGCCTAATTAGGCGGAAGGCAATCTTAAATGTATAGCTTGCACCTGTGTGAGTTCATTTGTATTGATTTGTTCCCTCCCTTGTTCTCAAAATCTCTCTGTATCAGCGTGCGCCGTTTCCTCTCACCCGACTCACTTGGATGTTAATTTGACATCAGCCCCAGAGCCCTAAGTTCCTCTAGCTCCTGACTAACCCTGAATTGGGAAAATATTGCCAATAAAGATGCTTTTCCCCGCCAAGTCCTGACCCAAGTGGTCTTACATTCAACTTACTGCCTGTTTCTCATGACAAAAGACATTAACAGAGAATGAGAATGCAGCATTTTAAAGGGACAGGTACAGATACCAGAAAGTGGAGCTCCGTATACGATGATGGCGATGCCCCTGCGATTCCTAGCTGCATGAGCCGCAGGCGAGAGGTCGATGCCCATGTGACGGGCGATGGCCCTGGAGACAGGGTTCAGTTCCAGATCCCCCACGCAGACGCTCTCCTTACTGCCGCCCTGATCTCTTAGCAGTCCTGAGAAAAACAGCATCATGGATAAAGAATAAACATTTGCTACTTAAGTAAGCTGAAGACAGATGGCGAGCATGTGCAAAACGCCATCTCAGGGGTGACTAATATCCCTTTGCCTCGGGGCCAAAGATTAAGACTTTGCCAGCCTGTCTACCAGACGCACAAAAAATGTTGTCGAAGGGGAGGGAGGGTGGTGGGTCAGTGGCCATGATAACAGCTGACAAACTGGGTGGGGGGTTGGGGAGTAATTTTAATAAACAAGGTCAGTTGAGGCCCGTTTTTAATGGAGGCTCCAGGGCTTCATCAAAGCGCCTCATATCCCTACAAGCAGAACCTCGATTAAGTGACTCGTCCATGACCCTCTTGCTGTCCTCCTCAGACTCGCGGTCCCCCGGCTGCACTGTGTCCCTCCTCTCATCCTTCAGGGCTGCCTCAGGACCATCCCTCTCCTGGGACACGCTGGCCTTCAGCTCTGGCACCCAGAAAGCCACACCGATATCTTATCATCACCGATATCTTACCATCACTTGTCAAACAAAAGGCTGCAACTAATTTCACAAAAACAGTTGCAGAAGATAACGAAGAGAGCGCTGCGGTCGCCAAACGGCTCTGAAAGCAGCAGGCGAACCTTCCTCCTCCTGCTTCTGTGTGGTCTGCTCTCCGTAAAAGTCCAACAGCTCTGAGGGCAGCGTCTCCCCAGGGGCACGGGGGGGTAACAGCAGAACATTATCTGATGCGTATGCCTTCATCATACACAGGATCTGTGGCAGAGCAAGAGTACGTTGCACAGTGGCTAAGAATGACGTCTTCTTGGGAAAGACACTTTCATTCTCTGATTCTCCTGAGCTGCATAAAAGCAACTTTCATTAACACTAATGGTCATTTGAAATGTTTGCCTTCCTGTTAATCAAATGTCTACTAGTGTGGTCAGATTCCCTTTGCACCTCAAGATCCCTAAATATTCCTGTGCTTCACTTCTGATCCATGAATTACTTTATTAGGTTCTTGCTTCATTAGAAGTTGCTGTGCAGCTCCTGCTCCAATCCCGCTTATACTTGTACCTGGATGTTCACTGGAAGCTCAGCTTAGCTGCACTTATGACTATTGACTCCTTGTCAGCATATATTCATGTGCTATTTGCCTCACGTGTGCATCACTTTGGACAAAAGCGTCTGCTAAAAACGTGAGATGCAAATGTAAACGAGTGCCTGCTATGTGTGGAAGCAGGCTGTGAATTACAAAAGTTTTCATCAGCAAACACACAACCACACCTTATCTTCCTCCAAGTGCTGCTTGTCAAACTCCAGAGAGTAGAACTCCACCGGGAAGGAGCAGGGGTTCCGCACCAGCACTTCCGCCTCCTCCCCCTCGCTGAAGGGCAGCGTAGGGCCCAGCTCCAGCAGTGGGGAGGAGAACTGCAGCTGTGGCTCCTCACCCTCTCCCAGGACCAGCAGCAGCAGCCGCCGGACGCTCTGGGTTACTGAGATCACTAGGCGCTGGCTGTACGCCCGCTGTAAGGAAGCAGACAAGCGCTGAAATTCAGGAGGACAGTATTTACGCCCTGGAAACGACTCGCTGTACCACTCCACAAAGGAAAAGGGAGTAACAGGCAGAAGCATCAAGCCACTAGTGACCACTACCTGTGCAGACGTTCTGACAGGTGATTGGCCTGCACGAACGACAGCAAAATTAAGAACAACAACATACTGTAATTTTCCACTCACTGTACCCAGGAATAAATTGTTAAAGTGACAAAGTCTACAGCTCTACAGAAACACTTCTTTCCGCATCCAAGAGTGGACTGTCTTAGACATAGGAGGCGCTGAGGAGGTGCTGAGGAGGCGCTGGCTAATATAAGATAGAGCTTCTCCACCCTGTTTCTTTTCTCATTGGGCTTAAGAAGCTTTAAAATCAAACACCAGTACAAATCCACATTTGGTATTTGCAGGTATAGTATCTGTATGGATGTATTGATATGTGGGTGGATGGATGGATGGATGGATGGATGGATAGATGGATGGATAGATGGGTTACAGTCCCAGGTGCCCCTCCCAGAGAGCCCGTCCCCTCTTTTGCATGCATACTTATGAGGAAAGAGATTTCGACAAGCAGAGATGGACGAGGGCAACACAGTCTCTGCTCATACGAGGCTTCCGTTCACCTTCTCCTGGGACCGTCCGGTGACTGACAAGTTCAAAAACCAGAAGGACGCTGCATGGTGGGAGTGAAATGAAGAGCCTCTGAAAGGGGAAACAATCTCCCAGCACTGAGAGAGAGAAGGGCAGGGAGGCGCAGCACGAGAGAGAGTGCGAGGAGGCAGCTGAGAGGCCGATCCTTACCCCTTCCGCCGGGGTGAATTTAACCTGCACATTGATCCACTCTCCCGGCAGCAGAACTCCTGTGGGAGGCAGCATCTCAAACACAGCCGGCTGGGCCTCTGGCTCCTGCTGTGATTTCTGACGGAGGTACAGTGGGATGTGCTTGTCGATCTATATAGAAGGAAAAATAAGAATTTTTTGTGATAAAGACAGACCATTGATATCACACCATCTGAACTTACGTGGATTCAAATAAGAACTGATGGAGCAATTCTATGCATTTAGTTAATATTTTGGCTACAAACACAATCTTTTCATTGACAGGGATGTCAGTTATACACAAAGGGATGGTTCAGGTCCAGAAAGTAAAAATCCAGACCAAGATTTTGTTTCAACCAACCAGTTGAGTCTCTGTGACTGTGAAGTTGTACAAAGTTTTAAATGCAGGGATGCCAATAATCATGGCATATGTGTTTTTGTTAAAAATAACAATTTCTTGACAAAGGATTTCTTTTTCTTTGAATAAATTTATTTCAATGAAAGGTTGGATTTTTCTCAGTAGGAAATGAAGCTACTTCAGTAAAAGGAACATTTTTCTAACCCTTTTTACAGATCTTTAGAAGGGATGGCAATAATTACACTGTAGATAGACAGATAGATGACAACATGTAGTAATTTTCTTATACTGTCACCTTCTTCTTGGCATGATCTTTCTCAGATATATTCCAGTGACAGGGCACTGGCTCAGGGTTGAACAGCTGGACTGTGGCCACCTTGCACTGGCCACACTGGATGGTGCCAAACTGCAGAGTGTCCGTGGAAATGGTGAGCGAAGGCATGGTAATGACTGCACAGAGGTGCACTGGCACGGTCGGTCCACCTGACACCTGCCAATGATACCAAATGCTTTTTGGTCTGATTCTTGATGTAACTACTAAAAATATCAAAGCTTGGGTTCCTGAGACAGACCCTACCTTGATGTGAAAGACAGCGGTGACCTCTCCCAGATCTAGATTAGCCCCACGTGGGTCAAACTTCACCTCAAACGTCTCTGTCTCACAGCAAGGCAAGTTCCTCACTTTGTCCAGCTCCATGCTAAACCCTGTGGAGCCAAGAAGGTAGATAAACCAAATTCTATGAGGTATAATTTTACCAAAACGCAACAGTGCCAGGGTTTAGTAAAAAAAAGACCCAAACCAAAGTCAAATAAAGCCACAAGACTCAGGCAAATCATGCAGAGACGTACCAGAGCCTGCAAGGTGATGATGGTCAACACAGAAGGACACTGGCACTAGTCCAGTGTTAGTCGCTTTGACCATGTGGGTCAGCACATCACCATGGATCACATAGCCAAAGTCCAGCACATATTCAGGCAACAAGAACCTGGATGCCAAGAGAGACCAGAACCATCACATATCACTGGGACATGGGAAGGTCCGCTGTGACCAGGAGCAGATAGAGTAGGTGGACTGTGGCCTCACCTGGTGAGGTTCTTACGCCAACTGCTGCTAGACGTCTGTGTGTCCCTGGAGCCCATGTCCTTACTCTGCACGACACTGGCGTTCCCTTTCACCAGTAGCCGCTCTACTCCCATATGCAGCAGAGCATCATACTGTGAATGGTAAAGCACTTGGTCTATGAGCAAACTGTGAACATTACATAGCATTACAGAACAGGTAGGAATGTAGAAAAAAAAAAAAAGAGTGTAAAAACTATTCTGGCCTTGTCTGATGTATCAGCAGAAGAATTTCATAGTCATTGTACATTTGATGTGATGTGACACTGATATGGAAAGTGATTTTTTTTTGTAGATAGACTATACGGCTATAATACGATTCGGACACCTGCCTGTCCAGCATCTCATTGTGAAACCAAGGGTATTAATATCAATTCGGCTCTTCCGACTGCTGCAGTAACAAACTCTACTCTTCCGCAAAGGCTTTTCACTAGTTGTTGGAATATTATTCATGAGATTTGCTGCCATTCAGCCATAAGTGCCCTGATTAGGTTGGCAGTGATGTTGGTCTGGCTCGCGGTCAGCGTTCGTCCCGCAGGTGTTCAGCTGGGTTGAGGTTACTGGCTTGTGAAGAATGTAGTATTAAAGTCTTCTCTCACTGGAACCAGAGTCCCAGACCATGGAAAACAGCCCCAGACCATGAATCTTCTACCTTTACGGTTGGAATTACTCACTCGGGCAGAAAGCATCTGCCAAACTGCCTGGCAGGGAAGCAGAATTCATCACTCCAGAGAACCTTTCCATTTCTACTGCTCCAGAGTCCAGTGGTGACAAGCTTTGGTCCATTCCAGCCATCACTGGTGTATGGACGCTCGCACATGATGACCCATACTGTCAAGCTCCCAGTGTACTGTTCTGCTGCAGATGTTCCTTCCAGAAACTGACAGTGTTCCAGCTATAACCCTCTACTCAGTGGTCTGTGAGTTTGTGTCACCTCCTACTTCACAGATGAACGCCTGTCTTTTCTAGATGTTTCCACTTCACAACTGTTTCACTTACAGTAGACTGGGGCAGTTCTAGTAGGGCAGAAATTTGACTGAATGGTGGGAAAGTTGGCACTCTATGATGCTGGCATGTTGACGTCAGTCAGATCTATCATACTTGATTACACCTGTGTTAGCAATGCTTTCAGCATAATAAGCAAATTCCTCTAATCACAAGGAGTCTCCGGGTTAATTAGTGGCTATATAATGTGTAGTAGTGCAACACAATACAGATAACATGACACCAACACCACTGCTACAAAGACTGTACAACTCAGGTGCATTAATGCTTATCAAAACACAACATGAACTGTGTGTAAATGCTGTAATGTACAAGAACCCTAACGGTAAATGGAGGAATATGTACAGTAAGGCCATCTATACTGTACAGATATTGTATTAAAGGATGTAGAGTCACTCACAGTTGGGATGCAGACATCCACAGACCGGTCACCACCTCCAGTGGCTGGTCTTCTCATCTCTGCTCCTACTTGGCTCTCTCTCTCCAGGAACTCCCTGGCCTGTTTCAGGACCAGGCTGTACTTCTCCTCGTCTAAATGAGGAAGCAACTGCTGTCATAAAACTTCATTCTATTCTAAATCAAAAGTGCTACAATTCCTTTAAAAGACACGTGGAAAGTTGAGTCCAATGCTCACAAACAAAATAAAACATGGCACAGAAATAACTGCTTTTTAAACCAACCAGTCTGTTCCCTGAGCTGTGTAATGACCTCAGTTTAATGTCCTAATGTTCTAAAATTGCCTCAAAACCAACCCAAGTGTTTTCACAGATTGGGTAGGTAATACCTGTCCTGTGTACCTGAGGTATTTAAATCTACTGCTAAATCTATGCTCTATTTACATACAGGAAGCTTCAGATGCCCTTTAAGGCCTCAGAGAGTCGCTTACTCAGGCTTCTGGGCAGGTCAAGGAAGATCCTGGGAAAGATGCCCTCTCCTCTCAGAGTGACTGTCTCGGGTTCGAAGTAGGACACCTGCAGCTGGAAGGCTTTGTGAAAAACCTCAGGGCTCCCAGGCAGGTAGTACAGGGAGAGCTTCTGCTCCGCGTTTGCCTTGACACAGCCCTTTAACACACAGGAAGTGGAAAAAGCAGCTCGGCCAGTTAAACATACAGTGAAATAATAACAGACCTATAAATAAATAAAACATAAAAGTTACAAGGCCGTGCCCCAGTAACTCCCTCACCTTGTTTGGGAGGACCAGGGGCAGGCCAGGCTGCAGGTGGCTGGGAGTCATGCCTTCCTGGTCCTGCAGGACACTGAACTCAAAGTCAACCTTACCAGTGTTCCTGAGAAGGAGCGCGGCCTCAGACACACAATCAAACAACTGGGGGGAGAAAAGAGACAGCAGTATGGGGCGGAGCCATCTCCAATGGCAATTTACACTGATTCTGCTGATTCAGCCTTGGAATGGAATTATTTAAATGTCACTAAGTCGCTTAATCCATCAGTCTTCACAAAGACTGACGGAATTAACCAGAAACCTGGTGGCAAATTACTGCTTGTAAGAAAGGGCATTAAAATAAAAGTAAATAAAGGAGACAGTGTGGTAACACTTTATTTAAGGCCATGTTTTTAGTAATTTCTAAACACATTTATAATACATTATAAACATGGCTATGAATATTCATAAAAAGACATAACACATCATAGGGGTGGCATGGTGGTGCAGTGGTTAGCACTGTTCCTTCTGGGATCTGGGTTCAAGTCTCTGCTAGGGTTCCATGTGTGTGGAATTTGCATGTTCTCCCGTTGTCGTCATGGGGTTTCCTCCATGTACTCTGGTGCCCCCGCCCCCCCACAATGCTGAGGTTATTTGGAGTTCCTAAATTGCCCATAAGTGTGCGTGTGTGACTGAATGGTGTGTGAGTGTGCCCTGCGATGGGTTGGCGTCCATCCTGAGTTGTTCCCTGCCTTGTGCCCATAGCCTCTGGGAAAGGCTCTGGACCCCCTGTGACCCTGGACAGGATAAGTGATTTCAGAAAATGGATGGATGACACATTATAGCCATGTTTATCTTGCAATAGGATGGCCAAAAGAAGCTCTTGTCTATAATGCACTATAGATACCTTCATAATGCATCATAATAGTGCTTTGTACTGCATTATAATGGTATTGATAGTGTGTTATAGATGAAAGCTTCATAAAGCAGTCATAATACATAATACACATGGCTATAATGTGTTATGCTTTTTATAAATATTTATAGCCCTGTTTATAATGCTTTATGAATGCATTATTATTTGCTATGAATGTCTTTATAAATTGCTAAAAACATGGCCTTAAGTAAAGGGCTACCGACAAGGTGAATATGAACAAACTTGTGTTAACAGTGACAATGTGACTGCATTAACATTGCTGGCTCACGTTACCTGTGTACCAAAGTCAATATCAGTCCTGTCCAGGGTATAAGTCACCTGAGAGGCCTCTCCTCTCAGCGTAACCTCATACGTAGGTCCTTCCTCCACCTCACACAGTGCCAGTACTTCACTACTGATACTGGCATGTCCATAGAAGGTTACGTCCACCAGCTGGCTTTCACCCGGCCGTAATGCCCCAAAAACTGGTAGAATATCAAATACCTAGAAAATGGAGAAAGTGGTAAAGTGAGTGAAAAATCTACAGAGGCAGAAGTCAGGAAAGAGAGGGAAGGATAAGGTAAGAAAGAAAGCGAATGGGCAGACGACTCAGTCAATGTTATTGTGGGGGGGGGGGGGGGATGACAGGAAACATCCATAAGGAAATGCTGACAAAGCAATAACAGAGACAAGATCTGCTCTGGAATGATAACCAATAACAGAGACAAGATCTGCTCTGGAATGATAACCAATAACAGAGACAAGATCTGCTCTGGAATGATAAGCAATAACAAAGACAAGACCTGCTCTGGAATGATAAGCAATAACAAAGACAAGACCTACTCTGGAATGATAAGCAATAACAAAGACAAGACCTGCTCTGGAATGGTAATAACAAAGACATCCAGAACAACTACACTGAGGCAGCATCGTATCTGAGGGACTGTACCTCTTCTATGCCTAGTCTCTCCACAGGCTTTTGGCTGAAGCTCCTTTGGTGTTGAATTGAAGAAGTCCTGTCCCACTCTTCATGGCAAGATACATCTGTGAGACTTTGACCATTTTGACTTTCAAGACTTTGAAGGTTCTGGCTGAGCTTGTAGGCCTGAAGGCTGCTGGTGTTCTGGTCCTGGTCGACTTCACGTATCTCTTGTGCATTACCATCCAGCACTATCTAGATATAAGAACACATTTACTGAACAGTAATCTATAGATCAGGTTCAGCAGCACCATCATGCTGTACCTTCATATCTCTTGCCATCACTGTTTCACATATACGTAAGAGATACCATCGAGAACGCAGGATCAGCCAGTCCATAGACTTGTGTGTGTGTGTGTGTGTGTGTGTGTGTGTGTGTGAGCGGGTTTACCTATCCTTATGGGGACACAATGTCCCCATAATTTGATAAATATCCGTTTTTTTCCCTTATGGGGACTGGTTTCCTGGTCCCCAGGGAAAACTCTATTTTATAAAAATCGGTGACTGCTATGAAAAAACTAAAAATGCAAAAACTTGTATTTTGTTAGGTTACCTATGGTTATGGTTAGGGCAGGGTAGGGGTTAAGGTTGTCATAGTTAGCATTAGCAGTTTTCCCATTGAAATGAATGAGCGGTCCCCATAAGGATATGTTTACCCTACTGTGTGTGTGTGTGTGTGTGTGTGTGTGTGTGTGTGTGTGTACAAAGCCTTTCCTCTTACTTTCCCAAAGAGCAGAGAGCTGCTGCAGGACGCCCCCCTGGCAAAGCCTCCCGCTTCTGTGCTCTCAGCTCCACTGTCGTTTCTCTCATTCCCCAGCTGCTCTTCCACGGCCTTAAGAAACTCAGTGTTCCTGTGGTACCATAACATCAACAATCACTGAACACATTCACTGTTTGCCTTCATTTGTTTACAGTATATTTGTGCGTTGACACAGATCCATGACTGACAAAAAAGATCTAAGATAGAAAAAATGAGCATACAGTAACTTCTCTGGGGGATTTTAGAGACCCTTGTCCTTCACACATAAATATAGAGAATTCGAAAAGAAGGATCTCCTTTTATTCTTACTCCCACTACCACGAAGGCTTTAGCTGGAAAGAGGGAGAAAGGTTCTAGATGAGAGAGACCGTCATTTGATGCTGGAAAGGAGCAGCCCAGATGCATCAGACACCCTCAGAGGGCATCTTTGACAGAATATATGAATCAGCAGTTGAGGTTACTGCAGTAGGAATAGGCTTTTTTACTTATCACCATATTTCTTAAATCCTTGCCTATTTAATTCCTTCTTCATTTTCAGCTGTGCTCGCAGCAGAAAGTGAGTGTGCCTTGTTCCTAACAGCAGAGGGCAATAGTTGCATTGGAAATGAATGTAAGGTAAGCAGCACAGACAGTATGTATGGTGATTATCTAACAGGGATAATTAATTTACAATGTACCGCTGGGATCTGGGGAAACATAAAGCACGCTGTTTCTCAAAAAGGTGATTTAAATTCAAATCCTATTTCTGGATAAACAGAGAGGCACACACACACTCTCTCTCCACGCCGTGTGCCGCTCATCTGTGTCTTTTATCAACCTAATCCCCTGACGCTGCACAGACAAGCTTGAGGGGAAAAAAAGGAATTCAATTACCCAAAACTGACAGGTATAAAAGAAAAGGAGGGATCGTTATGTCTGTGGTCTAGACTGGGACCTACAACGCAGTCCATTCAAAAGAAAACATCGTAAGTTAGCTGCTCAGAATGACAGATTCCCTTTTACAGTAAATGAGTATATATGTACTTCACACTTTTATAAGGTCATTCTTGACAATATTCCCATTTATAGTACATTATGATGTCATGTTAAGCATTGAGTGTTACATTGGTGGTTGAGTGGTTGAATTCTTGCCTACAACATGGGAGGCCCAGGTTTGATTCCCTGCTAATGCAGATATTATCCATGCGAGAATCTCCCTTTGGGATCAATAAAATTCATCTAATATAACCCTGGTTACAGTTATACTGGGCATCTGTCCATTCGTGAATATGGTAGAATACGGTAGAATACGGTATACCGGTTCATCTTGCTGATTCCACCCTGCTTTTCAGAGCCGTCCAGCTGACTCTCCTCCTCCGGGATGTGGCCCAGGTCCAGAGTCGTCTCCTGAGGGAACCTACTTGGAAAAGACACCAGCAGCCACTTAAAGCATCAGTGTTTAAATCAGTAAAATCTGAGTCTCTTGGTTAGGAGTCAATGTAAAACCGTTAGAGTACAAAAATAAAGCCTGTAAATATTTAACCCTGCTTTATGTTGATTCAGCAGATTAATTCTACTAAAAGAGCACTCCCTTACTAAACGAGCACTTCCCTACTAAAAGAGCACTCCCCTATTAAAAGAGCACTCCCCCATGTCAAGTCGCAGGTACAATGTTGCCCAAACAGTGATAAATGAACCATTTGATCTCATCGGTATTTCATTCAGAAAATGCTTCATTAACGCAGTTAACAAGGCTGACTGCGTCTCAGTGGGGGGGGGGGGCGCGGGCAGGTGTGGCGGATCTGACATGCAGGGGCCCTGAGCAGGCTAAGCAGCTGGAAGATGGACATTTAGGTCAGGGGACCCATTCACACACTTATGGGTATAGGGACAGTGACAGCGTCATTTAAGCAGCACAAATACAAATTTGCAAATGGAAAAAAAAATATTGCACAGCATTTAGCACAAGATTTGGAAAGGAATCTACACATCTGAGCTAAGAAGCACAAAAAAATCTTAGTTATTGTTACTGAAGCACTCCAGCATTAAGAATGAACATGCTCGCAGTATAGCACAATTTTTACTTCTGTCCACTGTATGCTACTATAATTAATTAAACATTTATTTTTTAAGTGTCCCCACTGAGAAACAGATAACACACTTACATACCAATTTCAAAAACAAATCTTTTTTTCTGTCCCAGATTTTCATGGCTTTTTCCAATATTGCTGCTACGTTTCTATGTAAAACGCTCCTTGGCAACCAGCTGGCAAGGATGATAAATATAAATATAGAACAAAACTCATTATTTTATACTTTATTTTGACAGTGTGCATGTTTTATGAGATATTTTGCAGCCTTTGAAATAAGGAATGTAGGCCTGTGTTGTCTTTTATCATGCATCAGTGAGATAAGTGCGGAGATGCTTTTAGCGAGACGGTAATTCCTGCCCTTGTGATTTAGACAGAAAAACTCGCTCAGAGATTCAAAAAGCAACGAGGGCACTGGGAGCTGTGGCCTTCATCCTGGCATCGATTACAGATCAGTCGATGCGCTTTCCCCTCTAACGACCGCTCAGGTGTGACACTTGGATTGGTCAACACGGGCGGCTGGCTCCAAGTGCTTAATTACAGCACAGCTCTGTAGAAGAGGGCAGTCAGTGTGTGACCTCACACAGCCCCC
>JAODJW010000019.1:22928782-22939954 GCA_026777045.1 Hyperopisus bebe
ATATATATGAAGCAGCATTGAATGCAGATGCTGGGATACCCCATTCTCAAAATATAAGTAACATTTTCATGTTTTTAAAGCATAAATATATTTTGCATCATGCTACTTTTCTGCTTCAATTCCAAACACAATGAACCCTTCAATGGTCTTTGGCATCTTCTATCACAATCACCGAAGTAACTGTTAGTTATTCACATCATATTGCCTGCAGGACTGTAACATTGCACCGTCCTTTAAGTACCTAGCTCCCATACTTTATGAATCACTCATTAACATTGTGAATGTGGCATTGTTACCCTTTTAAACTATAATATTTAAAGTAACATCTGCGATCCTATTTCACAGCTACATACTGCATGTAAAATCCAAGTCATGGTAAGTGCTCTCTGGGTACTGCTTTAGGATTGTACTATAAACTATATTCTAGATAAAATGGAAGATAGGAATAAAAACCTGTGGATGTGTCTATGTATTGTTCCATCTTAGTGCACCCTTTACTTTAACTGCCAATGACAAACTTCATAGTGTTTAAATAAAAGCCAAAATGGGAATGAAATATATTAATTCAAAGAAACTTTGAAGAGGCTTATAGGGGGGATTGTGCCCTGAGGACAGAGTGCATGCATATTAATTTCAGTTAATCAGATCAGACCTGCACGGTTCTCTAAACCAAATTACTTCTAAAAAGATGGAGCCCAGAAATAGAGCCAAATGTAAATCTCACTTACATGGACTCATTCTCCTTAATGACTTTAAAGCGTTAATTAGAACTGAAACACATATTCACAGGTTCAAAACACTCATTTGCGATGTGTCTCGTATCATTTAATTTTCTTTGGTTATAAGGTAGGGGCAGTATGGTGGTGCAGTGGTTAGCACTACTGCTTCACACCTGTGGGACCTGGGTTCGAGTTTCCGCCTGGGTTCCATGTGTGTGGAGTTTGCATGTTCTCCCCAAGTCATAGTGGGGCTTCCTCTGGGTACTCCGGTTTCCCCCCGCAGCCCAAAGACATGCTGAGGCTAATTGGAGTTACTAAATTCCAGCGTTGTTCCCTGCCTTGTGCCCATTGTTTCCAGGATAGGTATCCAGTAGGATAAGCAGGTTGGAAAATAGATGGCTGAATGGTTATAAGGTAGGTCTGTATGTCTTTCCAGACCATTAAGTGGTTGTAATTCAGTCCTAGGGCAGCTGCAATCGATTGGCACCTGGTGATGTTTTGAAATTGACCCACCTTATGAATTCCTGGAAACTCCGAGGCAAGAAAAGGATCAGATCTTCCAACACATGAATGAACACACTTCTTACCACACGATTTATATAATCAGACATCCCACCTCTCCCGGACGTACTAGGAGTCTCCCACAGACTGACAGCAGCTCCCTGACACCCACGACTCGTAAATGTGTCATTCTGTTATTTAGTGACGGTTAAATCTGCCGGAAAGGAGCTTGACACCTTTTAATGCCAGCATCACCCGCCCCCCCCCCCTCCTCCCTGTAGAACTTCCAGCTCCTTGAATTCAACATGCGTAAGCTGGGATGTCTGTATAATGACCATAAACCCAGGATGTTTCTACAATAATGTTTCTACTCATTTATAAGATGTTTTACGTTGCCTCTGTCACTGTCCATCAGTACCTCCTGAAGTAACATCCTGCAGTCTCTCATTAGCGCACCATTCCAACACCTGCCATTGATATTACCTTCTTAGCTTCACAATCTGTTCCTTAGCCATAAATCGGTCCATTAGCCTCCATTCTGGTTGGTTCAAAGGGGGTCGGTTGGGGCCTAACGCCCGTGGATCAAACAGAACCAAAGACATTAAATCTGCCAACAGTTTGGATCGTCCTGGACTTTCCTAAAGCTAATTATGCTTGATTTGTTGGCTCTCCAGCTTAATAATGGTCTGAGTGAGGGATGAGCGCTCCCGCCGGAACATAAAAAGTAGAAGTAGGAAAAAAGTGAAAAGAAGACATTTGCACCAATTACAATGGCAAAGTGTTCTGCTGAAAAAAAATAATCCTCATTCAGTTACAAAATATCAAGGCGCAACTGAACAAACTGCGTTGTCATGCTAAATGCTGCAGAGATCATTTTGTACCACATGGAAGATGTGAGATTTGTATGAATGCACAGACACATTCACGCATACACATGAAGATGTGGCCCAGAAGTATATGGTATTACTACAGCATCCTGTCCAGGGTGCAGAATGTTATAGGGTCCAGACCCCCCATGACCCTGAGCAAAGTAAGTGGTTAGAAGATGGATACATACAGCAGTGAAGATGGATGGTGCGGTTAGCATGACAAAGGTGATACGGGTAGCATGGCAAAGATGGTACGTTAGCATGGCAAAGATGGAACGGTTAACACGGCAAAGGTGGTACGGTTAGCATGGCAAAGGTGGTACGTTAGCATGGCAAAAGGCCCGAAAGGTTAATGAAAAAGCATTATGCTGCTTATTTCCATACACGCATGAGTTTCGTTATATTACATTTCATAAACTGAGCATTTGGAATAACATGACTCTCATAAGCAATAATATACAGTTATTGTAAAAGAAAAACCTTCAAAGCCTTTCATACTTCCTGTCATACAGGAAACCACTTTTCTTATAGTCAATTCAGAGGCCTTGTTTAAAACAATTGTTTCCCCCATAGTGCTGTGTTTTCCAGCATTGCAGAAAACCTAAATGCATGACAAAAATGACTGTATCTGACTTCTGTTGCCAGGGAGAGGGTTACAGACCTTCCAGACAAAGGTCACTATCTGCAAAAAGTTTCATTAATAACACAATTATAGGAAGCTGAATAAAGCCAGATGTCAGGCTAAGCCCAAATGGGCCAAGATAGACCTTCGACTCTCCCCTTCTTTCCATTCTCCGTTTTCCCATCTGTGTGAAGACATGTCTGAAATGTTTGAGGGGTGGTTGTACGCACCATTTGGGCCAAGAAGGGGGCCGGGATGGGAGACCGGTTCAGAAGCCTCACTGTCCTGGGGACGTCGGTCAAGACCGGGATGCTGCCAAAGTCCAGCTCTGTGGGACTGACGTGAACGACGGGACCCTCACTGACACAGGAGAGGATCAGCTCCTGTGGGCCGGGACGGTGGGGGCAGGTCTCAGAACATCTCTGTTATAATGCCTAAGCGTTCACACCAAGAGCTTGCGAGGGGCAAAACATACAGAAGCATACATTTAAACATTTAGCAGGTGCTTTTGCCCAAACAAACGTACAAGTGAGGCAAAAGGCACAGTGCAAACATTAATGTTGTGTTAGAGTCACCTAGGCATACAATCAACTAGGCTGAACTTCCAGAGAACTTCCAGGGAACTTCCAGGGAACTTCCAGGTCCAAGTGTAAGCGGTATCAGAACAGGAGCTTCACAGCAACTCTCAGAAAAAAGGATAAAAATGTGTAATTTTGCTTGTCACTGTACTCTTGTAATTGTACCTTTTAATTGTATAGAATCTGTAATTGTATAGAACTCTCTCTGAGGAACATCCCAAAGGTACAAACAGCATTAATGTACCATAAATGGTATACAAATGTTTGTAAGAATCCATTTCTGGACCTTAAAAGGTGCAATTACCTACAGGGTACAATTAGCAGACAAGGAAAGGTACAAATTGTTACCCTTTTTCTGAGATTGTACACAACAACTTTGAATAACCTAAATAGACTATTTAAGGGGCAGAAGTGCAACATAAGGGCATTCCAAGAATGAAAAGAGGTTATCATCTGGCTCTGCTGAGTGCTCCTACCAGTGGAGGTTCCTCACTGCCAAACACGGCGATGCGCGCGGCCCCCCCCAGCCTGCCCACGGTCTTGGCCTGCAGAAGCACAGGTATCTCTGCTTCACCTCGCGGCTGGATTATCCCACGGGGATGGGGGCTGGAGTACAGAAAAGAGGGCCTCTCCTCGCATTCCTGTAGAGGGGAACACGGACACAGAGAGTCAGGGAACACCGAGCATTAGCTAGAGGGACCGTTCCCTGCAGGTTCCCAGAAGCTCTCCCCCTGACCTGCGGCAGCAGACCGTAGCAGGCGGGCAGGTCGGCCTCGTTGGTGAGCTTCACGGACATCGTGATTGGGTGGTTCAGGAAGCAGCCCTCCAGCTCCAGCGTGGGCTTGACCAGGCGCACTTTGGGCACCACGCATCTGAGCAGAGCAGAAGTCAGGAAGTACAGACAGACCGAGGAGCGTGAAGGAGACTGGGCAGGTCTACTAGGTCCTCATGGGGTCCTCACGGGGTCCCATACCTCGCATGGATGGGCAGGGACATCACCTCCTCCCCTACTCCTTGCACATCTACCACCAGGGCCAAGCTGCACATCTGCACACGGTTAGCGCACAGAGTCACCTGAGAATTCAAAGAAAGAGAAATGGAGCATGACTGACTGCCTACAAATATCAATGATCACTGGAACAGCACAGCCTTTTAATAAAAACACCCAACCTGTCCCACTAAAAATGAAATAAGAATATGCCTCCTGTCCTGCTTTCATCATCGGCATGGTGTGCCTTTGTTGTGTCTGTCTGGTTCAAGATGGCTGAGTGCTGAGCGCTTGTTGTCTCTGATGTTAGACACGTGTCACTGAGCAGAAAGAAATGCATCACCACATGACAAGGGATTCCCAGGGGCGAGCGATTCCACTGGGCCTCATGACCATCATGTGACAGGGATGTGCAGGAAACGAGACTGTTATCTATTGATTCGAAGCCAAAATGTGGTGTGGTCATGCTTTAATGAGCGCAGGGTCGGTCAAGCTGACAGGAGGCGAGCTCTCGATCAATGAAGGGGCCCTGACATATGACACTCTGGTGCTTTTGTTAGCGCTTGTGCACGTCACAGATTGGTGTCAGGGTGCTGAGAATGGCACGCCTGCCTGTCAGTCACCCGATCGAGCGCCACCCCCAAACGTGTGCTCTCATGTATATTCTGTTAGCATGCCGGACAAACAGAGGGACAGGGCGGGATGGGAATGGCACCCGAGTGAAAAATTCGGGGGGAGGGGTTTGGACGCCAATCGGAAAGACGCATCATCACCAGTGCCGAGGAACTCCCAGTAACGGGAAATGGCCGCGGTGTGACAGACAAGCAGCGGCACAGGTGGAGTCAGCCAGCGCTGAGAAACACGTAGGGGGGGTGGAAGTTGGCAGGGTGGGGGGGGGGGAGCACAACTGTCCACAATTCACAGTCTTTCTTAAACTGATTCAAAACCTTTCAAATAGAAAATGCGAGAACAGCCACAAGCTTATTGGCTCACAGTAATATGATTATACATTTAATTTAGAATAATAAGTATTATGTAAGTATTATGTAAGGGTTAATGCATGACAAGCCGTGCATTATGCGTTTTTAAATGCATGGCTTAGAGTGCATTAACGCGCTTATACCACAGTTACAATACATCTGGCTTTTACACGTTCTAACACATTTGCAGAAAATGCATTTACCAGTGAGCTACTTTCTTCTGCTGATGATTAAACATTTTCTGTTCATTTTTTATTCTGTTCTGTGCCCAGAAGGTTAAATAACATCAGTCAGAATTGAAGATTACAATCCTACATTGATTTATTACTGGTTGCCACTACATGTGCAGTTAAAAATCAAGACCCTTTTGTCTAATCAGATTTGAGAACCCAGCAGTGCTGCAGTATAGAAATTATGAATGTAATAATATGCATGTATGTCATGTCAATGTTAGTTACAACAAACTGGAAAATACACAGACTCTGATAAATTGTTTATTCTTTCTGTCCCATATTTTAAATTTAGCTTTAATTAAAATGTCCTTGGCTTCAGTAAAACACAGCTGAACCCAAATTAATACCTGGACGTCCACCAGCCCTTGGGCATGAATGGTGCCGGAACTGGGGCTGAGCGCAAACTCCG
The DNA here is from genome assembly GCA_026777045.1 of Hyperopisus bebe. NCBI lineage: Eukaryota > Metazoa > Chordata > Actinopteri > Osteoglossiformes > Mormyridae > Hyperopisus > Hyperopisus bebe. Next base: position 22,934,682 of record JAODJW010000019.1, read on the forward strand.
CTGGCTGGACCGTCGGGTCGCTGTGGCCGGCCCAGTCGGTGCGGTTTGGGTCAGAGACCTGGTCCATACTGCTGATGCTTGGGGGGCCACTCCCATCACCCAGGATGCGAAGGTTGAAGGTCATTGGTATGAGGGAGGTGTTGATAAGCTGGAAGGTCAGTGTACAGGGGAAACCTGAGAAGAACCAAAAACAGAAAAAGCCTGTAGTGATAATAATAATAATAATAATAATAATAATAATAATAATAATAATCCATCCGCTTATGCAGAATAGGGTGACAGAGGAGCTGCTACATGTTTCTTGACCACTCTGTTACAGTTGGCAGGCATAATTAATCAAACACGATACAGGAAAATCAAACCGCCTGCCAGAACCACATTAACAGAGAGGAAGCTGGGCAATCCAGGCACCCACCGAAGGACACGTCACCGAAGTTGAGCTCGGGAACGCTGAACTGAAAGGTGGGTCCCATCACACGGCCCCTGCAAGAGGCAGAAGAGCGAGCAGTTATCATATTCGATCTGAACAAGGCAGAGCCAGTGGAGGTCAAACGTGGCTGTGTGGTGTGGAAAAAGAAAAGTGAGTAAACACATTAGTTAATCCTATATGTACAGTACCAGTCAAAAGTCAGAACACAAATGCTTTTAATGCATTTCTATCTATTTTATCTATGTCACTCACCTTATCCTAAAAGGCCTCGAGGCAATGAATTAATACATATCAAATATTGCAAAGACGTTTGTAACATTTCAGAATTCTGTCAGATTTTAGACTCTTCACAATAGTCCCTCTTTAGTTTGATGACAGCATCACAGACTCTTGGCATTCTTTCAATCACTTTCCAGATGTAGCCACCTGGAATCCCTCTCCAACAGTCCTGAAAGAATTTACACAAGTTCTGGGCACAAGTTAGCTGCCTTGCTCTTACTCTTTGATACCGAACTCATCCCAAGCCGGCTGTCTAGGGTTTAGGTCGGGGGGGATTGTTGGGGCCAGGTCAGCTGTCACAGCTTCCATCTCTTTCCTTGTTCACAAGATAGTACAGTACTTACATAACCTCGAGGTGAGTTTAGGCTCGTCATCTTGTTAAAAAACAAATAATTTTTAGTATGTGTCTAGATTTTTGACTGGTACTATATAATATGGGTATTTTGGCTGCAATAATAATAAGTGTCAGAATGTAAAGTCATCATAACTTGAAACCAGCCTTTGTAATTAAACATAAACTCTATCAATCCAGCCAGAATGCAAGTCCTGAGTATGGAAATGAGGTGAATGAAAGACTGACAATGGACCTGATTGTGAGGCTGATTGGTTGGGGGTTCCCCTCCACAGCAAAGAGGATCTCCTCGCTGAACATCCCGAGGATGCCCGAGGAGAAGGAGACCACCATGGCGTGGCAGGAACCCGGGAGGACCGTGCCCTCACTGGGGCTGAAGGAAAAGCAGCGGCCTTGGGCAGAACTTGGCGGCACCAGGTGGAACGGGGCGTCGATATAGCCCTTGTTGGACAAGAGCACCTGCAGAAGAACAGAGTCCCAAGAGGATGGAAGACAAAGAGCCATAGGTGAGAGGTAAGTGAGCTGGCGGCCTGACGTGTTTGTCCATTACAGGCGGGAACTTCTCTGGAGCAGCTCAGGTCAGGCACCATGTGAAGATCTGCTACAATAGGGCCCCTCCTGGACCTTCCAAAGCAGCCCTCAGCTCAGAGCCACAGTGCAGGTCTTTGACTGTTATCACCATCCCACCCAAGTTATACTAATCAGAAACTGTGCACTTTTTGCAGGAAGCGAAAATGTACATAACCGTATGCTATATTTATGTGTGACGGGTTAAAGAACAGTAATATACATGAATGCAGAGGACTCTAAGCAGTTCTGTCTTATACAACACACATGATAGGTGTAACAGATTCCCAGAACTAGCTGACCTGTTTTATAGGTCTAATTTACATTTCATTCTCCACCCGATTATTATATAGATCTATTCGTTCAACTACGATAAACATTCACCTTAATCCTTTCATCATCCAGTCCCTCTATAGGTTTTTTTGGATGCACTCATAGAGTAAAAGGCCATCAAATACGCACAGAGAATATGTGCGTCATATGCTGCGTTACAGGAAGCACCGATCACCTGCACCTTTGGTGTGTGTAAGACATTGCAGAAGCACACTGTGCTACAGGAACGGGACACCAGTGTGATATAGGCAGTCTGACCTCTCACCTCATAGCTGTGCTTTGAGTGGATGAAGATGTTTCCCACGTCCAGCACGTCGAAGCTGAACTCTAAACTGGGCCCGATGCCCTCCCCTTGAATGCGCAGAGGAAGGCGACTTTCTCGACCTGCATGAGATCAGGTGAAGGGAAACGGCTATATAACCTGCTTAGAAAAACAGCTGCTTACGAACAAGCACTGAGATCCAAGCCAAGGATACCGATCTGAAGACCAAGAGAAGCTGACACATTCAGTGAATGAATTTATGTCTATGAATTCAGACACAGGGGCACACACACCACCCTCCCACCCCTGTAAAACACTCGCATTTCACAGTCTACTCTGTTCTGCAGGCAGTACGGAGAGCAGTGAGACAGCAGTAAGGAAACAATGGAATGAGAGAGGTGCAGCATTGATCTTTTACTCTCTGCAGGAGACTGAGCAGAAACTTCAGAAGCTCCATCCAGAACCTTCTTCTGCCCCTTCTTCAGAAATGTGCTGGGTGGCAGATGAACTGCTTTACTGCAGACTACAGTGTTTCAGGGTTAGATTTCGCTGGTGTTAAAAGGGTTAGACATCGTCACTCGTAATTAAAGGTTCAGAAGATGAAAATGAGTAGCTTTGTCCTGGTAATGAAGAATGGGTGACATAAATCCACCAGGCTGTTTCCTGTCCCCTTTATATAGGTCCATATTTTCTACACTACAGCCAAAAACCTGAGAGCTATATTACACCTAAAGTCCAACAGACCTTGTCAGGGAAAAGAGATGCAGACCATCACTCAACTGCGACAAACAAGAAGAAACTCCTGGGGAGGTTTGATGTTACAACAACGATGGCCTGCTCTTCTGGGCTGGACCAGCAGTGTGACTCAGCTTCAAAGCCTCTTTGATAACCATAATTTATTAATATATGAAGTCAGGCCAGAGAAAAGGAACGATCTGCTCTTGGCTGGATTAATACATTCATTTCATCACAATGACACAACAAAGTTTGTACTTCAATAAAAACGTGACCAGCTTCAAAACGTTTAAGAGGGATTTGACATCTGGACATGGGATATGTGATTAGCCCATAATTACCAAAGAGCATCATTCGGAAAGACAGTTATCGACCCTGGTATAAATCTCCATAAACCTGTTATAGAATTGCCTGCACAGGGGGCTGTCTTGTTTTTCAGTTTTAATTCATCAATATGACCTTTGCTGGGGCTCAAAACCCAGTGTTCATGCCAGTGCAGACACTGACCCCCACGGGCATTTTAAAGGCAGCGCTATACCCAATATCAGGGATATAAATACCGATGAATGAACGAAAATCAGAGCTTCAGATATTAATTGTGGCCAAATGTAAATCCATCCACCCTTAAAAGTGAATTTATTTTATTTGTGCTGTTAAATAGCAAATAAAAACAATTTTATCACTTTTGTTTTTTTTTTTTTAAATTCCAGTTTTAAGTTTCTAACCCCTCCAGTAGGATGCAGGCCATGACAAAGACAGGGCTCTATAGTTCTCAACTTTTTAATCTAGTCTTTGGTTGAAGCTGGAACTCTGGAACTACATAATCAAAACACTAAGAATACTCTTCGGAACAAAAGCTTACCATAATATGCTTGAATAAACAATATTTTTATTTTATTCCAAAAAAAAACTGAATGAGTTTTGAAGGATATGAATTACACTGGAGCTCCACAGTTTCCGATTCCGTGACTTACAGACCTTTTTTTGTATGTGAGGATGTCACTGTCTCACACCCCCACTCACTTCTGCGTACTGTCACGATCGCATCAAGCTTGTACGCTGCCGAAACAGCCAGATTCCTCACCTGTGACATCGCAGTATACAGTCTGCTGATAAGTCTTGACCTCCTGTGGCTTAAAAGTCATGGTGAACTCGGCCGTCGAGTTGGGCCAGATGTCCCCCTCCTAGGGAAAAGAGATCAGACTCCCGTTCGAAAGTCACAAGCTATCAAACGGCTCGACGTTTGGCTGCTTCTATGGTCACGGCACCGAAGCGCAGCAAGAGCGCTTTGCCTTGGATGCTGATGACCAAGAGAGGCTGAGCAGCGGAAGTTGCAGTGCCCTCATTTCGGAGGATGGTGGATATGCAGGTGCAACATCATTACAGCAAAACCCAAAGTGGGTTCCCAGTGGAGTGCAGTGTTTTTCACAGCTACCTGGGACTGCAGTGGAGTGCAGTGTTTTTCACAGCTACTGTACTTGGGACTGCAGTGGAGTACAGTGTTTTTCACAGCTACCTGGGACTGCCCTATAATACAGTACACACTGTCACAGCTATGACAGTTAAAGTTTGATTGGCTCTCCATGGGGCATCACAAGCTGCCAGTAAGAAATTAGCTCCTTAATCCTGCCTGGTCCTGTGGAGGACACAATTGCTCTTCTCCACATGTCCCACACATAGACATAAAGCTATTTGCTAGAATATCATTCACATGTGCATTGCACATCTGTCAGGCACACAGAAGTACATCACACAGAGGGCAATAAATCTTTCCGGGTAATATCACACATGGCCAAATATTCCAATCCATATTCCAATTTCATCACATCAGTACACGCAAAACATATTGGCCCTAAAAAATGAAAAATAAGTCTTATGAAAATGGAATGAGGGAATGAACATTTGGAAAAAGTGAGGCTAACTGTACGTGAGGAACCGGGGGGGGGGGGGGGGGTTGGTATATAATCAAAAGGAGGGGCACAGCACATGCATTCTGGTCCAACTGAATAAATATAAATCTGTCATTGTCACTGGCTTGACAGCTGCTGTATAAATAAGTCAGTGACACAAGGGAACAAGAAGTCTGAGGAATATCGCGTCAAACGCTGCCCTCTACACTAACACTCCGCTGTAAGAGTCCGTGACGAGAGTGTAACCGAATCAAACACTTCAGCGCTGCCCTCTACACTAACACTCCGCTGTAAGAGTCCGTGACGACAGCGTAACCGAATCAAACACTTCAGCGCTGCCCACTACACTAACACTCCGCTGTAAGAGTCCGTGACGAGAGCGTAACCGAATCAAACACTTCAGCG
>JAODJW010000019.1:22940054-22957280 GCA_026777045.1 Hyperopisus bebe
GTAACCGAATCAAACACTTCAGCGCTGCCCTCTACACTAACACTCCGCTGTAAGAGTCCGTGACGAGAGCGTAACCGAATCAAACACTTCAGCGCTGCCCTCTACACTAACACTCCGCTGTAAGAGTCCGTGAGCGTAACCGACACAAGCGAATCTGGCACCATTGTAAATATCTGAATGACTCCTTCAACAGTCATCTAGCAGAATCTCAGCTACACTAAATATCGTACATATCATACATGTAGGGCTCCAGGACTCTCTGCTACAGAGCTGTTCTCAGAGTACCCCCATAATTCTGAGCCCCCAGCCTCAGGAAAATGAGCACTGATTTCCAGTTTAGTGGTCCAGGGCGAGTCTACGTTTTTTTCCGAAAATGTAAAGTGCGTTGTAAATAAAATTTATTATTATTATTATTATTATTATTATTATGCACCGTGGGGCTGATGATGATGTGGTCACTGGAGAAGACCAGGGGTTCCTCGCGCAGCTGCCTCTGCTGCTTAAAGAAGGTTCTTGAGAGCCGCGAGAGATGATCGCGGAACGCGGGGTCGTCGGTGCACTCGGTCAGAAAGTGCTCCATCTTCTTCTCTTCTTCCTTTAGCAGGTCAGAACGGGGCCTGACCAAGGGTGGTACCAGAGAAAGAGAGAGAAGCAACAGCCTCACAGATTAGTGACTGCATTGACTGTGGTCGACATACTGTGTTCATGCTGGTATATTGGGTTTGATTACCTTAAACTGAGGATTTACATTTCTTCCTTTATTTTTATATAGCAGATGCCTCTGTCCAAATCAACTTAGCACATAACAAATAGCACATTACAAAGAGACGAGCTGTCAAATCAACTTAGGTGTAAGTGCAGCTAGCCTAAGGTTCCAGTGAATGTCCAGGTACATCACTTTCCAAACAATGCAAGAATCTAACAAGACTACTATTCAATGAACAAAAAGCCGGGTAAATAATAATAATAATAATAAAATAATTGATACTTTATTGATCCCCATTGGGAAAACACTTTTTACGCCTCCCCCAACTTGCTCTTGGGAGAGTAAGCTGGCTGTGAAGGGCAGCCACCTGTTGTGGCACCCAGGGGTTAAGGGACTTGCTCAAGGACCTGCAGGCATGCCAAGGCTGGGTTTGAACTGGTGACCTTCTGATTACGGGCACAGAAGCTTAGCCAACTGAGCGACATGCTGCCCAGTGGTAATAAATGCAGGGTGAATTACACTGGCTGCAAGAAAGTGCCCTGGTCACCTACAGCAGTTTTTCCAATCTGGTCTTCAGAGACCCTTAAACCGTCTGCATTTTTGCTCCCTCCTAGTTCCCAGCCAGACAGTCCATGCTTTTGCTACCAGGAGCTGGCAGGGAGCAAAAACGTGGACCCCAAGGATCAAGATGGCAAACACTGACCTACAGCAAACTGAATAAACTGGCGATACATATTTGGACAGTTATCATCATTTTAATGCGGTGATCAGATCTGGCTTCATTTACTGTTTTTGCGGGATCACATAGTATAGGATCCTAACAGCCAAGCCTTGGCGTAAGGCATGGGGGCGGAGCATAGACATTTGGTTAGCGCTCAGGTGCCTTTCACCATATACTGAGCTAGTGATACTACATTCACTAATAGGGAAGGTTTGCTGCATCCTCACCTCAGCTTCAGCTGCTCCTCCTCCTCTTCAGTCCCAAAGCACTTCCACTGGTAGTGGACGATGACGTCGCTCCTGTTAGCCAGGGTGACACAGCGCTGGCTAGCCATGGAGATGTAGGTCCTCTTCATGAGGACAGAGTTCCTATCCAACCGTACGTTCACATCTGCGGCAGCTCCATATATGTTAATGTAGAGGTCCTCCCCTGAAACACCACCCACGGCAAAAATTATGGCTAAGTCAACAGGGGAAGAATGAACCTGAGATGAGATCAGATACGTTTGATAGACGTGAGGACATGACAGAATACGCTACCCCACCTGAAGGCGTTTAGATTCAACTATGTGTGTCACACAGTTCAGTACGCTAACCCCCTTTTAGACACTCTACGACAAGGATGATCCATAGACAAGAGCAGAGCAAAACATGAGCTCTATAAAATGACACTAGAGGTTTGGTTCATTGCCACCAGCTTCCACCCAGATGGCACTGTTGGGTTAAATAACCTAGCTACTGCCCCTACTGAGTTACCAATCAAAGCAAACAACTCCCCGTGGTGCCCCGTGTCACATGACTCCTGCAACAACCCCAGATGTCAAAACAGAGACATGCAAAATAAATAAGGCAGCCATTGCAATATGGAAATAAGTTAAAGAAAGCATAGTGTTTTGGTTGCTTCATTCAAAGCAGATTATCGTGGCTCAACATTTGAAATCGCTTAAATAAAACCTTATCGGTGTACAAGAAATAAAAGTAAAAATAAATTGCAAGCTTTTTTACAGGCATGCTTAATTTTTTTTATTAAATTACTTTACAATATTTCAAAAAATCGAAACAAAAAGAATCACATAAGTTAATTCTTACCATTTCATTCAAGTTATATACACCATAACTTTGTACATGAAGGAGGGTAAAATTACTTCTTAAATGCACTAATTACCACAAAGCATATGTTTCACAAATAAAAACCATGTCTTGTATTTACATTCCCAAGAGGGGGGGAGGGCACTCTTAAAGAGGGCAATCAAATTACCCAAGGAGTGCTGCACTTGGGTAAACACCTAATGTGTTTCTGTTGGCTCTGCATTATACTCAGTTTGCACACTCCCCAGCTCCCTGCATAACCGTATAAAAAATCCGCTATTACTGTAACTAGATTTGCCATATCGGAGATACATATACAAATAATGAGGCAATGGGGTACAATATTTCACACTGGCTCAAACCAAATGTGAACTTCTGCTGGAATCCATCTTCTTAATATTTCTTCTGGCACCCCTAACGTTCACAGCAGAGCAAACCCAGCTAGATTTAGGAGGAATTTTCTATCACGCCACCAGACGCTGCTAGTTACTGGTGCCAGCAGAATCCTTGGAAAGTATTCTGAAGAACATGGAAGAAGGAGGAACAAAGGCAGCTGATGATATGAATCATAAACTGCTGGGCCTGACGCATCCTGGGCACCGCGCATTCGGAGCGTGTGAGAAAACCAGCAACTCGGAGCAGACTTATGCGTATACAGGGAGAACATCTTAAAGCCGACTCAAGATGGAGCACGAGAGAGACAAAGGATGGAGAACAAGGCAGGTAGACAGTGAGCATGAGAGTACAGTGCCTTGGGCAAGACCCAGAGGAACTGTCCAAGCAAGCTCATCTGCATACGATTAGCGAAGAGCTGCCTCCACTCCGAAGCGTTTTTGATGAGACACGGGGGCACCTGCGCTGAGATAACATCACAGAGAAAATGAGGATTAGTACAACCAAAATGGCTTAAACACTAATCCCCTCTATTCTCTTGGGTATGTTATCTACAACATGAATATGATTACTATACATAATCCAGTTAAGGTCCAACTCTAATGCATGTATCTGGCTATAAATGTAGCATATATGTGAAATGCAAATTCTCCCAATACATATTTAATGCTAAAAATCCCCACCAACCTAAGTTTGTTACATACTTCTGCACTGTACAGTAATAATATGCATGTCATCTTCCCAGCAATTAGCATTCATTAACATGCTTTACACACTCTTTGTCGCTATAAATCCACCCCCACGTTCCGCTTAATTACCAGGGCAAAAGGGTGCGAGGACGCAGGCCATAATGAATATTACACAAGAGTGAAATAGCGCTTTGTGTCAAGGGTACAAAGCCTGTATCTAAAAAAAGCATATATTTTTTAAGAGACATTTTAGGAGTGATGGGGAATTACAGAGCAACAATCCCCAACAACGAGGCCTGCCCCTTGTGTGTGTGGCCCTCTGTGCGTGTGCATGCGCTGTGTCTGTGAGTGACTCTGCAATGCAGGTAGCCCTGACTTAATCCCAAGGCTCAGCAGACATGATGGGCAGCCAATCGAAATCAGCCGCAGCACGCAGGGGTTACCCTGCACATGCAAATGTAAGGATGTACTTTTTCATAATGGATTTGACTGGCCTCTGCGATTACCGCACACTGAATCCCCGTTTGCAAGCCATGGGTTTGTCTTTCTACCTCACATTTTCCCTTTTCGCTGATGTAATGCAGGTCTTCCAAACTGACGCGCCACCTTCTCTCCACAAAGCAAAGTTTTACTTACAGGCAATCAACACTTTTGAAGGAGCTGAATGTCTCTCCAGCAAACCCCTGGAAAATGACTAATTAAGCTGCAGAATCTTATTTCCTACGCATAAATTATACATTCGCTGTATTTCCCAATATCACCTGGCCAAGTATCGCGTGCATGCTGAGGAAAGGCTCGTCTGCGCGAGTCGCATTTGTTTATAGAATCACAATGTAAACTAAAAAGTATCTTAGTGGGAAAACTGCAAAGTGGGAAGACAAAAAGACGAGTTCACAGCCTCAGATGTGGAACGTGAAATGCGGGATGTGTATTCACGTTTGACCACTGGGTTAAAAGTGTCATTTAAGTGTGAGACCTACCCAACTGCTCTGGAGTTACAATTTATGTTACAGATCTATGATTAAAGAGAATGCTCACATGCAATGGTTTATACAACAACAGGGAAAAATTTGTGGAGGTAACAAAATATTACACAAAATGTAAATACCTGAACGTCAACTACCTTCACCACATCCTCCTGAGATCCGGCCACTCATTTTTGTCCTCTGCAGAGGACAAGGGTGTAGATTTCGGCATGGATGGTAGAGACGTGTCCCCACCAACATTGTCAGAGTATCATGTGTGTTTATGGGGGCGGGGGGTTTGGGGCTGATTTGCTCCCTACCAATGTTGAAACCAAACCTACGCCCTTGGTAGAGGACATTATGTTTTTTCTCCTCTCTCTCAAACACTACATACCACCTTTTAAGTCCTGTTACTGAGTACAGTGAGGCTTTAAGATGATGTCATATGTCTGAGGGTGCACTTTTTACTATCACAACACTTAATTTATGTTAAAAAAACAATATAAAAAACCTTTTGACCCTGGATCCCAGGAGGATCCTAGGGGTAGTCGCTGAATTAAAAAGCACATTTAACTAAAGCCTTCTCTTCGATTAAAGCAGGTGATAAAATGTTGACAAAGCCACCATTTAAAGGGCCGCATGTTTATTCCTTGAGAGAGCTGCCTCTCTGATGGGACCCAGGATCCGGTACAGAGTCCTCATAAACCATCGCCTCCACACACACACACACACACACACACGTCCGCAAGAACACCCCAATGGCATAAGCACACCGGCACTGCACTGAACACAGTGTGGATACCGAGGGTGCTAGCGACAGACCCACAGTGTGCCGGTGGGGGCAGTAATGTCACCCCCCCTCCCCTCCCAGGCACCTGCTTAATTAGTCCTGCTAATCCACACAGGGCCATAAGTGTCACTTCAGTGAGACACCTCAGGTCACAAGCCTAGAATTAACTGTGCACTGGAACAGCTTCGAGTTTCATTTTTACGTCCTTCTTAGTTTCTCATCTGCATATAAGCAGAAGAGGAAAAGGAATTAGACCTAATGATCAAAATATATTTTTAAAAGAGCTAGTGAGTGTTACACATACCATTACATACCCCATCAGTACTCATTTATATTGGCTTTTTATTAGAGAGAAATGTTGGAGTAAAGAAACTTCCATTAAAATGTTTTATTTCTCTTGCTATTTTATTTTTTTTCTCGAAGGTAAAAATAGCCCCTGACTTTGCATCTAAACTGCAATCACACACAGTGCATGCCTAGGATACTGACTGTGTTCGAAGCCATCAGGCTGCGAGTGGCTATGCTCTATATGTCCTTGAGATGGCGCACTTTCTCCACCTGGATGCTTTTCTGTGGCCGGGACTGTAACCGCTTATGAATCACCAGGAGGAAAGGTCAGCCTGTCTGGAGGGGGCTGTATTTTTATTTTTTTGGCAAGCTTAACGCAATCAAATTCTCTCAGTGTTTCTGTGACATTGCAACAAATTTTAATGCTACTGCTGCTAACATTTAGAGACTGTCATCTATTTTGCAGGATGTTCATTCATTGGGTTATTTATACACTAGTCCCTGGACACATATTCGCAGTTTCACCCAGACTATAGAACAGGGTTTCCAAATTATTTTGCACCGAGGGCCAAATTCCATCAGCAACACAAAGCCCAGGTGCACTGTGTCTGGGGAAAGCACGGCGACCGGGGCACCCTCAATGATAAAATATGGCAAATTGGGGGAGGTTCGGGGGGGGGGGGGGGGTGGTTCGATCACGTGGTCCAGATTCAATTGTGTTCCGGTCCAGATATGGACCTGAGTTTTCCAGTGCTATAGAAAAATACCGATGGAATGTAATGTTATGCTGCAATGAATCGTGATTCAGGATGAGGTTGCATGTTGCCTCGTGACATGAGCAGAACAATAATAATATTTCAAGGAAATGAGAATATTTCCGCACGAAGGGAACGTGCATTGATGCTGGAGTAAGGCTTTGCACCGCATGTGGACCTGCGCACGTTTTGTGTGTTACCTGAGTGGTAATGCAGGTGTAGGCCCTCTGTGTAGTCCCCAGCTCTTTTGGGTAAGAAGTCCACTGTCACCTGCATGCTTTGTCCAACCCCCAGGGTGCCGAGGGGGGGGTCCACTGAAAAAGGACTGCAAGGAAAGAGCACAGATCAGGAGATACACAGTGCAGGAAGCCACACTATCATTATAGGTCCCACAGTTTTTGGTTTTGCTCCCATTTTGCACCCAAGTTTTTTTGTAAGCAAGCAAAAAGCTCATGACCTTCAAATCTGCCAAATAAAAAGTCACGTTTTGTTTTTAATTTTCTGCTAATCTATCTACTGCATAGGTGTGGCGTATCAAAATGTTGATTCAGCAGCATGATCATTGCATGGCTGCTCCTTATTGTGGAGGCAATAAAAGGACACTGTAGAATTTGCAGTTTTTTTGAGCAATGCCTCGAGATTCCTCAAGTTTCACATCCACGAAGCCTGCATGGATCAGCATATACAACAGCTACAGCTCCCAGCGATACCAGACAACTTCACAGAGATACTGAGCAGTGGCCATCCATTCCACAGGCCACAATCAACAACCTCATCAGCTCCTAGGAGATGTGCTGCTCTTTTCTCTGACCCACGTTGTTTTTGCAGAGTATCTGTGGCCAAGAGAGGCTAATGAATTGATTTCAGCCATCAGATTTCCATTTCCTAATTTCTTTTCAATAAAGTCATTGAAGTGCTGCTTTTATATATTTCTTTGTATATAATTCTTTTTCCCTCCAAAACGGAATATCATTCTCAGGGCTTTTTGTTTCAGTGACGATGAGTCAGTGGGCAGTACAGTCACCTCGTGCCTCCACAGTTTGGGGTCGAATCCCACCCCATTTCATGTGTGTTGGGTTTGTTCTCCCTGTGCAGCGGAGGTTTCCTTTAGTAGAAGTGTTGCCCTACGATGTGTGTGTGCCCTACGAAGGACTGGCGTCTTGTTTAGGATGTGCCCTGTGTTGCCTAAGATATGCTTAGGGGTCCCATGACCCAGACCAGGAAACGCGGTTAGTAGATGGATGGATGTTACTATGGTACAAAATAAATCCCTTCCTTAATAAGCCAGAATTTGGTTATAAGTATATGGCAGTTTCAGCAGATACTGTCAACGTGGAAGCCTAAGATGATCACTCAAGTTCAATCAGTATCACACAGCACAACATGGCCAAGTTATTAATATTTTACTATCTAAGATACAGGAAATATATTCAGGACATATTTGGCAAACATTGCAGCACTGATATATTATAGATAGATATATATATGTCAACATATATAGAATCTTTCTAACAGATTTTAAAGTTCTCAGTATATTATTGATCACGGGCTAGAGGTAGGCTGGTTTGATACATCCTAAAATTATTCATACAGCAAATATATAATGAAGGTTTAGCACATTTAGGTTTAGAATTTAGGTTGCACTAGAGAAATAGGACTTTGTCTATAACATATCTGATGCGTTGTGGAAACTGATGCTTCAGCCTGAAAACTCCGGGGCTTTTCTCTGACACGCTGCCGTGCCATTTAGCACGGTCAATGCAGGCTAACAAGATGCAGATGGTAATGCCATTCTGAAGCACATGTTGTTACGATGCTGTTAATCTCCCAGGAAGGGCTGATGTTTAGAATAAAGGGCTTTGCATTAATTTTTCACAGCACTTTGGAGTACAGTAGGGTTACCTGAGACCTACCATCAGCTGGAACCAAGTACTATTATACACAGTGTGGCAAACATGCATGATTTTAGCTTGTGGGAGTTTTACTTACACAAGAATGTTCTGAGGGCAGACCAAAAAATGATTGGTTCAGAGAGAGAACAGATTGTAGAGGAGGCGGGACCAAGACATCTGATTGGCTGGTCCCACATCCTCTAGATGCTTGAACTCACCTCCTCTACAATATGATTGGTTCAGACAGATAACCAATAAGTTTTCATTCTGCCCTCAGAACATTTTTCTGCAAGTAAAACTTCCATGAACGTGGTTTCACACATCCATTCTAGGTTAGATCTAATTTATATTCTAATCTCCATTATAGGAACCATTTTAACACACCCAGCCCAGGATGAATCTGTTTTTATATTATATTTATTTAGTAGAAGATTCAAAGCAATGTCCATTTTTTGAGAGAGTGGGGTGGGTGTCCCTTGAATAATTGGAACCAACGCTGGTATTTAAACCAGCAAACTTCAAATCACATAGACAACAACCCGACTCACTAAGGCACACACTGCGCCCAAAAGAATAATGCCCACATTGGCCAGGAATCAAACCCAGGCCTCCCACACGGCAGGCGAGAACACTACCACCAAACCGCCGACATTAGCTATAGCGGAGGTATATGTTTTTATACCTCCGACTTGCTCTCACCTCCGTGTGCTAAGCTGGAACCTGGCGTCACACCTCCCCACATTACGCACAAGCAGGGTCCGTTGGGAGAGACACTTCACGGGACTGACGGGGAAGTGCAGGTGGTCTGGGAAATCCAGGATGGCCCTTGGCCCCACAGCTTGGATGGGCACCTCAAACCGCTCTCTCTCGGTCACGCATATGACGCGGTGGATGTAGTCCTGCAGCGAGAACGAAACTCTGAGGTCCAACGATAGCAGGATGGCAGCAGGCAGTATGGTGCTGGAGGACATGGACATGAAGGAGAGACTCTGCTGCTGCTCCTTTGTGCCTGGTAATTATCTTAAAATACCCTGCAGTACAAATGAGTAAAAAACATTAGGTAAAATTAGAAACTATAATAAACTAAAAATAAATCCCCTTTTGGGCAATTCAGGCAATTGCTGTAGGGAGCACAAATTCTTAACAAATAAGGCAGTCCAAATTTTACCAAGCAATAAATTATGTGTCACCTGAAGAGAAAGAAATTGAAGTGTATCCAGTTTGAACTGCATGTGGGAATAGTGAAAATCATATTCGTAAACAGTGAAATGCCAAATGGTTCCGCTATTTGCAAAGAGCTACTGTCTATATATGCGCTTCCATGAAAATTTATTCCATTCCTAAACCAACTTGCAATACCTCTGCTAATTATCTGAGGTAATTGTAACTGGTTGCACAGAGACAAATTGAATGAATTTGAAAAGACTATGAAATGCGCAACCCTCTAGCAGTCATCTGTTGCATCCCGGAGAGAATGATGAACCCACATAGTATTCATGGGAAGACCTGATAGCTTCCTCCAGAACTATTACAGTACAGGAAGCCAATTAAAACGGAGCTGAAAGCTATAAAGGAGAGCGTAAGATTACAAAGCCTTGTGAGAAAAACACACAGGTTTCTCCTCATTTTTCCTTATTACCATCAAGCCGTTTGTATGAGGAACATCCTGAAGCTTTCACTCCAGATCACTTTCATCATACTGTACTGCAACTGCACATTCTTTTACTATTGATATACTGCTCTGTTTTTATTGTCTATTTTGCAATCAATTTATATTGATTGTTTTTATTATTTTATTTTAGCATTATTTTATTCTTATCTTTTTATACTATTTTACTTTATTTGGCATTCCTTTAGCATTACTTCCTTCAAAGAAAATCCAGAAAGCAGGTGGAAACACACTTCACTGCACAATAGTACAGCAGCTGATTGTGTGTGTGTGTGTGTGTGTGTGTGTGTGTGTTTGTGTGTTAAAATAAAACCTAAAGCTTGGAATTTGCAATTTCCCCATCATCATCAAACCAGCTCACTGCATTCTATACAATACTAAACCTGCCGGAGGCACAGGGAGGGAAAGCCCCCACCTTCCCAGGGGCATCCAAACAAAGCGATGTCATTAGCAGCCCGTCCCTCTGTATTCACAGCATAGACAGTAATCTGGCAAAGAAGAGGCAGGATGGCGGCCAATGAAGGGACGGAAGTGGGCGGCGGTGGGCGTGGCCTCACGCCCGCAGTAACTAAGCAAAGGCCAAACTGCCGCTGTGGTTATTTGGAGGAGCACTAGCAAAGAACACGGGCGGTGGGCATTCAGTCTCAGCCCATTTTTATTACAGAGAAATGAGAAAGAAGTCACAGAGACACAGCATTACTGTCCCTGGGTCTCAAATGGCTGATAGATCTGCTTCAGAACGATATTTCTCACAGTATCGTGCATTAATGTCTGTCTGATGCATCACACGAAAACTGGGTCAAAATATTGTCAGAGATATTTTTATTGTGAGTTATATCATGAGAGAGCATGTAAACTCACCTACAAGATACCTTGACATTTTGATGTAAGACTCGATATGTCATTCAGCACAGCTGACTTCCTAATACCTGTCCAGCATTTCAGAATCAACCACCGGCTGCGGGATGATTATTATTCCACGTGAGAGCAGTCATGTGACTTTTCTTAAGAAATGTCAACAGCCAGAGAGAAAAAACAAGAATAAATGCTCCCGACACAGATGGATGTCATGACGGTGCCGGAGCAGCATTACCCTTCATCTCCCATCCGCTACCGCTTACAGCAGTGTTTCCCAAACCGGTCCTCGTGGACCCACATGCAGTGCGTGTTTTTGCTCCCTACCATCTCCCAGTAGGAGCAAAAATGTGGACTGTCTGGCAGGAAGCTGGAACCAAACACATGGATAGTCTGTGGGTCCCTGAGGGCCGGGTGGGGAAACACTGACTTACAGGGTTACATGTGGAGAGGAATCACAGTGCAGGATGTGAGGGAGTTCTTGCACACAGTGGACTGTGCAAGACTATCATGCGACTACCCGAATACTTCTTGGCATTGACATGAATGATGTAAATATCTGTTGCTGGCGTTTTTGTTAATCTTTCTCTCTGTGACTGTGAATTTCCACAGCAGTTTGTCTCTCTCTACTGTGCCAGTACTGGATTGTTATTTATCAAATGCATAATGTATGCTGACATAATCCAGCCAGCTGCATTTGCACAACACTTTCAGACCGGCCTTGGGCAGCTGGACTGCAAGCGCATTGTAATCTCATGTGTGGCACAAAGTCACCCTGCATGCTTTACCTTGTTCTCTTGGGGCGTGAAGAGAACAGTGAAGGTGGCCGCCAACCCCGGAGCGACTTTACCGCACACGTCCGCTGGACTAATTACTTTAAAGTACAAGGATTCCTCCTCCACAACCTTCACCGAGCGCGGGATCTGAAAAGCCACAGCAAATACACTCTGAATCACACTGAGCAAACATCAGACGCGCCAGAGTGAGTCTGCAGTGAAACATCATAACAAGAAATGATATACAAGACATGTGACTGAGCACAATGCATTTACATCAGGCCTAAGCAGATATTCCTATCACTGAAAAAGAATAACTGCGCTATAAAATACCATAGGAAATCCCAGGTCTAACAGATTAGCTCTTTTGTCTTGGTAACCATCCATTAATCCAGTAGTTGTAATTTAGCATAAACCCTAAATACATCCCGTGTATAGAAGATTGGTAAAAGGGACACAGGTATGAGGATACAAAAGAAGACATTATGCCTCTTCGTGAGCAAGTTTCAAGGTGATAAGTAAATACCAGAGTTGGCAGAGTAATTTCAGAGCCCTTAACCCCCAAGCAAGCTGACACTGATGTCTAAAAAATGTATGACACTCTGGATAAAAGTTTCTGCTATATAAAATGCAAATGTAAACAAGGCAGATGGGTATACGGGTCATTTGTCCTTATGGAATCATTGACTCCTACCTCTAATGAATGCATTAAGCCGGCCAAACTTTCTCCACTTTGACATCTGCTTTACCTTGTCAGTATTGCGAAGCACCAGAGGTACCTCGTACGACTCAGAAGGAGTGTAGTTTTGGAACACTATCTCCGAGGGGAAAGGCTGGAACAAAGCCTGGTCGATGTCTACAGATGAATACTGAAAATGGGAAAAAGGAATGGAAAGGGGTTATTATAATCAGCACAAATAGTACTAACTCAGTTACTATACTGAAGTACAAATCACAAACAAATACAGTAGATGCTTGAGATAAAAGGTGCATCTAGATTCATTGATGGTGAACAAACATCAGATCACTATTTCACATTATTCTGTACTTGTTCCTTCAGTAGTTCTTTCAGTATTTCACAAAGGTTTATAGAATTAACAGATATAGCAACAAATACAGCAACTGCTTGAGATAAAAGATGTCACGATTCATTAATGATGAACAAACATGAGATCAATATGTAACTAAGACTTAGCTTGCGGTTAATTAATACATAAGTAAGAGTTTAATATACTATTGGTTCCCCCTCAAGTAAAGTGTTACCTATGATAATACTGTTTCACTGCGTGTTGCATGAAGGTAAGTGTTTACTAAACCAGGAAAGCTCCGAGTCCCGTCAAAATCATTTACACCACAGATTCAAACTGTGCCACACCAACATAAATTCTGCTCAAAAAATGACAGTCATCAGCTGTCCTTAAGTGCTTTTCACTTGATGCTGACTGACTGCTGCACCTTAGAAGTGATGGAGTGTGTGTCAATATCTCTTTTAGCAGAGGGAGGTCTATGTCATACTGTCAAGTCACTGGTCTGTGAACCATTTTTTATCAAAGATTTGATGGACCCTTCGATTGACGATGGGATAAAAATACATACTTGCTGTAATGGTTGGGGAAACTCCACGAGCGCGTATTGGCTTAGAAAGTTTTACTTCACTCTTGTCATTATACCCTGATGTCTGATGTAGCTGTTTCACAGCTTTGCCTCTGCACTCAATAAGACCAAGGACATCAGTCCCAACAATCACAAACAAAAGTGTGAGAATGTAGCCCCCACCCCAGCCCAACATCCCCCATCCATCACCTCCTTCTGTCCGCTTCTTTTTCTCAATTTCAGGTTGATTCACTTTTTATTTAATTAGCTGCACTGAGCCATTGTAGTTGGCCAGGGGCTTGAAATCTATTCATGCGAATACAGTGCTATGCAGCAGAGGAGAGTAAGTCAGGAAAACCAAAAACAGCTAAAGTTTATTGATTTTTTTTTTCGTTGTTGTTGAGAAGAGGAAGAAAATATGAATCCAGAAACAATTTAGAGACATTCATAAAATAAGTCCCAACAAGTGCACAGGAGTCTACAAAGCGGCCTTTTCAGACTCTGTCCTAAGCCATAAAGAAAGGGAAGAGGCTAAAATAATGCAGAAAAGTGCAAACCAAAAGATACATGATCCAGATTGTTTGATCCCTAAGATTCTACATATCCAGAGTCTCTGGCCAATGCAATTACCACACCATTGTCTTTGGCCTTAGCTAATGTACTGAATCAGGGTCAAACAAATAATGGCTTGACTTTCATCTTTTCCGTAATAAATATGTTGATCAAACGGACCAATAAAAGCATGATGAGCCTACAGGACAGTGTAGAGATGGCACATCCATTCTTTTCACTGACGTTAAGGAGTCAGATGGTAATGGATTAGTAATGTGCCTTTTCTGTGTAATGCAGAAATGCCATTATGCCATTCTATGAATATCAGCCAGGCTTATCCATAGTAACGTTAAATACTACAGTTACAATCAGGGATTTAAAGACACAGCTTCCTAGACACAAGTATTGCTCCCAAACTGTCATCCGATAGATGACTATACCTCTGTGTCTTAATGCATTGATATAAACCAAAGCAGGATGATCTTAGGATCAGGTTGTGGTAGTTCCTGTCTTCGAATGAAGAATCCCATAAAACGGCATTCTCATGATCTCATTGCAACATAAAATGAACACAAAATCATATTATTTCATGGAGGATACTTTATGTAAAGAATACAGAATATGCAAATTTTATTTTCTGTTAGATTTCCAGGGCAAGCAGAGCAGATATCATCTTGTTTAATAACTGGCCAATATTTAAACACAGAAGACCTAAATAAAAACCAGTACAGTTAAGTCAGGCTTACTCATTGCTATTTTCCTTAAGACTAATCCGGGGTGTGTGTGTTATTATTGCAGGCATTTCAGTATGCGTGGGTCAGCATAATCACCCTCTGTATAACAATACATTCTGGTCTTACCTTCTGGTGAGTGGTTTCACTCATATCTAGGACCTCCAGAATCCGAGGCGGATGCACTGCATGTATGTTTGCCAGACGCTGCTCTGTAGACAGGGACATTTCGTGGGCAAACGCAGATGGAGTCATCTGAATCAAGAAAAGGACAACAATCAACAACCACTGAACCTAATATATCTGCAATATTACAAAGAAAATATCGTCAGCACGTCTAATTAAATCTCAGATTTTTAAATTGCTACTGAAAAGCATACTGCAGTATGAAAATGTTTTCGAGTACTGCTCTTGCTATGGCAATAATAATTTGCAAGAAAATTACCCATAAGTAATCCAGGTATGTCTAAAAGCCAAATAGACAAAGCACTTCAGCTGATTAGTTGAAGAACAGTGGATTAAAATGTTAATATGCTAAATTATTCTTTCAATGCTGAATTCAAAACAATTAACAGAGGGAAAATATAGCTTGTTTATAGTTTTAAAAAAAAATCTATGTATGCAATATCTATTCATGAAGTATTTTATATGAGCATGTTTCAAGAATATTTCCTTTTTCATAAACGAATACCTTCTTGAAACAGAAAAACACAGACTTGCACTTATCCTGGCATCAGAAAGAGGGCAGCAAAGTGCACACTATCCCAAAACAGAAATATATGGCGAACGAGATATATTTTATTTTCTCAGCTACCTTATAATTCTTACTCTTTAATAGAGCATCATTTAGGAGTCATGTCACTCTCTGATTCCTTCAAACATGACAAATATCAAAATAACAGCTTGCAAATTATTTTGCCACATCAGCCAACAACAAACTGGAAATGCATATATTTGGGGCAGTGTGAAGCTCTGCAGGTAAGTCCTCTGGGTCTGTGACCGAAAGGTTGCTGATTCAAGTCTTTGGCAGACTAGTTATATGTCCACTGGGCCCTGGAGCAAGGGCCCATCACCCCCTGAAATGCTCCAGGGGAACCCCGGATAAACGACGTGACCCTGCACTTGAACCCCAAGCGTCATTCTCAATGGAATGTGTGTCACAGGAGAGCATGATGGGATATGTGAAAAGAAACATTACAATATACCTGTACTTCGCAAATGGCAAATAAAACATCAATTAATTTCACCGCTGGGGCTGTTCCATTTCATGGTTCTGCCGGTTGGATTGCATGGGGCACCCACAACGTTCCAACGTTTGATGGACCAGGTCCTCAAGGGCCGTGAAGAATGGTCAGCCGCCTATCTGGACGATGTTGTCATATATAGTACAACCTGGGAAGACCATCTCCTGCAACCTTAAAAAGTCCCTGAGCAAGATCCAAAAGGCAGGCCTGATTTTAAAGGTGGCTAAATGTGAGTGGGCTGGATCAGAAACCAATTACCTTGGATACCACTTGGGAAATGGGGAGCTGAGGCCCCAAGTGGACAAGGTAGAAGCCATTCAGCGTAGTCCAAGACCGAGGACCAAGAAGAAGGTCCGGTCTTTCTTGGGACTCTTAGGATGGTACCGACGCTTCATTCCAAACATCTCCACTACTGCTGTCCCATTAACCTGCTTGGCAAAGGCATTACTGGGGCTTGGAATGAGGAGTGTGAAGCAGCCTTTAGCATCTTAAAAAACAAAATGTGTTCAGGTCCAGTCCTCAAGAGTCCAGACTTCACTAAGGGATTTGTTGTGCAGGTGGATGCTTCTGCTGTGGGGATCAGTGCAGTCCTGGCCCAGGGGGAGGCAGGTGAAGAAAGGCCCATTGCTTACGTGAGCTGGAAGCTGTTACCAAGAGAGACATGATACTCCACGGTGGAGAAGGAAGGCCTGGCGAGCAAGTGGGCATTGGAGAGCCTCAGGTACTACCTGCTGGGTAGGGTGTTCCTACTTGAGACAGATCACAGAGCCCTGACATGGATCCATACAATGAAGGATCACAACTCCCGTGTCACCCGATGGTATCTTTCCCTGCAACCACACCAATTCAAAGTTCGACATCGACCCCGGCCCCAGAACAAGATAGCTCGGCACTTACACCACACACACACCACGTTGCCTCACTCCTCCTCCGTAATCCCCGGGCTGAGACAATGCGGGTGCACACGCACGCCATTGCATACTGGTTTCACATACATCCAAACATACCCACTCCATTCCCCTACAGTAAACCACGCCGTGCATAGCAACACACACACATATTTAAGTTGTCTGTCGTTTTGTTTCGTATTTTGTATATTTACCGGGGTTTAGTGTTTGTTGTCGGTCTTTCGCATTGCTGTCCTACCATCGGCCGGCCAACCCGAGCGGAACCTAGCAGCCTGGCGATACAGTGCCAGAGGTACGACGTGCTGGCGCAGAGCAACCGGAAGACGACTCGTCTATTATTTGTCGGAAAGGGGAGTACGAACTATGGTGTTTAGTTTGTGTTGTTTGTTGCTTGTGTATGTTATTTAAGTCTCTAATGACTAAAACAGAGGAGCATGAAGATGGTGTCCGGTTATAGGTAGGTTATGGGTGGTGAAATGTATATACACTCACCTAAAGGATTATTAGGAACACCATACTAATACGGTGTTTGACCCCCCTTTCGCCTTCAGAACTGCCTTAATTCTACGTGGCATTGATTCAACAAGGTGCTGAAAGCATTCTTTAGAAAT
>JAODJW010000019.1:22961813-22975253 GCA_026777045.1 Hyperopisus bebe
CATTGATGTTGGTTATCGTTCTGCCCCGTCTTTCTGCCTGTTTCCCGAATAAATCCCCGTGCTACCCTACTTCCTGGATCCTCTTCCCTGCTTGCCCGTTCACCTGCCCCACGATCGTGACACACAGTTACTATTGCGCAGTGTGAATGCGCATAATGCCATTATGGCAGCCGTCAACATTGGGCAGCCTGTCATCAGAGCAATCTGGTGTTTCGTAACAGTCGTAGAAGGACCCAAGATACACCGAAAATGTATTAATAAGTGGCCGATCATGGAGACCTTTGGTGCAGTATTTAGAAGCCTCGGCTTCGATGGGCAGTTTGATGATCTGCTGAGTTTCCAGTGAAAATTTTGGATTATCAGATGTCACAGATGGCGAGCTGATCTTGCACCAGTGCTGTCCAGAAAACTTCTTGCCACAATCCTCCACATGATTCACAGCAGGTGAAGTGCGTTGGTATATCTTAAAGTACTAAAAAAAGGACTGAGGTCTCCCCTCACCTTTTTTCTGAGGCTTGGGACTCACTAAATTTCTCACAGGGAGGTGTCTGCAATTTCTGCCCTCATGTCTTCCTTTGTTAATTTACCAGTACTGTTTTAACTGCTTTTTGGATTTTGTAGTTTGTTGAACTGATTAGTGGGTTGTGAAATGCAAATTAAAGCAAGTGGTGAATTTAGTCAGGATTAAAGCCCTCAACCAAAGATTAGTTCAAGTGAATACAATACAAGCACACAAAGGATAGGATGTGAAATATGTATTGAATGAAAATAAAGTAAGGTTGCATACATGATATCGAGGCAGCACATTCAACTTGAATGTCTACTGTATTTTAGAGACAAGCACTTTTCAAGACATGTATTTACACTACAAGTATTCCATTTTCATTTCTCTTTTCCCCTCCGACAATTCTATTTTGATGACTGTGTGCCCTGCAAAAAAAAAAGCCACAGAGCAAATTTTTTTATTTTTATTTTTATTCCTCCTATTTCACTCTTGTTCATCCTCCAGAGTGAATATATAAATAACTCAGACCACTACCATGGTGTTTGTAACTCTCTGTTTACTGAACAGCAACTTAAGCTTCCTAGCAGTGCCACATACTAAAAAGTCCGTGCTACAACATGAGTCAAATAATCACATTGTTACACCTCCCACCTACAATTAATTTTTTAACAGTTGCATAAGTCTGCACACCCTTAAACTGGTGCTTTGTTGACGCACCTTTGAACTTAATTACAGCATTCATACAGCATTTTTGGGTACATACCTGCCATCAATTAAAGTGACAATTAAAGTTTACCCCCAAGTAAAGTTCAGTTGTCCTAGTTGGAATTTGCTGACATTTACTCAGTTGCTTTCTACAGCAAAAGCCATGGCTCACGGAGACAGACCATCAAAGGGATCTCATTGTTGACAGGTGTCAGTCAGGAGAAGCGTGCAAAAAAATGTCCATGGCATTAGATATACCATGGAACACAGTCTTCAGGAAGCTGAGAAAATATGGAGCAATGGTGACCATACCAGGAGCTGGTATATCCACCGTATTTGTTTATATACAGTACAGTTAGTATTAAAGTAGCATCTAATTTTTATTTAAGAATGAAGGGTGGGAAGATATTCAAAATTGAATATTTTCAGAAGCAAGAGGAAAAATATTCCAAGCACTCAACTGGGAACAATCTGATTGGCTGTAACATAGGTGGGGGCTTGGAAGTACCAGGGAGTCATGTGATGGGCACATTTATACAGTTACCGGTTCCTAAATCAGTGTTCAAAATTTAATGGTAGTTAAGTTCTTACATCTTGTGATGCACCTGAACACATCATCAGTGATGTAACCTGGGGTCATCGGGGCCTTCGGGTCGTTCAACATCAGATACCCTCGACTCCGCCACAGTTAATCAGACCGCGGTGGGTGTTCAGGTTGCGAGCCCTAATCCCCATGGATCTCCTCTCCAGATCCAGAGCCATCTCCAGGCTTTCTCAGCTGCTTCGTTGATGTTCTTGGTGGCTCTGCTCCTTTCTCTTCCTGTGATGTCTAGTACACTGAGGGCTCTGTGGAGTGAGTGACCCACAAATCCCCCACAGCCTACTTCGATGAGCACACACTTGGCCTTCCAGCTCTGTTCTTGGCACTGTCAGCTCCATGATTACGATGTTCTTAGTGCTCTCAGAAACCAGAAAGATATCTGGCCTCAGTCTGGTTTTATGTTTCTTCTGCTTCCGAATTCAGTCTGAGCTACAAACGCAGTGGCGTGTGTACAAAGCACAATGAAAATCTAACTTGAAATTCTGACTTGCCTTCTTTGATAAGCAACTTTAATTTTCAGTACAGTTCCAGTATTTAGAAATCTTGGTGATAAGCATGGGGTTTACGTTTCGTTAGAACATATGTATTGTTATTGGAAACAAAACTTAGCAAGCTTTGCCATTTTAATGACTGCTCCTTTTCAAGAACATCTAGTATGTGTTTAACGTTAAAGTTCACTGCTGCTACTTTTACACGAGCATCTGCAGGTGCTCTCCAAGCCAAATCTAATAATTTACATCCTTGTTTAAATCCCTCATAAATAGATGTGTTTGTGATTGATTTATTTTGGACAAGATTTTCCTTTATAAATATTGCTATATTTATTGCAAAAAAAATAGATTTTTTTCCAGTATCGTCCAGGTGTAACACTAAGTACAAAATACTAACTACTAGTACGAGATATCTAGCAACATTTAATGCAACATTCAACACAAGGTAGTAGAGCAATATCCGGCAGAGCAAAGTACGAGTACAATGTGGAGCAGTGGTTAGAATATAGAGAATGCTGCAGAAGTATTATAAAATTAGCAACTCGATGTGCAGGCTCTGAGTATACAACATTTCATGCCACAGCCTCATGCGAACAAGTGAGACCGAAAGGAGACGACCAAGATGATTTTCTCACACTGTCCTGTGGTGGACATGACCTTTAATCCAGATTAATGTAAACCCCACGCACAAGAGAGCAGCAGCACCGCTTGGGTAGTGTAGCATCATCCGTAAACACACACACTGCGCTCATAGGTTATAAACTGCATTAAGTATGAATTGCATTTCTGTTTACTGAGAAGCTCTTCTGCTTATTATACGTGCACTTACCTGTCTGTTTATTATTTATGATTTAGGCATAAGGAAATCTGAGAGGATGAGTGGAGCCCATAGACGGAGAAGGAAAATTAAAGCTGGGAAATCATCGGATCTTAACTTCTTCAGTGTGCATGTTGCTGAAGAAATCAAGGAACTGTTCAAAAAAACGACCAAATATGATAAACCGCGGTCAGGGGGCTGGTGCATTCCAGATCCGAGTGAGTCATTTAAGCACACCGCCCAGCAACATGGCTGCTTGCAAGCTCTGAAGAATTCCTTAAATGCTGTCAAGAACCAGCTAAGTGACAAAAACCTGGAGGTGTGGCACCAGCACACATCGTTCACCAATAGAGCTGGTAAGATAATAGCCCAGGTGCGTGCCACTGCTAATGCAGAAATCTGCACCCAGGCTTGGTGCAAGTTTTATGAGATCCTCTGCAATTTTCATCTGATCCCTGAGAAGGTCCTACAGTGTGGGGAGCTGAATTCCGTGCACCTCTGTGAAGCTCCAGGCGCTTTCATTGCCAGTCTTAACCACTACCTGAAAACCAACTCCCTTTTCTGTGACTGGCAATGGGTGGCCAACACCCTGAACCCATATCACGAAGGCAATTCCACCAGCACCATGATTACGGATGATCGCTTCATTATCAACACACTACCCTGGTGGTTTTTTGGTAGTGATAATACTGGAGATATAATGCTTCAGAAGCATCTGCTTGAGCTGCAGCGTTTTACCAGAAACATGTCCGCCATTGATCTGGTCACGGCAGATGGAAGCTTTGACTGTCAGGGAAGCCCAGATGAGCAGGAATCTCTGGTGGCCCCGCTGCATTACTGTGAGACGGTGGCTGCGCTGCTTCTGCTTGGAGAAGGGGGCTCATTTGTCCTAAAGATGTTCACGCTTTATGAGCACACTTCTGTCTGCTTGCTCTACTTACTGAATTGCTGCTTCCGCGAGGTCAATGTTTTCAAGCCAGCCACCAGCAAGGCTGGCAACTCGGAGGTTTACGTGGTCTGCTTGGACTACTGCAACAAAGAAGCCGTGAGACCCTTGCTGTCTAAAATGATCCGGAATTACGGCCCTGATATTACCAGCCTGGGAGCGCTCTTCCCCAACACACTCATTCCGGAGTCTTTCCTCACACAGCATGAAAAAATCTGCAAGTACTTTCATAAGCACCAGGTTCAAACGATTAAGGAAAACCTGCGATTGTTCCAAACTATGAGTGCCAAACAGCAACATAGGTTGGAAAGATTGAGAGACTGCGCGGTGGAGTTTTACCTCTGTCAGTTTCGAGTGCGGTACCTCCAGCGAAGTCAGTGGATCACAAAAAATATAATCCCAGGCTGTGCTGTGAATTGCAAACTTTTTGGTCCTAGAAAGCAGGCAGCATCCTTTAATGAAAGGAAAGAACAGCAGTCCATGAGTTGGAGGGAGAAGGTTTTAATGGGCTGTTACAGGGAGGGGGCTGAAGAACACGCCCTGCAGGCAATGGGAACAGACTGTGTGCTTGATGGACCAGCAAGAGACTGTGACATGAATAATTGGTACATCTTGGTTGGTCCACAGTTGACTACGATCAAGAGCAGTCCCTTCTGTGACTTGGAACTGCTGAGTCATTTGAACGAAGCTCTGGAGCAGTCAGAGTTGGGAAAGGGTGGATCTGCGGGACCGCTTGTACTTCCTTGCAGCTCCTGCACGGTTCTAATGCCTTCCTCCATCCTTTCTGAGGTGCTGAAATGCAGTCGACTGGACAATAGTGCGTGTAGGCAGGGGTGCCGGTGTGTGGTTGTGGGGAGCTCATCCTTGCTTAGCCATGTACCAGAGATGGACGAGACATTACTGAAGATCACGCTGGAGCCCCCTTGCCGCACATCGCATCAGAGAACGCTCCACGATGGTGAGCCACAGTATCAGTATGCATTTCTTACCTGCATTTTGCATGCGCTCCAAAGTCTTCAAGCAGGGGCCTCCTTGGCGCTGCCTATCCTCTCTGCCTTCACACGGGTCACAGCAGGGCTGGTTCTTGCCTTGCATCAGTGCTTTCGCTCTGTCACGTTCAGGTGCCCCATATCCTCCGATGCCTTGGGCCCTGTTGCCATGCTGCTGTGCATTGACTACCAACAACAGCCCGACAGTAAACTACTGACCTTCCTGGAAGACATGCAGTGCCAGATGTGCACTTTCCAAGAGCCTGACAGCCAGGCATCCCAGATCCTGCAGTTTGTGCCAATGGAGGTCCTTCTGAAAGGGGCACTTCCAGAGTTTCTGTGGAACATGAACACGACCATTGCAAAGTATAAGCTGCACTTGCTGATGGAAGCTGAGCAGAGGTTGCTGATGCAAAAGAGCCAGATCCAATAACTGATGTTACCACCTGAAACTTTGTACTGGCGCTCAGTCAAGATTAATCATGTTTATCATGGGCTTTTGCCTGCTATGCGGAAAATAGAAATATATTTTGAATTATGAGTCCTTTATATACATGACTGGAGGAAATTTGTGTTCTTTGTAAAATTGACTGTTTTTAAAAAATAGTCTTATTTTGTATGGTGCATTTTTATTTGAGACTTCTCAATTCTCACTGTTGCTTCTTATGTTATACAATATATTTTCCAAACACATGTTGGAATGCCATACCTTACTACTGAATACAGATGAAATGTGACTGATGTTGTTATAGGTCATTGGGGAGGGTGAGTTGTATTTCTTTCCTTTTGTGACATAAATACCAAAAAACGACTAAGTGGTTCAAAAGTCAAATACCATCATTTGAAAACAGTGGATGCCTCATTTTGTCTGTTATTAGGTCGAATTATATATGCATTTAGTTTTTTTATTTTAACAAATCCAATTTTGTGTTTGAGAGGTTTTTCATTTGAAATCTAGATTTATTTCCTTGCCTATTTTATGCAACAGTCTAAGATGGGATTAAATAATTACATATGTTTTCATGTTTTTTTTTTAATGACAGTTGATCTGTTTTATTTTATGAGAAATGTCTGTAACAAGCAGTGCAATATACAAGCACTGTCATGTATGTGTGTGTGTGTGTGTGTCAAATTTAAGTAAATGAATGTTTAACATAAACTGGAAGATTAACACGTGAAGTGAATGGCAGGGGAAAGCTATCTATTGTCTCTGACATTTAAAGTACGTAATATCAGTTATTGGCAGGTAGTGAGCTCTTGCTTCAGAATTTTTCACCTTTTTGTTTCCTGCCTGTTGGTTCAAAGATTAAGGTTTTGTTAGAAACTAAGAAATGCAAGCATTTTGATGAACAAGTACGTGGAATAATAAGTATATTGGCAAGGTGGACTGCATTGTCAAGTGCAGCATGGAATTGGTTTTGACAGTTGGTTGTGAGAGAGGCCTGGAACATTCCACTGCAGTAGAAGCATACAGTATGGGATCAGCCTTATTAAACGTTAAATAATACATGCATAAACAGGCTGATTGTGTTCAGAAAAAAAAACTAAGTTATGGGTAAATTTCAGTTGATTGTATATATTAAAAGTGAATTGGTGTTTTGGTTCTTTATAGCTTTTTTGTTTGCTATTTGCAAATAAAATATGCAAGTAAAACTTGGTGATGGTTATTTTTCTAATGTAACTTAGGTGTTCAGTCTGTCAATTTATTTATTGTGCATATTTATCCCTTTTGTCTGCTTGCAGTGAATTCTTATACAGTATCAGTATTGAGGCATGAAATCTTCATGGACGTGGAGCTCTTGATATATGAATCTGTAAGAATGGTATTCATTCAGTCTTTTGAACGTTGCTGTAAATTAGTAGTGAAGGGAAAATCGAGACTTCCGAGCATGTAGTGGGGAGAGCTGTCATTAGCTATCGGTTGATGCATGATTGGTTGATAATGATGTAATGGTACAAACACCATAAGCAAGGTAAGCGAGCTTAACCAGCTAGTGGGTAGGAATACAATACAAGTTCTTCATATCGATCCCAGACACTCTCTCTGGTTTCATTTCCTTTTCCTTAAGTCCTGTTTCCATTTAAAGCTTTTTAAAGACCCACTTGAAGATCTCCCATAACAAGCAATTTGCACATGCACACTATGCAAGTGGAGTTCCAGTAAGAACAGATTAAAAGCTATTCCACTAAAATTTAACGTTACTGGCTGTGGGTCTGGGTCTTTTTTGCATGTTCAAAAAAAAAAGACTATAAAAATAACTGAAAACCTAAAAATGTTGAATTTATGGAAGGAGAGTAGTGTGTTTTCGGTAATTAGCCAAAATAATACACATTTAGATACCAATGTGCTTGAGGACACTTTTAATGTGGGACATAATTTGGTTTAGTTGAAAACTACCTTCTAAATGTCTACACTATTTGCACTGTGTTCTAATCAACATCACAGTTGCCTGACATTAATTCCCCCGACACATTATCACATAGGTAGAGCAACAAGACCGTTTGGTAAGCATCCCATCTGCCATCTCTTTTGTCCCACGCTACCCCTAAGCTCCAGGAGGAGGCGCTCATACCAGTTGAAGGTTCTCCACACCAGTTGAATCCTTGACACCACCAAGCGTTAAGACCCATAAGCCCCTTGGGCATATTACCAGCTGGTGATGCATATCTCCGGCCCCCAAACCGTGTCTTATGTGCCGTTCCTCTATGGCCAGTTAGGCCACCGAAAAAGCGCCACACTCGGATGTGCAGAGCGGTGGGTCTTTTCTGGGAGTCAAACTGTATTGGCTTCAGGATTAGCGCCATCTTAGAAATGCCCCTCAGCAAAAGGTTTGCTATTGGGGACCATGAAGGAGTGACAGAGCTGTGAATGAGATGCTGTTTGGCACCACGCAAGACTCGAGGCTTCACACAATCACTAATAATTGCTGGGAAAAGAACATTTGAAGCTATGGCAACTTGAGAATGCACAGTGCTTTTGGTTACAAGCACATGTGTCTCATTGTGTGTGTGTGTGTGTGTGTGTGTGTGTGTGTGTGTGTGTGTGTCTAATGATAGACTGGCATCCCGTCCAAGGTGTGCCAGCGCATTGTGTTATATGCTGTCTGGTATATCCCTGCATGGATGCATTTAACCTTGGTTTGTTAATTATGCAGGTCCAACTTTAAGAAATCGTGTTTTTCATGGAGCTGGCAGTATTGCCGCAGTCCGGAATCCTTCCATGCTTTAGGAGACGGATGGCAACCCTAGTTGAGTATTTTTTTTTTTTTCAAAGAGCGGCTGTAGATGAATAAAACCTAATTTTCTAGCACTGTTCTTCTAGTTACAGGCAATAAGGTTCCCGTTCGGGACAATCGGTAAGTCCATTGGCAAAATAAGCGGATTGGTTTTATAAAAGCCTCTCAATCTAACCGAGTCCGCAGCCAATCGCTTCGCATCACGCCACCTCGAAGGTGGGGTAGCCCCGTTTATCTGGACCAGTCGCGGTATCCTGTCTCCGCACTGCCTTCATTCCTGAAGTCTCTGCGCTGCACATAAGTCGGTGTCTTCGGCTCTCGAAATGTCGTCGCCTGTGGAGAACAGGTAAACTAACCGTGACGCGATTAAACGCACCTTTATAATCGGCCATGTTTTATTACAGTAACTATATATCCTCACACCCCGATTTGCATCTGTTTAGCACATTTTTTTTTCGTCAAGAACAATAATACGAGAATAATATCTGAATATTGTCAAGGAAGCAGACATCGAAAAGTAATCGAAAAGTACTGACATCCTGAAAGAAAATATGTCGGTGTGTGTATATATATATACACACACACACACATTATATACATATAATTATTCAAACCCTGTTATAGGGTGAACGGTCGCAAGTGATATTGCAGACGGGCGTTATGAAATAAAGCCATATATATATATGGAGGAACTGACTATATATATATACACAGGAACTGACTAATATATATATATAAACAGGGTTTGAATAATTTAAATGCAGTCTTATGAGATATTCTATATGGTTTCATATAATTCACTAGCATTGCGATGCATCCTTGTTGTGAATGCATATGTAAACGCAGCAAAATGCTTCCAGGAAAGCCCATGCCAAATCCATTTAGATGTGCCACACGAGAAGCTCTTAGTCAATTGGGGGAAAATGTGCCAGGTTGTGTCATTAATGAAAGACTTCAGCGTTATATAGCCGGCTGCCGCTGCGCTGGGGTGTCCTGCGCTCTCAGCGGCGAGTGGAAAACCCAGGGCACCCTGGACAGTTCCAGGACGCTGCCCTCTTCGTACTCATGATTTAAAGATAGTAAAACAGTCATAATTGTCACGTACTGCGAGTGGGCGAGCGGCCAAGGAGGCGAGAGCAACCAAACTGATGGGTAAGCTGGGTTTATTTGGACAAACAGGTAGAACAGGCACGGACACGGAACTCACAGCCATAGAAGATAATGACAGATCTGGGGAAACTAACCGAGACGCGGAGTAAATAAACAGGACTAGTTAAAACAAGAGAAATAAGGAATTAACTAAAAACTAAACACAACTAAGGAACAAGCAAAGATTGGAAATCAGGTAAAAACAGACTAAACAGACTAAACAGACTAAACAGACTAAACAGACTAAACAGACTAAACAGACTAAACAGACTAAACAGTGCAACAACAGGCAGTTACTTAGCACACTGACTGACTGTGGAAAGGAACAAAGACAGGCACTTAAATACACAGGTAACAAGGACTAACAAAGGGCAGGTGTAAACCATCAAAAACACCAACCAATCAGCAAGGCACAGGACAACAAGCAACAGGTGAAATAAATTACCAATATATGGCACAAGAAACTAGGGAACATAGCAGAGGGCTGACTGTACTAGGACAAGACTAAGCAGAACATAGTTATGCCAGACACAAACAGGGAAGGCCAGAATCAGGAACACAAAGCAAAGACAAAGAAAATACCAAACGCTAAAGAAAATAAAACCAATATTAATTAACCAAAATGTGAAACTGGCCTCTGGCCAGCCTCAAACTCATGATTGGATGGGATGATAATCTGAGTCACATGCTCAACCCATTGAGCTATGCAGCAGGCCAGGGAAGTGGGAAAACACACTCGGGACACTGCCTGAAGGGCAGCCGACAGGGAGGAGGACAGGAGAGCCAGCGACACCTGCTGGCCAAATGGGGAGGAGACACAAAGGACAGGGTTGGATGGGTGCTGACCCTGACAATATTATATATAATTGTGTTCAAACACAGAACACAGACAGGCAGCCATACTGTATCCACCCGGAAGGTTTTTGTTGTAAACATAAGACACTAAAGGAAACGCTACAGGCAGAATTTGTGCACGTGTGACTGTAGCTCTAGCCAACTCTAACACCTCTTGTGATTGGCGGATCCAGGAGCAGAAGTAACAGTATCCAAAGGCACTAAACTGATGTCGTAATCGCAAACCAGAAACAGAGTCCGAGAACTGAAAGATCTGTCTGAGGGGTGCAGGGTGAGGCCTGCAGAGGTGCAGAGGTGCAGAGGCTAAACACATACTGAGGACTGAGGGAGGGGGCGAGACACATTCGCAGGGTGGCGGAGCACAGAGATCGTCCAAGGTATCTGCAGTATAAAGAATAATCATGTTCACTCGTTAGAACCTTATTTTTACTAGTAAAAATTCACATTATAGTTCAACTATAATTTGAATTTTACTAGTCATGTATTACCATTGACTCTGGTTTTGCTTCTCTGACCCAAAATTCAATTTGTACTAGTAAAAACTCATGTTGTAGATATCCGCCATATAATTCAGTTTATACTAATAAAAACTCATATTGTACATATCTACATTTTAAATTTGCTTAGTGGAAAATCCTGGTCCACAATTCTATGCTTCCAACTTTGTGGGAACTGTTTTGGGGAAGGGCCTTCTTATGTTCCAGCATGACTGTGCCCCAGAGCACAAAGCAAGGTCCATAAAGACATGGTTGGGTGAGTTTGGTGTGGAAGAACTTGACTGGCTCACGCACAGAGCCCTGACCTCAACCCCATCAAACACTATTTGGGATGAATTAGAACAGAGATTATGAGCCAGGCCTTCACGTCCAACATTGGTGCCTTACCTCACAAATGCTCTTAGAGATAAATGGGCAAAAATTCCCAGAGACACACACCAAAGTCTGATGCAAAGCCTTCATGGAAGAGTGGCAGCTTTCACAGCTGCAAAGATGGGACCAACTCCATATTGATGCCAAAGGATTTATAATGGGATGTCATAATAGTTCTTGTAGATGTAATGGCCAGGTGTCCCAATACTTTTGTCCGTAATATATATATAAAAAGACTTGAAGACTTGATGGTTGATGACAGTATTAAGGCAAACTTGATTGTGGTTTGTAACACTTTACTTGAGTGGACACAAATACTTAGTAGTATCTCAGTTACTAATGAATTACAGGTCATGAACAAATACAGTAGCTACTTGAGATAAAACATGCGTCACGATTCATTAATAATGAACAAACATGAGTATTTCACATTATTCATTACTTGTTCCTTCAGTAGTACCTTCAGTAGCTGACAAAGGTTTACAGGATTAAGAGATATAGTAACAAATACAGCAACTACTTGAGTTAAAATGTGTCACAATTCATTAATGATGAACGAACATGAGATCAGTATGTAACTAAGACTTATTTTGTGGTTAATCGATACATAAATAGGAGCATAATGCTATATTATTTGTGCCCCAAGAAGTCTAAGAGTCTAAAAGAAGGCTGCTGCCTATATGTGTCACTAGATGTCATCATGACAAAATATGGATCCATTCCCTCTGCCGCATGAATATGTGGATCTAGTTGATGATCTGATATCATAGCCTGGGAGACCATAAACAAGGAGGCAATACTGTGATGAATGACAGTGTTGCATAGTTTACATGTATGAATAATGTTGCCTTTATGTTTCTGCACATCAGGGTTTCTGCAATCAGATGCTTTCCATCTTCTAACCACTTATTCTGGTCAGCGTCAGCAGCATATAGACAAAATCTGGGGTTCACCCTGGACAGGATGCAGGTCCATCACAGAGCACACACACACAGTTAGCCTGAATGCATGTCTTTGGACTGGAGGAAACCTGCATAAAGTTGGGAGGCCATCCTACTGCTCTTCTTTGTCAGAATGCGGAAGCAAATTATTCCACTTGTGTGTCTGTCCCTCAGCTACACACATGAGGACTCCAAAGAAACAGCAGACTGGCTGTTGGCTAAAATAAAGAAGCAGAAACCCAAAATAGCCATCATCTGTGGCTCTGGTCTTGGAGGTTTAGCAGATCTGCTGCAGAACAAGACTGAATTGCCTTACAGAGACATCCCACACTTCCCAGAGAGCACAGGTAAGTGGGGTCTCTGTGAAAGCCCAGGCAACATCTGTATGACATTTAATGACCCAACCACAACACTGTCAGCCCCATGACCCAATAATACATCATCAACAAAACAGAACAACTTATTTATCCTCTGTTGTTTTGGGGTGACAGTGTAGTTTCATGTGAAGTTTTGTGTGAAGTTCAGCCTATGAATGTTTGGTGCCTCCCGTGCTTATTTAGCATAAAGGTCCCAGTTCCTGTTGTGTGGTGTAAAAGCGTCACACAAAAGTGGCCTGGAGCTATAAAAGTTCCCAATCGAGACAGTCCAAGAACTTGTAAACTGGGACCAGGTTCTGGAACTTTAGTGTGAAAGTGCCCAGTGATGTTGTAGGTCCTAGTGACTGCACTACCAGAGGAGTGAGAATAGCAGATTGCCATACCTGGTTCACACTAAAACAAGTGTCATTTTTCTCCCACCAATGTCCTACATGTAATTAATCAAGCTTCATGGGAATTGGACAATAGGTGATGCAGGTTCCATTCCAGAGATCCTCCCAAGGGTCACCTTACCCAACTGGCCAACTCATTACCTGGCGTTTGACGTATCCATGACCCTGGGAGAGTTGCACCTAATGAAGTCTCCAGTTAAGGAGCCAGAATCAACAAAATGCCTTTGAATCTGTGAATCAGAGAAACAGATATGAATGTATATAGTCATCCAAACTTGTAATCAGTGTATTACAGTATGCAGTGTTACTATATGTAATACTTCATTTGTTAAATTTGTGCAAAGTTGCATGTAAGGGCTTTGAAAAATTACGATTTAACAGTATAAATACAGCAACTGCCTTCCTGGCTTCATGACAAATACTGTACTTGTGAAGTAGATGTTGTTGAATCCTTTAACACAGCAGTGGTTTGGGAGCTCACACTGCCCCCCCCCCCCTCCCCACACGGCAGTGGTTTGGGAGCTCACACTGCGCCCCCCCTCCCCACACAGCAGTGGTTTGGGAGCT
>JAODJW010000019.1:22995529-23010667 GCA_026777045.1 Hyperopisus bebe
CTGGTTCTCACCTTATTGCACATCCTGCCCTTAACTGTTGCATTTTTCACTCCAAGTCCATTTTGCCAAAATCTGCAAAATCTTCTCTCAATTAAAGAGGAAAAACATTTTACAGGAAGCCACAAAAATTATTCACAAACCATCTGATCTATGTGGGGTTGGAAACAATGCCCTTTCTGACACAGTGCCTTTCTCATTCAGCAAAGTTTGTAACATATGAAATGTAACATATTGTTGCTGACCAATTAAAAACACACATCTCCAAAAATCCATTATTTCAGAAGTGTGGAAAACACATTTTCTTAGAAACTACTTCACAAAATAAACGTAAAACAATGTAATGAGACAGCCTTTGTTTGTACAGACATCAGAAGATGGTTTAATGTTGTATATGGACTTACATGGATTATTGTCAGCGACACAAACATTTCATATACAAATTAAATCTCGCTTTATATTCACAATTAACAATGATAGCTAGGACAGCTAGGTGTTTAGCTACCAATGTTAAGTTGGTAAAATTAGCGATATAAAATAATCCATACAAACGACCATCATTAATGCAATTGCTAACTAGTACAAACCTAAATAATGCTTAAATATATGACTTTATAAAAGATCAATTTTTTTGGTCAATCAGATGTCACACTTTTAGTAGACAGAGGAGAATGGGTATACTCCATCTGTAGTAAAAAAGCACAATTATCAAAAAGTGGGCAGGTGTGATTTTCATGGGACAACGATGATATGTAAGACCATTGTCAAGCAGTAAAATCCCAGTGGCCTGTGTATAACGTTTGCATGTTTATTCACCCTATAGGCATGGAGGAAATATGACACAGACCGTAGTGGATACATTGAAGCCAATGAACTCAAGGTAAGGTCAGAAAATTGGGGGCGGTGTGGGCAGTAAGGTCACCAGTTCAAATCCCAGCATCAGCAGAGTAATTTCACAGTTTGGCCCTTGAGCAAGGCCTTTAACTCCAACTGCTCCAGGAAATATCGGACCCCACTACGCCACACCCCCACAAAAAAATAAAAGCATTGGATGATGGCTTATGCTAATTACATAAAAATACATAATCACGTTAGTCAGTGACACAAACCCTAGATGAGACCAAGTAGACCCAAGAAGGATGACGGTCCTGGTGAAAGTAAGTTCGGTCTTGGTTAAAGTTATGTCCTGACCTGCCATCTGGAATGACGGGACGACCTGGAGTCATTAAAATAACAGTGAAGCAGGGCACTAATTATTTTGCGATTCTAGCTACACTAATGAGCTTGTGGTCCAGATATCAATGTATGTTAAATGCTGCTAGCGGACTACGGTACATGAAAGCATTTTTATTCATTTTGCACCTCACGGCATATTTAATATTGTTGGAAAAGGAAATTAAGCATTTTTCATAAGTTTAGGTGCCCGCTGTTGCCTCCCTTCAACAGGCCTTTTGATCCTTCAGGACCACATGAAGAGGCAAATGGAAATGAATTCAAATCAGCCAGGTCTCCACAACAGCCAAGCAAATCGCTTATACAAATCCCTCAATATGCTTGAAGCACTCTGGCAGGGCAGTGATTCAGTATAGACCGACTCCCAAAAACAGACAGCTAGCAATTTAAAAATTAAAAGTAAATGTAATTTGGAAGACATTATTTAAGCTTTAATATAATAAAAATGAATTATGCTATTAGGAAATGTGATAAACATTCAGGATATTTTTGTGTTTTTTTAGTTCTGTTTTGTTTTTCTCTGGCTGCTTCTGGGAGATATTTCACCATTTCTTGTTCCACGTTCGCTTACTGTGTTTGTGTAACTTGACAGTATGTGGGAAATGAGCTGTGTGCCTATTAGTATATAGTAGGCGAGTAACGATTCTCCAAATCCATGGTTCGATTCATACCTCGCTTTTTTTGTGGGAAGGGGGGGCTGGTGAATAAGGAAAAAACAAGGGAAAAAATTCTGAGTTTTATAAATCACCAACTAACAGAAGAGCACTCAAGAACATGTAAGATTTCCTTAACTTCACGTATAATAACTATGTAGGGAAAAAATAAATTAAATACGATAAATAAATTACTGTATTCTACTGGATAACCAAAATGTTCCCACGCCGCTGACTTAAACGTGCCCAGGTGCTCTGCAATCGCTGGGTTATTATCCATCTTTAGCTCATAAAACTAGTCTAGCTTTTACTGCAGGCGAGATCACTTAATCATGGTTAAACCCAAAAAGTCACATGACACGCACAATTGTAAGGTGTAATGTGTGGTATTCACAAAATATACTGCTTGCCCAAACTATAAATAGAATAAGTTGCTGATTTACGTGTGTAATAGTGTTAATTGTGAAATGAAAAATGAGTTTTGTAACATTGTAACGTTGTAATGTAATACGAGCTGAACAGGCGGCACCCACGGGTTGGGGGGGGGGGATTGGGGGGGGGAACAGTTGGTTTGACTGGATATTGACACGAGATTGTGAAAGTTTGTGTCACAGTTTCGGTCTCAGTCTCAGAACCATTACACCACTAGCACATAGGAAGAGAGAACCAGAACTGATACCACTGGCTGTTACAGGGGTTCCTGTCAGACCTGCTGAGGAAGGCCAATCGGTACTACGACGACCAGAAGCTGAACGAGTACACCCAAACAATAGTGAGTATTCATGCTGTTATGTTTTGTCACTCTAGTATTATATACTGATGGGCACGTCATATATGTGGACTCTGGACATACGCTGACCTTGGATGTTTATGTCACCACAGCAAAAATCTGCTGTAATGTGGGATGGTACCATAAGGGGAGGGTTGAATTTTTTTCTAGTATGGTATCTAGTATGTACTGTGGTTTCACCACTGGGCCCTACAGCAAGATTCTTAACCCTAACTGCTCCAGGGATGCAAGATGGGATGTGTGAAAATCCACCATTTTCCCCATAGGGATCAATAAAGTGTCTCTATATGTTTCTTTTATAACCCACCACTGGTAGAGGTGGCAGGCTGCTGTTATCATGAGTAATACCTGCCTTCTCGGTTGGGCACCTACCTACTTAATGATGAAAGTCATTCTCTCTAGCTGAAGATGTTCGACTTGAATGGTGATGGGAAGCTGGGCCTATCTGAGATGTCCAGGTGGGTGACAGATTCTCCTGAACCAATGAATGATGGGATCGGACATGACTCACCTTGTCACATGACGCCTTCCATACCAACCAGCATGGTCTTTTTTCTTTGTCATTTTAGGCTGCTACCTGTTCAAGAAAATTTCCTACTCAAGTTCAAGGTAATGGCATTACTCTTCAAAATAAATATAATTATAGAAATATAACTTTCAGAAATACCCAGTGCTGAACAAATCTGCCTTCTCAATAACATCAAAGTGAAAAGAGAATTTTACGGTGTATTTTGACAAACAAAAGAAAGCTGCAATTTTCATAGTACATTTATTATGTAGTTTGAATTTCAGTTCAAATTGCATTAAAATGTTACATCAAATCTGTTAACAGGGTGTCAAGTTGAACTCTGACCAGTTCAATGCCATCTTCACGTACTATGACAAGGTAAATAACAGAGACTTACTGTTCAGATGTGTAGTTAAAGCCTAAAAATGATGTACACTTCATGTCGAACTGGACTTATCGGTGTCGGGCTGGTACATATGAAGATGGGTAGCGTGTGTGGAGGCCCAGTTTGCTGGAAGGCCCTGCTCAGGGAATAGTGGTTATTCTGCTATTAATGCACATTCATAAAAACCTGAACTTTATAGAAAAGACAATTGTTATTACATTGTATCTTCAGTGTTTTTAAAAGAACAGCTACTACTATTGTATGATTATTCATTTTGATTGTAAACTGAAGGAAAATATAATACAGCTTTGGAAAAAATTAAGGGACCACAGCAAAAGTTTCAGTTTCACTCATTTCTCAATTTATGTATGTGTGTAAAATACATTTTTTTGCAAACTGCGCCCTGTTTCTTCTCTGCTTCTCATTAATGAAGAGCTTCTTCCTTGCTTTATGGCACTTCAGTCCTGCTTCTTGGAGGCTTCATTGTCCTATCAGTGCACTTCACACCACTTAATTCATTTCCTTTTCATTTTGAAGGTCACTTGAGGTCATTTATGAGGCACTGCCGGATAAGTTGACGGTCATCTCTGGCATTAGAAAGTTGCTTCTGCCCTCTACCTGGCTGGTTTCTGGTCGTTCCCAGTATCTCCTGTTTCACCTTGATCTCATGTACTGCTGTCTTAGAAACTTTTAGCCTGGAAGCAGCCTGACGTGCAATGTAGCCTTCTGCCAGCATAACCAGGATTAAACCAGGATCTTAAAAAGTGGATTTTTAAAAAATATAGTGATCTCTTAATTTTTTCCAGAGCCGTATATAATAAAAGGAATTAATAGGATTGAACTTATGGGTGTTTTATTTTGACAGGATGGAAATGGCTACATTGATGAACAGGAACTGGATGCTTTGCTGAAAGACCTTTATGAGAAGAACAACAAGGTATCAGATGGAACAGACCTTTGCTCCCTGAGCATGGTGCACTGAAGCTTTGCTGGGGCTAAGCTGTAATCCTGCCGGCAAGTTCTTAATCTTTGTGAGCTGCATCCATGTAGCTCATGGGCAGTTAGTCAGCAGCTCATGGGCAGTTAATCAGCAGCTCATGGGCAGTTAGTCAGCAGCTCATGGGCAGTTAGTCAGCAGCTCATGGGCAGTTAATCAACAGCTAATGGGCAGTTAGTCAGCAGCTCATGGGCAGTTAATCAACAGCTCATGGGCAGTTAGTCAGCAGCTCATGGGAAGTTAGTCAGCAGCTCATGGGCAGTTAGTCAGCAGCTCATGGGCAGTTAGTCAGCAGCTCATGGGCAGTTAATCAACAGCTCATGGGCAGTTAGTCAGCAGCTCATGGGCAGTTAGTCAGCAGCTCATGGGCAGTTAGTCAGCAGCTCATGGGCAGTTAGTCAGCAACTCATGGGCAGTTAGTCAGCAGCTCATGGGCAGTTAATCAGCAGCTCATGGGCAGTTAGTCAGCAACTCATGGGCAGTTAGTCAGCAGCTCATGGGCAGTTATTTGGTAGCTCATGGGCAGTTAATCAGTAACTAACCAGGCAAATTATAGTTATCCATGTTGTTGAATAGCAAGAGTTTTCCCCTTGGTGAGAGTACAGGAAAGCAAACTGACTCAGTTCTCCTGCTTCTCCTTGCGTTTCATCAGGAAATAGATGCCAATAGCATGATGGAATACAAGAAGAGCATCATGACCCTGTCTGACAGAGGCCGGCTGTATCGCACCGAGCTGGAAATCGTGCTCTGCAAGGAGTCCCTACTGTGACAGCCCTGTCCTC
This sequence comes from Hyperopisus bebe, assembly GCA_026777045.1. NCBI lineage: Eukaryota > Metazoa > Chordata > Actinopteri > Osteoglossiformes > Mormyridae > Hyperopisus > Hyperopisus bebe. The sequence goes on from JAODJW010000019.1 coordinate 23,000,875, forward strand.
TGGCCAGATCTCTCTAACTGTGCTGTAACCAATTGCATGTGCTGATCTCTCCATTGGTCGGTCTAAAGACACCTTTCAAAGCACAATCAGGCCTCTGCCTCCCACCTACAGCCTCCCAGCCTCACACTCCTTTGTGAAAATAGCAAAATGATAGTAAATAGGTTGTTTATTTTTAAAACTTGAAATAAAGTAAAATATAATAAATGTGCTTAAGATATCAATATGCTAATTTAATTATCTTGGTCTGAGTTACAATCTCCTATTGAAACTCTTCACTTATTTTGTAAGCTTCATCATCCTGTGTTTTCTTGCCCTTTTTGTGCTTACATTATCTCGTTAATTTATCCCCTTGTTATTTGAGTATTGTGTTTTAGTGACAATAAGAAAACAACAATAAAGGTCCCAGATGATTAGACCCCTGACGTGTATGTCTGTAGTTTTATTGCTCTGTTTTATTTTCGCTTTTTCTGAAAGCTGTGAAACCCCATTCTTTACGTAACCTATTCAGGAGCTCAGACTTCTTAGACTCCAATACGTCAGTTTATAAGTAATTTTAGATGTGAGTCACTATACATGGCTAACAGATAGCAGCGTGTCATGAAGGGACTTTTATGTATGCATGGCAAAGACCACTATATAAAAGAATTCATGTCCCTGCATTTGAAATCTGGGCCCTGCTAGGATGTCTACTATTTATCTCTGGTTATGTGGAAGTGTTACCACACAGACAGTACAGCCTTTCCAAACTCACTTTCATTACAGTGAAGAACCAGCTCCCATCAAAAGGCTTCCAATGTTATTAATGGGATTCTCCACATAAATCTGTATTTTATAACACAGTACAGGGCCTCCAAAGGGGAAAGGTAAAGTCCAACACGTCAGGTTAAAAAAAAACTCCAGCATATTATGGGTTTGTCCATTCTTCATCATTTAACACCATAGCTGTTTACGCTGCATTGCTGTCTATGTTTACAGAAATGCAACCAGACTTATCTGGAATAAAGGAACCAATTGTGAAGAGATTAGTTCTCAGAAGAGGGGCCAGCACTGAAAGTAACAGTATAGGTCGGCATACTGTGCTTAGGAACAATCGCCTTCCTCTTTATTTCACGTTATCCCATCAAAGCAATGAATGAAAAAGAACCGTTTCCAGAAATACCTTTTGGGCAACGGAGATTACAATCCTCACCACACCTCAGACTGGGCTAAGAACTCCAACCATGGCAAAACAGCAACAGTAATTACAACAACAAATGTGTGACTATTTTGGAGTTCCAACAAAGCTTTGGAGGAAAAGCAATTCTGGCTTTATTCATTTATTGTGTTCCTTGTAAGAAAGGCTGATCTGTAAATGAAAGGGAGTTAAAATGCAATGTGGTCTACTTTCATGAAAACAGAGCAAGCTATGAGAACAAGCAATGCATCATCAGTGTATCACCATAGCATTCTGTTACAATTATACTAATCCACATCGATTGCACTGTCCGTGCTTTATTCCATCCATTCATCTAATAATCTTTTAACCCCTCATCCTGGTCAAGGGATTACAGACATCCTGTCATATTAAATATTTATCTTAATTTGCAGATTGGTGTGGGGTTTGTGAAGGGGGTGTGACAGACAGTAGAGGTGTAATAGAAAACAGGTTGATGACAAGAGACCAAGATTCAGCTATGGCTGAACAGACAATAAAATATATATGGTAGCACTTTATCTACAGCTGCCATCCATAATGCATTATAATGGTCGGCATTAGTATTAAGAAAGCATTATAGCATCTTCTACTGACAGTTATAAAGCATTATAGCTTTGACTATAATGCTTCATAAGCTCCAATGAAGCTTTCATTGTCAAGTATGTAAAATCTAGAGAGGCACAGGAAAAGACAGTCCCAATGGCTGCTGTACTTTTAACACTGATACATGACAATGAGGTCAAACAGCCAGGCAGAGTGGTTTAGAACTGGTTTAGAACATAGATTTTTAACACAAACGATAGTGGAGTGCTGGATAGCAAGTCTTAACGCTAATTTAACATAAAGTTTTACTTCACTTAGAGATTAAATATTCAACTGAGCAAAATGGTTTGAATGTCCTTCTCCAAACTGCTGTATGTCCTATAGAAGATGAGAAATATGGCGTTTCCTGGTGCACCTTGGACCTCCAAACACTTTACGCTGTTCCCATTTCCTGTTGCAAAACTCTGGATAGATGATACACACATTTTGGTTATCTAATACACTGTTTGCAAAGATATTACTGCAGAGATGTAAATAAAACATCTTAAAATCACACTTTCAACAAAAATAATAAGAGCCTCAACAGAAGGCTGCTAATGATTCCAAATCATTCTGCCAACTAAAAATCCATATTATCCCTGGGAAGGGAGTGATGTACTGTGTGCATTTTTATACACTGTTTACTTTTCAGGCTGTTGGGTGGCCATACGGTGGTGACCACCTGGCCATTCAGCACGCTTCACTTCTTCTGAATGAAAAGTTCCATTATATCTGTACTGAACTTCCAGAGCTGAGAAATAAAGACTCACATAACAAATCAGATAATGATGAACATGAGTCATAAACAACAAACAAACAGAGGCCAAAATATCCCTGCATGCATTCCTGCATCCTTGATGCATGTGGCACTGCACAAAATAACACAAACCATTCAAAACACACGATTTGCTTATTCACGTAGATTAATTTGTAATGCGAAAAGGCAAGGCATTCAAGAGCATTTAAGCCAGCTCTTACAATTTGCGTTTTATGGAAAACAGTCTGCAAAGGAGGTGTGGGTTGGTACTATTTTCCTGTCAGTTTACTTGGTCTGTGATCTCATTGTTACTTCCTGGCACTCCAGCATATCCTACTACAATTTTCCGCACATGTGAGATTTTAGCGAGGTAAGAGTTAAGCTGGGCTTCTCCACATCAAACTCCACTGTAATTAAATCCACTCGAGTATCCCTTGGGAGACATCGGATCATCTGAAACTAAAAAAGAGAAAGAGGGAGGAAGGAAACCATTTTAAATACTGTACTGGAATTTCACTTTAAAAGTTTCCATGACAACTGTAGGAAGGGCTCTTTCAACCGCTTCATTGGATGCTTTCTAGCACATAGTGCATGTACATATACATATACTGTGTGTGTGGCTGTGTGCTTCTGATATTGAGGCCAACGACTTGACATCTGATGGAAGCAAAACCAAGAATAATGTGCCTGAAAGAGCTGCGGATTTACTGTATTATTAGGAGTGATTTGGTCATAAGCACCAGAAGCCTTGCCCACACAGACCCACACACCAGTATCGCACACCCAACCAAACACTACCCAATGCTCATCGCCTCTCCCACCATCCAACACTCTGAGCAGCACCTACCAGTTTGCCAGTTCCCAACCTCCCATTTCAGGCCAGTTATCACAAGCACTATTGCCCTCCACATAAACCCCACAAATATTGTGCTGTGTGAATATTGCGCGTTTGTCTCACTCCGCTCTGGATTGTTTTCTGGCTAAATTAATCTTTAGATCTCACCTACGCTCTCCACAGACTTATTTGTTCTTTCATTCTTCTTGTTCCCCTGCTTTGGTTAGCTGGTTCTTTACACGGCTTCTTCTGAACTTTTTTGTGACTGAACCAGTCCTTTGAATGCCCTGGTGCCAATCGCTCAATTTATATATTTATTAGTTATACTTACATTTCACTCTAAAGCGACTTTACTGTATGCGGCAGAAACAGAAGTTGTGGCAAACACACAGCTGCAAAACTGAAGTGTCCAACTTAAATTCATCTTGGTTTGGAGCCAGATTTACTAATCACACTTAGAGTATTTTTTCACTTTTTATTCAGACATATTTGATTTATTTTGTAAATGTCATAGGTACATAGTAAGCACCTTAGCCCACTAATCTCAGAACTTCAACAAGCAAAGTTTTCCTGGGATTCACACGATCGCAGGTGTGATCTCTAGCTAATGAACAAATTAGCTCTCAGTAAACAACAGAAAAGAGATCTCAGCAGGCCTACAGCTCCCACATGCTGTATAAACAAAAGCTCTATGTCAGGAATATTCCATTTATACTACAGCAGCAAATATAAATCAGAGAGCAGATGAAGGTTAGTGCCTTTCTGATCTTGCAATGTGAGCTAAGGAAATGGTCAGTGGCATGTGCTCTGTTTACCGGCTGATCTTTCTGATCTTGTAAACATACAATACTATATCTTGTGATATAGTATACAATACTATAGCTCTGCAAGTGAGTGAAAAGGATGCACAAGTTCTGAGTACCTGCAGCTCTTCAGAAACACTCAACTATGCTATTAATACTGTGAAACCTCTATCAGTAATATTTACAAATTGTTGACATTTTTTTAACCTACAGCTTTTTTTTTTTTTTTTTTTTTTTTTTTTAGGAAAACAAAGTCTACTGGGCACAGAACTTAGAGAGAACAGAAATTTATATAAGGGGAGGAGATGGAGGAGGTGGATATGGACAAATGGTACGTATAATGTTTCAGAACTTTGCTAAGGACTAAGAGGACAAATATGATGAATGATGTGTTTCTAGAATGTGTTCCCAAACTGTTTGCCCATTTTCAGTAAAAAATGGAAAGATAGCCCAAGCTTTCTCTATTACACCCACAATTGGGTAAAATGACACAATCATCGCAATCAGTATCATCGATAATCATCACCTTCATTATCCATCCTTATATTCTCACAGACAATTTCAGACCCTCAGAACAAGACCAGAAAGCAAAGTTATACCAAAGTATAGCATATACCGGTATGTAATGGAACACAGAACCAGAACCAGGAGCCAGCCAAGATCTTTCCAACATTCTCTGATCAGCTTCACTAGAGTCTTGATCACCTTGTAACTAACTGCCCAGTATGTTTATAAACTTGCTAATCAGCCTTTATGGTATAGTGAGTTTACCCCCTAACAAGGAGTACGATTATCTTGGTTAATTGACCTGTGTATATCACCCTTTGTTTTCCTACTTAGATTCTTGGATTCTGTTTTTGTGTCTCTGTTCTCTTCTGGTTTTTGACTTTCAGCTTTCTCTGACCCGGGTTCTGGATAGTATTTTGGATACATGTATTGTGATTAAAGCATGGTTTCCTTGGCACTGTATCCTTGTCTTGAAACAATCTTTACAATATATGGTTGAATGTGCAATTATATTACTTATTTAAATTACTTCTAGTATTTAAACACAGACCAGGAATAGCAATATTATTTTATTATGCCATAATTAGCTATGGCAATAATTTTGTTTAGCTTTACAGGCCTCAAAAAGCCAAAAGAATGTGTGACCTTTGCTAATTCCCGTTGCCCTGAGTCGTTCCTCCAGCCGGGCTTAGCAAAGCACAGCGGACGGGACTAACATCATGCTGCAGACGAATGTAATCTGCAGCGTTGCTGTTCAACCGGTAAATGGACCAGCAGCTCCGGATGAGTTCAGAGTAAAGCCGCAGGGAAGCACTGCTTGTGAAAAACCCATGAACCACAGCGATAACTGTTCTGGAAGCGTGGAAAAGGATTTTACATTATATTTACACAGCAGGACAGAAATGAGTGACCGGCAGCGCTGGCTTTATTAAGACCGGATAATTGAGGAGGGACCGGAAAATAAAAGGAGAGAAAGAGGTAGTTTTTAATGCACAAGGATCCATTCGCGTCCAAGGCTAATGTTGCATTATTCACCACATATATAGTCTTTTATGTAACGATTTGATCAACATGGTAATTCTGAAGTGAAAAAAAGAACGGCGATAAATACAAAGCAGTACGTTCTTTAAATATTTTGAAGGTATGCGCGACTTAAGTTGGATTAGATACAGAGGAATTACCCAGAAAGTGATAATGAGGAAATGAGTCTGACCTTTCAATATGTTAATTATATCTGCCCTGTACCGAGGAACAGTAAGCTACATAAGACAAAGTTCTTTTATTGATTAAAATTAAATTAGGCAGTAATAACATGGCCCTGGGGAACTACGAGCACAAAGAATAATTCCTGTCCTTTAGACTTGTAGTCTTGGAGGTTTCAAGGTTCTTTGGCTGCATTGCTCAGTTTTAGCCATGATTCATTTTGATCTGAATCATCCACAAGCTTAATGGGGTAGTTCTTATCGCTATGGACTTCAGCTTGGGCTAAATAAAGAAACAGAACTATTAACTAGCATCTGAAGGCTAAAGTGTGATTATTAATAAAACGAAATCGATCCGTAAATAAATCATTCTTAACTTTGGTCAGCTGGGAGGAGTGAGATTTTCAATTCGAGATCCGCACACGCATTTACATGTATTACCTTGTAAATAGTTTGCAGGGTTTGCAAACTACCCCAGCAGTTTTGCGTGTGTGTGGCTCAGTGGGCTAAGCCTCTGCCTGTGATCAGAAGGTTGCCAATTCAGCCCAGCCTCAGCACATCTGCGGGTCCTTGAGCGAGGCCCTTAGCCCCCAGCTTCCTGGGTGGCTGCCCTTTGCGGCCAGCTTGCTTTCGCAGAGCAAGTTGGAAGAGACGTAGAGAGAGTTTCCCCACGGGGATCAATAAATTATCATTATTAATTGTAGGTTCATAATGGAATAATATAAATTTGCCGTAAGATTTCTTGTGTGAGCGTGAAAGTCTGAAAGCGTGAGTGTCACGCCAGATGCGTGAGAGTTGGCAGCCCTGAAAATAAACAGCGGACCTGGTACCTTAGTGCCTACGCCTCCAGTGAGAGACTTTGTGTATACCTTACGACACAACTTAGCCTACTGAGCAAGGAAACTGATCATTTCAGTAATACACATTATGGTATTGATTCTGGTGTAAAAATACCTTTTGGATGAAAGGATGAAATGACTGGAAAGCTGGTAATAATAAATCAATCAATAGATTTTTCTCCTCTGCAGATCGTTGTCTTATGAATGCACATCACTCGACAGTAGGCATTTTATTATCGCATTGCTCGGCTTTCCTTCATATGTTAACAGAATAGTAACGTCTGGCTCCCTCTGGTGGAAGAATTAAGGGATTTATGGGATTCCCTAATCCACCTTTCCTTCTTTCCATATTGCATTGTTTTTTTCCCTGGGAATAGTAATTTTACTAGCCACTGGTAAAACACATAGAAATTAGCTACAATCAATGAAAAACACGCAGCTCATTTTTCAGGTAACCAGTATACCTCCACCAAAGGAGAAATATTCAGTTGAAACACACTCAGTAAACACAAACCACTTTCAAATGGCTAAATTCATAGACACATATCACAAGTGCATAAATGTGTATTTTAAAGATAAACCTGAAAATTATTGTATAGGAGTGGTCAGACTGGCTTAGTTCTTGTTCAACAGTAACGTAACGCAGAGAAAACAGTTTAACAAAAGTACAACAGCATCTCCAAGTGGATATACAGCAGTATTTCACACTATCCATCCATCCATCCATCCATTTTCCAAGCCGCTTATCCTAATGGGTATCCTAATCACAGTATTTCACACTAGTTCTCAATATATACATGCTTATAATACTGGACCAGTATTAAATGCGTTTTTAATTCAAGTAGTGCTGAACTATTAGTAGCAGTGCAGTGACTGGGTGTTTCTGTCCATTTTAAATAATATTCTCTTTTCAGAAATTATGTCATGGTATTTCAGGATGTACATATTTACTGTTAAGTTACAGAATATTATGAATATTACAGGTGTTAATTAGGACTTCCCCCCCCCCCCCCCAAAAAAAAAAAAAAAAAAAAGCCTGCATGAATATGGTGGCTGTAGGGGTACCATGGCATTCTCACACCTCCAAGGCTGTGGATTTGAATCCAGTCCCAGCTGCTGTCATTTGCATGTTCTCTCTGTGTTTAATGACTACACTCTGCTTTTGGCCACAGAGACCAGGAATGCTGGTGACTTTTTGCCTCCAAATTTCCCTTTGTGTGTATTTGTTTTCTCTTCCTAAATGTTCCCTGAATCGTGACCTTTGATCCTGGCACGAATCATTCTATTTAAATTCATTTGAAATATCTGGCTCAGTAGGAAAGTCTGTAACATGCAGTAAAAGCCCATGCGGCGCTTTACGGAAGCTTCAGCAACGGTTATTTAAAAAATAAAAAATATGCAATTGAGCATGTAGTGCGAATTTTGTTGCCAGGTGAACTGTTACGGACCGGCTCACGGAACTTCCCACCGGCCCACACACGCTATGATTTCTGGCTCCGCTATTGGCCCGCCAGCCTTATTCCAGAGGTGGCGCTGTAGGAAGACCGCGCACTCATATGAGTTACATAATCATTTAAAGATACGGTTGAGTTTCTTTGCCTGCCTGGATGACAGGTGGTCTTCTCACACATTGGCAGAGTCTCCCCATTGATGATGGCCATGCTGAAATCTTGCGGACGCATTTCAAGCGTCGGGCTTTATTCCCCTCCCATCGGAGGGTCCCCCCTGCGTGCCAGGTAAAGGCGTTCTACTTTTGCTTCTGCACTGGGTAAAGTGATTCAAGTCCGCCAAATTAATGTGATAATTTAGTTATCTATTGCTATCTATATATTTCAGTCCTTGAAATTGCATTAACAATTTCTAGTTCGTAGTCAGTTATAACTGTTCTCTAAAACTTTGTTTCAGCATTAAAAAAGGTTGCTCACTGCTTCATCATATTCTTAAATATACCGTTTTACTTCTTAATTAGTGTTCTGTATTTTATATTAATCAGCAAATATTCTAATTATAAGTAAACCTGTGGTATGTACATTTTAACGGAAAAAGCTGAAAACGACTTCGGACTTCATTTACCTGTTTGCTTATCATATGGCGGTTTTCAGCGCTGCTAAAATAACATTCTCCAAGGACGCTGATGATAAAAACAGATTATTTGCATCGCTTTTTATGTCTTTCGTATCTGGTCTAAAGGTCTCTGAAAGCACTATTTGCTGTACGCTTGATGGTTCATTGATCCTCGAACACTGCGGCTTTTGGGAAGCTTAACTGTGATTGGCCGATCCGTACGGAACCTCTGTTTCTTATTGGTTAGTTTTATGTCAGACTGAAGTATTGCAGAAGTCAACGTCCTTCGGCCAGTTCAAAGGGCAAATACTGGCAAAAGGGCATTACTGCTATTAATAAGATGTGTCAGTGGTTCAGAGTGAGAGCGTTATGTACTACACTGTTGTTTCTACCAGAACAGATTGTAATTTTCTTAATAGAGTTAAAATAATTATTTTATAAGATTTTACAAATGTTCCCTATTATGACCATTTATGACATGCATCATGCATGGTTTATTTGTGGTAGGAGACAAGAATATTGTAATTGAAATTAACACAGATTAATTACATTAACATTGACTGATAATCAGCTACTGTTTTTCGTATACAAGGCCTGATTACAATTAGTCATGATTGTTAAGATAAAGAATTGTTCTTTATGTCGTTTACCTTTTCAAATGTCATATCATGTCACATCTACCTTAATGTCTTGTCTCTCCTCTTGCTTGCTGTTGCATCTCAGCACTTGGTGGTCTGGGGTGCAGATGGGTCCCCCTGACCCAATCCTGGGTGTCACAGAAGCTTTCAAGCGGGATACAAACCCCAAGAAGATGAACCTTGGTGTGGGAGCCTATCGAGATGACCAGGGCAAACCCTACATCCTCAGTTGCGTCCGCAAGGTGTGTGTGTGTGTGTGTGTGTGTGTGTGTGTGTGTGTGTGTGTGTGCTTAGACCAGTGGTTCTCAAACTTTTTTGGGCTGGGGACCCCTAATGGAGCAGAAATTTTTCCAAGGACCCCCTCATAATTG